>CM038221.1:119373955-119747216 GCA_021442155.1 Cymbidium sinense | reverse complement strand
TTCTTCTGGATTAATTCAGTCTTGGCAGGTGCTCTGGCATGTCGATCTTGCTCCTCATTTACTATCATAAGGGCAAAAGTTTTGATTTACACACATGGCCTCTATGAAACTTTTCATCACAATTGAAACATAAGCCTTTTACATTTACGTCTTTTAGTGTCTTTTATCAATCTCTGAATAGGAATTTGTGGTCTGTTTTGGTTATTACTATTATTGTTTGACATAATTGGTGTAGGAAGAAGTGGAGGTTGTTTGTTCATTAATACAGATGTATTAATTCTTGAGGATCTTGCTGTATAAACTTCATCTGCTAGTCTATCTTCCATTAATTTGTTTGGCTAATTGAAAGGCTTATTACAATGAATTTGGCGTAGTGCCCTAACTTCTTTTTAATATCATGCCTTGATTCAAAGCGACTTTGTAAGAAATCGGGGAATTCACGAAATCGATTTGCTAATTCTTTAAATTCATTATAAAATTCTTGTCGTGGATTTACATTTGAAGTTTGGCTAGTTCACCCTTTAAATCTCTATAAATGGAAGGTCCAAACCTCTGGATTACTTGATCCTTGAATTGGTGCCATGAATGCAATTGTTTATTCATATGCATCCATTGGTACCAACTAAGTGCAGGGCCATCCATATAAAATTATGAACTTGATCTTGTGATTATAATATTGGAAAAAATTGATCTACCTTAAACAACCAACCCCTTGGGTTTTCACCATTAAATCTTGGCATGTCACCTGTCTAACATTTTATATTTGAGGTATAGTAGAATGATTAAATTCTGTTGGGTATGAGTTACATACCTGTGATTATTGCTGATCTTGAGAAGATTTATTTAATTTCTCTTCTATAGTCGATAATCTTCTTGAAACTTCATTCAGTATTAGAGTAATTGATATCATTTGCTCATCATTTTTATTCTCTTCCCACACATTCTTCTAAGATTTTTTTTGTCTTGTTCCTTCCCATTTTGTATGATGTAGTCAACAAGAGCACCAATGATATGGTTTAATAATGGAAATTAGATTAGGCTGGTGAGAATGGATCTAGTATAATGCCAATTCTGGTCCGTCTTGGATGGAGTGGTTCTGTGAGTTGACTCACTGAGTGGTCTGAACCCTGCTGAGTTGAGATCTTTGGGATGGTTTAGCGGGTGCTTTCTGCACTGTTGGATTAAGCACCTTTTTTTTCTCTACCATCAGATCTAATCACTTGGATCGAGTGTCTCTTGAATTGAATCTTGATCCATCGGATGGTTTGGTTTCTTGTAGACCCTTAGATGTGTTATTTTATCACGTGGTTCTCGATCGCTAATGAACTTAGTGGATTACAGGTGTTGGATGGAGACGAGCTTGATGTAATGGAGGAATTAAGGTCATCTGATTGAGAGGAGGCGCTGCGGTTGATCTGATCTCTACCGTCTGATGAAGATTAGGGAAGCTACTTTCGTTTGAAGAAGATTGAGGAATCATTTGGCCATTCGAGGGTTAGGGTTCAGAGAGAGCTCGAGAGGAAGAAGAATCAGAGAGATGGCCTTCACCGATTTAGGGATGATTGCCAAGTCCACCGTGGGAAATGCTCGAGGAGGAAGGAAGAAGACGAGAGAAGGAGGAGATTCTTGAAATAGTTCTTCATCTCTATTTATTTTTTCAACTCTATTTATAGTTTTCTTCTGCTCTCTTTAGATCTTGGTCTGCTATGTATTTTGTAACTGATTTCTGTTACATTTTGTTATGTAGCTTGCTTTTGTTGTTCTAGATTTCGTTCTGGATATAGTGGAGCTTGTAGTTGGTTCTATTTGCAGTTATTTCTGTTATGACCTTGTATTTTATCGGCCGGTTTCTGGAGGTCTTGCTTTTGAACAATTTAGTATATGATTATATTTAGTTATAGTCTGGTTTCTTTGGGGTTTTATATTATTATAGCTGTAACTTATTTATCCTACTGCTCTCTGTTATTGTAACAAACTATTAAGTTGGTTTTGTGATTGTATTATTTATTCCTTTCTGTTCTGGGCATGTAATTTACTTCTCTGTTTGATGTTATATTTTCTCCATACTTGTGACATCCTTTAGCCAATATCTTCTATCTCTTTTGTTTATTGTTGGATTGGGGATATGGATTCATATCATTTTCCTTACATCTAGGTGCGGTGATGGAGAAAAGTTTTGTTACATTTATACTTGGCTGGTTTTAGAGATGGTTATGAAATTTTCTTATAATTGCAACTTTTTAAAAGAGTTTAAGGAAATTTCGTTGGACTAGGCTTACAGGGGGAGCAGATGGAAAGGGATGTGATGGAAAGTAGTATTTTTGTTGGATTAATGAGTGGAATGCTAAGTATGTAAATAATATTTTTTAAGATGTTAGATATGTATATTGTAAAGTTTGAAGTGGTATATATGTAAATCCCATTATCTATTTTTGCTTCTTATAATGAAGATACATATAAGAGTACAATGATTCATGGCATACATAGTGGAGAAGGTTATACCATTAAAATTAAGAATAGAGCTACAAATATAAAAGTAAGAATATGAGAGAGAGAGAGAGAGAGAGAGAGAGAGAGAGAGAGAGAGAGAAAGTATTGGAGTAATGTATAAGAGGTGGTGACTAAAGATATCTGTGATGTTTATTTTTAGATATCTATGGGGGGTAAACACACCGATCTAAGGGGATACTTATTGAAGTGATCGGTTATGGCATTGAGGTATAAAGTTAGAAACATCATCCTTCAATGAACCTAATCACATAATAAGGACTTCTAAGGTATGATGAGTCTTCGAACATACTAGTGATTTTTTCCTACTTTACATGGATGAATAAAATAGGGTTTATATTAAACTGAGTTCTAAAGTTTCTTATGGGGGCAAGCCTCCATAGGTAATTATATCCTAAGAAATGTGAATTCCTTAGGAATACTCTCGATTAAAGTAGGCAATTGTTATCTCCAAAGATTTCAATGATAAGACTATGAAAGGATTAATTATGTTTTGAAACATTAAATGGGAAAGATCATAGAGAAGACTTATTTTGGAAGCCAAAGGAGATAAGTCCGGATTGCTCATAATACTAGGAAACCTAGTGAGCATTCCAATCTATCCTATGATTGGGCTTTATATGTTTGAAGTTGAAGAGATTTATTTTGTTTAGAGTTGAAATTTTATTATATTACTAGGGCTTATAATCTAACAACACAAGGTTGTAAAAATACCTAAGAAATGAGGATTTATGCTTGTAGCATGATAATAATAGCTACCTTTGATCCTAAATCTAAGGAGCTTTGGTATAAGCAAAGATACGACTTAAATCTAAGTGAAAGTGGGTATATGGTTTACCTCCACAAGAGAGAGTAAACCACCCGACTGCTGGACTTATAACAAGTCATATGATTTTGCAAGATAGTTGAGTTATTATTATTTAGAAAGAGATTAAAGTTTTTAAACCCATTCCCTAAGAGACTAGAGCATGAGTGGTATGAATAATTACTTAATCTACAAATGCAAATCTTTTCAATTTTTATTTGATTTTTGACACTTCATTTTGATAAATGTCATATGATTTTCATATGTCTAAATGGACGATGAAAATGGATTATGGGCTAAATCAAGCGGGAGATAGGAGTCTTCCACCACAGTGGAGACCCTCAAAGGTCAAGTCCTCTCCTATTGTGCAAGAATGGAAACCCTCTCTTAGCAAAAGTGAAGTAATATGCATGCGTGATGTGAAACATACAACATTCAGCTAAGGGGTTGCAAAATCTTTTAATTATATTGATTTAATGTCTAGGCTTTATGTGAGGTTATGAGTTATTTAAAACTTTAGTTATGAGTTATAGTTGGGGTAGAAAAATTAATTTTTTCCTAAGAGCCTAATCTTATCCAGGCCATACAATAAACACTAATCATAAAGAAACTATTAAGAGACATGCAATTTATAATGCATAAGCTAAACATAATATCAACATTTATAACTACCACAAAAGAATAAAAGTTCAGTGCGGTCGAGTTCCTCCGTATAACCCAAAAAGAAAAGATGGGTAGCCAAGCTCTACCATTATACAACTCGAAATATGAAAGAATAATTATAATTTATAAATGAATAAATGCTATGAGGGTCTTCTTATCTTCATTCTTTATATCTTTATCTTCTTTCTTCCTTTGATTTGGATGTGCTTTCTTCAAAGGCATCATAAGGCCTCCCAGGATAAAGCTTTCTAGTCACTACTCATCCTAATCCCTCATAACATTGATCCTAATTTCTAATGCAAAAATTACATTAAAAATGACAAAATTAAATTTAACTACACCTGTTTAATAAGTGTTAGCTAAACACACCATACAACCCAAGCAGTTATATATATAATTTGGACTTAGCACCCTATACATGGGTAACTAAGCCTATTTGTCCTAATTTAGATTATGCTTAGAGGTTTGAGCAATCTGCAATGAAAGCAATTATATTTATTTTTAAGCACCACTTAAGAATAATCCCCTGCAGAAAAATATGATCAGGCTAATATCTGCTTAACATCCAGTCTAAAATAATGCATCATAAAACAAATATACATCATACCATGCACCGTCCTAACATAAATCTAGAAGTGGTGACTTAGTTCTAATGTGTGTGTATTAATGCTTGTGTAGTATGTACTAACTAGGCATTCAGGTTATGATATTCTAAATGTTACAGAAGTTTCATCATAAGAGGTTGATTTCACTTTAAGTGGTTTAACTGATTTTAGAATTTTACTTATTTTTTTATATTTCATTTGACCTACACTTATCAACTAAGTGTTATAAAGAGAATAAAAAGAGAAGATTACTCTCTTTCATCCCTACCTTAAGTCACTTCTAAAGCATATTAATTAGCTCAATTCTCTTTAGTGAATGACTTATTACATATTTTAAATTAATCTTAAGTTAAGGTTCACTTTAAATAATCACATTCAATATGAAAGACATCTTAAGATTAATTTGATTGAATTACTATTAGATGACACATCTTCAACCATTCCTTTTCATCATATATAACATGCACATGATTAAGTCCTAAGTATACCTACACATACAATATGTTTTAGCATACTTGAATGATGGATATGAGTATGTATATTTAGAGTTTATATTTTTCATTTGATTGAATTATCTTATCATTTTAATTTAAAGCTTTATCTAAATTCTTATACAAAAATATATATTGATGAAATTAAATAGGTACGTGTCATTATTAACCAAGGAAGTGAGGTAATCAAATAACCTCCTTAGGGCTAACTAAAGCCTATATTCTCGGGATATCCAGATTAAATACCATTACATTCAACCATATGTAAATTTGCATACATGAATCATAAGAAAGAGAACTCCAAATCACATGATCAATTAATTCAATCACTTGAACAATTACAAATTCATGTATTTTTGATAAAATAAAGGAGGTTCTAATTCCATAATTAAATACACACACATGTATAAGAGACATAAGCTAGTACATGTTATTGTTAACCAGGGAAGTGAGGTAATCAAATGACCTTCCTTGGGCTACTTAAAGTCTTGTGTTCCCGGGATGTCCAAACTAAATATTTGCTTTTCTCTAATACATATAAATGTATACATAAGTAAAGGAAGTAAAACCATGCAAAGATTATATTTTCTCTTGATTGAAATATTTATACATATGGATTAAAGTTGTTATTCAAACTTTAATATAGAAATACATATAAATGAAATCAAATAAGTACTTATCGCTGTTAACTAGGGAAGTGAGGTAATTAAATGACCTCATTGGGGATAACTAAAGCCTCGTATTCCCGGGATGTATGGACTATATACCTATTAACATTCAAATGCATGTAAAGCTACAAATGAATCAAAGAAAAGAAAGTTTCAATCCATACACTTAAGGTGTAATCACACACATTTCCTATATATTTATAACTAGCATTCATAGCATGTGTAATCATTCATTTATAAGCTTTCAAAAAATATATTTAGATTTAATAGTGATAATAGCCACACATATATTAAATTAAATCAACACATGCAAGCTTGACATAAAGAAAACCCTTTAATATAAGTAATTTTGTAAAAGATGAATGCATGAATCAAATGGCATACAACATTTAATATGATTAGAGAGAAATAAATAAGCGTAAGCATGTGATTTCATTCAACCAAACTAATTAAGATAATCATATCAAATAAAATTATTTAAAGCGAACCAAAGCTTTTTAATATCATTTTTAATTTAATGTTTAACTTGATTTAAGGAAAGATTGAAAGAGGTTAGCTAACCGTAATCCCATCCCATGTTTGTAAGTTAATTTGATTTAATAAAAAGGTAATTAAGTTGATTTTATAGATTAATTAAGTTAAGATATGAATTAACTCAATTAATTAACCCTTACCTATGTTACCTTAAAGTAATTATCTAAATAATTATGAGCCAATGTAATATGCAAATGAATTGAAAAGTAAAATTAAATGGTCCTATGAAATAAAAAAGGCAATGCTGGCTTAGAATTAATAGTTAATTAAGCTTAAGGAACTCACTTAATTACTTTCATAATTTTCCCACACCTATGGACAAATCATAATTTCATTAAATCTCTTTAGGTTATTGAACACCTAAAGATCTACCCATGAATTAATTAGGTTTAGATGTATTTTAAGGATTTGATTAAACTAATTAAGTAACTATTTAATCAATTAATCATTAATTAATTTCTCTTGAAAAAGTGAAGCAAATTTAGGGAAAATATTAGGAGAGAAGCCCCAATCCAATTCCCTAAGCCTCCTCACTATTAAACAATGATAGATGACCCAATTAATTAAGAAAATTACTGTTCGTATGGTTAATTATCACTTAAATAAGTTAAGAAGGTAATTAGAGCTTAATCAATCAATTTTTCTAATTAATTAACTAAATAAATCCCAAGAAAATAGGGGAGATAGAGGTCATCCCCTAAACAATTTAGAAAATTTGAGGTTAATTAGTTAATTAATTAGGGAGTAATTAGGATAATTAACTTTTTAATTAAACCTTAATTAATCCCAAATTACTATTCAAAATTAGTCAATGATAATTTTAATGGATTCCTCTCTAAAATACTTTTAAAATGAGCCTTTATTTGTATTTTTTGGAATTTTCTATCATTTATTATGAATTATGGAAGTTTCAGCCTTAAAATTAATTAATTAGTCTTAATTAAGCCTAATCCCTATCATGTGGCTGTGCCATTATACTTTCACATGGCGCCACAAGATTGGTTATCTAAGTAATCACATTTGTGGCTGACTTGAATGGCGATGGGACACGCTTTCCTGTGAGCCGTTCGATCTAAGATCAGACGCCATGATCAAGCTTGTGGCTAAAGAAGGATTAAACGGAGGATCTAACGTGATCTAATCATGGCTATCCGTTCTGATCACGTAGAACGGATGACCTATGATTTCTCTTTCTACGAGGGACAAATGATGAAGCGCATTCACCATCGAGCTCACCTGAGCTCGGATTCATTCCAAAATGACCCCACACCTTCACGCGAGGGATCCACAAAGATCCAATGGCTAGGATCCGCTCATAACCAACTTTTCTTCATAAAGCTCCAACATATTTTTTTCCTAGAGCTCGGTTTGAAGCAATTACCTCACCGGAGTTAAGACTACAGCTCATGCTTAAGATAGCTTCTTCTAGTAAAGATGAAGCCCTGTTGAGTGAAAATTGAGTTGTTTCCCAAGTGGTTGTCTCGAGAGACCAAGATTTCTCCTTTGGATGCTCGGCTTTGATCGAAGTCTGTCCTCCGGTTGATTTGGAGCTCAAAAATGCTTAGATGTATGTAAGAGGAATTTGATAGGCTGGCAAAGTTAGGATCGAAAGGAGGCTGCCCTATTTTAGACTGGGAGGGAGGTTAGGGAAGCTCTGGGGAGTGCCAGGGAGTTTCGAAAATGCTTGGGGCACTCTCTCGAAATGAATGCCTGTGTCTCCCGTGAGAATTGACGGAGTATATCCCTCAATCGTGTGTGATGGACGAATGGGATTGCTTCACCAATTTTGGCTAGACAACCACCATCATGGTGCCGGAGGGGTCGCAATCAAGTCCACGTGGCATACCATGAGGAGGAAGGCATGGGAGGTGGCTCAAGGTGGGATATGGGCTGATGGCTCCTCCCTTGTCCCTTGGGTCTTCAGCTTGTAAGAGAGGGGAGTTAACTCACCTCCCTTTGGTCCATGGAGAGCTTAGCCCACTTAGGATGGGCTAGGTGGCTTAGGTTATGCTCCATTTGGGTGTTTGATGGTTGCCAAAGGAGATAGGGAAATGGACTTTGCCAATTTTGGGAAAATCCCATATGAGGAGGCATATCCAAGGGAGATTTGCCTTGGGTTTGGCTCTAATTGGGTTTTGGGCTAACTTATGATGAGTTTGGGTTGGGTTAGGTCAGGTTACAAGGTCTCATGGGTTGGTTTCATGGGTTTTAGCTCAATTTGGGCCATATTAGGTTATATTGGGTTGGGTTGACCGATTAGTCAAAATGGGTCAAACCAAGGCTTGGGTTAGGTTCAAATGATGATTTGAAGTATTTAAGTTCAAGTGGTTTCAATTAATTTAGTCTAGATTTGATTTTGGCTCATTTAGAATCAAATGGATCAAATAGGTCAAATGACTCAAGTTGACCAATTTGACTAAATTAGCCAAATTTGCTTGGGTGTTGGTTCAAGTTCAATTGGTTAATTGAAAATGATTGTAGGATTTTCTTTGAATTAATTTGGATTTAATTAGGATTTTGGCCAATTTATCCTTTTAGGTCAATTTGGGCTAGGTTGGCTAATTGGGCTAGGTTGGGTTCAATTGATTAAATTAGAGCTTTAGTCAAGTTCAATAAGGAATTTGAAATGAACTTGAGTCATTGGTTGCAATCAATTTAGGTTGGATCATGATTTGACCTTTTTTAGGTCAACTTGGGTCAAATGATCAATTGGACTTGGTTTGGCTCAATTGAGGGTCAAGTCATGTTTAATCATTGATTATGAGTTGGTGTGAATTAATAGTTTCAATTGATTTGGTGTATGGTGAGTTTTGGCTAGTTTAGGTTTCATATGGGCTAAGGGTTGACTTAGTCAAATGACCAAGTTGACTAGGTTTGACCCAATTCAAGCAAATTGATCATCCTAGGGTGATTGATGATCATGGTATGAGGTTTGGATGGGCTTGGTTCAATCTAATTTGGGTTGAATTAGAACTTGATTCAAATGGGTTCTTTAGGCCACTTTGGGTCAACTAGACCTAAAGGGTCAATTGGCTTGGTTTTGGCTTGATTAAGATTTAGTTGAATTTATATATGAGCTTTAGATTGAAATATATATTCAACTACAATCAATTTGGGCTATGATGGGGTTTGGTTCATTTGAGAATTCTAAGTCAAAAGGGCTAAGTTGGGCTTGACTTGGATTGATTTCAATTTGGCTAGATGATTGTAGGTTTCATTTATATTTAGATAGATGATTGAAGGAATGATTGATTCAAGAGAAAATCCATTGATTTTGGCTTGATTTAGATGTGTTTTGGCTAAGTTCAAGGAATTGGCTTAAAGGGCTTGAACTGGGTTTTGATTTGATTTTGGATTTGGTTTTTGCTATTTGAGTTTATATTTCATTTATATTTGTGAATATAAATGAAGATATATGAGAAAATTACTTGAGTTTGGAGTGATTTGAAGCAAATTTGGCTAAGCTCATGGAGGTAGGTCAAAAAGGGCATACAAGAAAATTGATTTAGTTTTGATCATTAGAATGTGAGTTTCATTTATATTTGTGAATATAAATAAATAAATAATTGATTTATAAAAAAATCAATTGATTTTGGGTTGATTTGGGTTAAGATTTGGCTAAGCTTATGGAGGTAGGTCCATATGGCTTAAGAGGAGTCTTGGCTTGATTTGATTTATTTTGATTTAGTTTTGATCATTTGGATATGGATTCATTTATATTTGTGAATATAAATGATGGAATAATTGATTTATAAAAAAATCAATTGATTTTGATTTAGTTTAAAGGGGATTTTGACTAAGCTTATGAGAGAGGATCATATGGCTTAGGAAGGATTTTAGAGCTTGGATTTGATTTTGGGTATGTTGACCTCACTTTTGGAGTGAGCTCTTAGCCTCTTCTTCTTAGACTTAAGACTCTTCTAGACACTAAGAACTCCTTAGTCATAAGACACTTCTAGTGATTAGGTGAACACTCAAGCTATAGACTTAGAAGTATTAATCATAGATAGGCTATGCCTTAGGGTTTAAGGAAATTACCTATCCGCCTCAGCCTAATCTAGATACACTTTCTCAAATCAAATCCAATCAAAATCAAATCTCAAATTCAAATTCAAATTCCAAATCTAATTTCAAAATTTGACTCCAAATGATTGAAACATAAAATCAAATTCAAATCTAAAACTCCTTCTAACTGAACCATATTCATGGCTTTAAACTTCCAACTTAATCAAATCAAACTCAATTGATCTCTTTTTATATTATTCCTTCATTTATATTCACAAATATAATGAAATCCAAATTCAAATGACCAGTCTAAAATCAAATTCAAACTCAATCTAAACCATTTAAGCTAATTCTTTAGACTTTGCCAAATTCTATCCAAATCAAGTCAAAAATAATGAATTTTCTATTGATTCAATTTATACCCAAATATAAATGAAACCTACAATCAAATCAAATCAAATCAACTAACCCAAGTCAAACCCAACTTAGCCCTTTTGACTTGAAAATTTCAAATGAGCCAAAATCCTTTAGACTCCAAATTGATTGTCGTTGAATTTATATCCCAATCTAGGGCTCATATATAAGTTCAACTTAATCAAAAATTGAACTTAGGTCCACTTGACCCAAAGTGACCTAAAGGACCAATTTGACAACTAATCCAACCCAAATTGAATTGAATCAAGCTCACCAAAATCTTCCACCATGATTGTTGATCACCCTAGGATGATCAATTACAATCAATTGGGCCAAACCAAGCCCAATTAGCCATTTGATCCAAATTGACCTAAATTAGCCTAAAGGACCAAATCATGATCCCACATGATTACCCCAAATTTCAGTTCATTCCAAATTGATTGTGAACTTGACCAAAGCCATAATTAAACTCAATTTGATCAATCTAACCTAATTGGTCAACTTGACCCAAATTGGCCTAAAGGGTCAATTTAGCTAAATCAAAATTAAATCCAAATTAATTCAAACCAAGACCACATTCATCTTCAATTAGCCAATTGAACATGAATCAACCCATATCCCAAGCTAATTTGGCCAATTTTGATCAAATAGGTCAATTCGACCCAAAATGACTCATATGACCCAAATTGTGCCAAATCCCTTGAAACCAAGCCAAAACCTATTGGGGGTTGATCAAACTCAACCCAAACCCATTTGGGATCAGCCCAAAACCAACCCAACCCACTTAAATCCCTCATGGATCCTCCCCACAGGATTTCACCCATCTTAATTCCCCATCACATGCATAACTCCTCCTCAACATTTGCATTGAATAAATCTGATCATATGGTAGCAAAAGAGGATTTTGGAGTTCTCTCAATCAATCTATCCATCCATCAACCACCCCAAGATGACAATCAATTTGGAGCCCAAAAATTCAAAAAATATTGAATTTTTGGCCATTATAAAAGGAGAGGAGATGAGATTTTAAATCTCTTCCTCCCATACCACCAAAAGCTCCCTAAAGCAAAAGGAACTCATCTTATTTGGCCATTTTGAGCTCAAAAATACAAGTAATTGCTCTTCCTGGACGGTAGACATCAAGAAGGTGGTTCAAGGAGGGGTTAAAGATCATTCCAAAGCTTCCTCACATACCTAGAGTTTGCTCGGATCTTCACCGCCAGAAAATCATCCCGACAGGTAAATTTTTCAACCGTGACGGCTAAGGATTTCGCATATTTTGTATTAATTTTCTCGCAATTTTAGGAATTTCTCTTAGATAATCCAACATTTTTTAATTTAAATCATCCCAATTGGGAAATAAAAATTTTTCGGTGCGAATCAGCTCGAAAATGGGTCAATTTGAACAACTTTTGACTTAAAAACCCTCTTTTTCCAAAATACGAAAACCAGCATTCTTTCACAACCCGTCGATCACGGATTCCGGACGATCAAATAAATGATGCGCTTTGGTGGATCGTGATCGGACGACTCGATCAGATCCGATGCCGTGATCACGCCATTTGATTTGGACCGTCCCGATGAGGATGATTCTAGAGTGAGCTCCATTCTCTTCTCTCTTCCACACGCAGTTTCCTTTTTTTATATAAAATAATAATAATAATAATAATAATAATAATAATAATAATAATAATAATTTAAATCACCTGAAATTTCAAAAATTCATAGAAAATAAAATATTTAACCAAAAATTACAAACAAGGGCTTGTTAGATTTGTCTTTCTGAGTGAAATCCAACAGATCTAAAATCTTTAAATTTTACTAAGTATTGTGAGCTTAATTTGAGTTTTAGTGAAAATCATATTCCATTAATTAAACCAAAAATATACGTCAGCTTATGTTGAAATTTTTAGGGATTGAAATTAAAGTTAAAACACACTTACCATAAAATATCAAGTGCAAAGGACTTTTGGATTGGGAGAATTAAAATTTAAAGTTCAGATTGTTCATTTTAATAAAATAAATTAAATAAAAATTAAGAAATTTACAAAAATATTCAAAATGACCTAAATCACTTCAATTGACATCTAGAACTCTTAAGAAAATGATGTGATCTTCTGAATCTTGATGAATCCCAAACAAACACTTAAGATTAGAGTTTAATCAATTAAAAAGTTAATTAAAATATAATCTAAAAATAAATTAATATTAAATCAAAATAAGAAATTAAATTGCACTTAATCAATCTTCAATCAAATCTCAAATGAAATATCATTTAGAAAATTAAATTAAATATGATTAAACCTATTTAAGTTAATAAAACTCAATTAAATGATTAAATCTTAAATCAAACTCAAAACCCAACAATTTAGGAAACTTTAATCATTGATACTAATCAATTAAAACCAAATAAAATTAAAGTAAACTTAATTAACATATGATTAAATCACATCCATTTGGAATGAGATAATTAATTATCCATTACATATTTCAACCTAATAACTAAATCAAACATGTTAATGAAATCAAACAAACATAATATGGATCAAATCAAACAAAACTCTAATCATCATTAAACTTATAGATGAAACAAACAATTAATTCACTTAATAACAAATGATAATACAATAATCCATCAAATCAAACTTAAGGAAAACACTTAACTAAACCAAATCACTCACATGTGAAAAATTAAGTCATTAATCTCTAATTAAACAAACCCTTAATTAATCTAATGTTTTAAAAAATTTAATTACCCTTAGTCAAACTTAATTAGTCAAACATCTAATTAATGTAAAACTTAATAAATTAATCCATCATCTTAATTAATCAAATTAATTTAAATAAGTTATATTAAAGCTAACACTAAAATTAAGGTTAAATGTAATTAAATTTAATAATCACACCCCTCAAGTAAACTAATTAATCAAATTAATCATATTAAACCTAAACTTAACCAAACATAATTAAGATGCAATTAAACACCAATCAAAACCTAAATTAAACCTAAATCATTGAATCATTAATCTCTAATTAAACAAATCATTAATTAATCTAATAATTTTAATTGATCCTTAATCAAACCTAATTAATCAAACATTTGATTAATGCAAACTTAATAAATTAATCCATCATCTTAATAAATCAAATTAACTTTATAAATCAGATTAAAATCAATTTGTCACTAATTAATCTACTATTAATTTAATCACACCCATTAAATAAACTAATTAAGTCAATTAAATTAATTATATTAAACTTAATTTTAATCAAACATAAAATGCAATTAAATTCTAATCAAACCCTAATTTAAACTTAAATCATTAACTCATTAATCACATCATTAACATAAATAAATATGAGATTAAATTAAAAATTAAATAAATCTTTATTTAATTTAATAATTAATCACCTCTTAAAAATAAGTTAATTAAATTAATCATATTAAACCCGAGCTTAATCAAACATAAATGCAATTAAATACTAATCAAAACATAAATTAAACCTAAATTATTAAGTCATTAATTACATCATTAGTCTAAATAAATATGAAACCAAACTGGAAATTAAACATACCTTTATAATTAACATAAATACACTTCTTAATTAAACTAATCGCATTATCACATTGAACCTAAGCAAACCCATAGACCAATAAAGCTAATCAAATCAAACTAAATCATTAAACCAAATTAAGAAAGTCTCATCAATTTAATATGTAATCAAAGTCAAATCTCATTCAACCTACTTAAATAAGATAAACTAATCAACTATCCAATGTATAAGATCAAAATACAAACCAAACTTTGATGAACATGATAAATGGATGTGATTAAAAAATAAAGTCCTACAAAGAATCAAACCCAATTAAAATCAAAATAAAATCTCAATTGATCTAATCTGATCAAACTATAAATAAATAAATCACAATCAAATTAAACAAACATAAAGTTAAATCACATAACCATAAGCAAAGAAAAGAGTTAAATATTAATTTGAAAAGATTATTGAATTATCAAGACTTAATTAAACCAAAATATCTAATCTAAAATTAATCAACCAAAAAACACATGAACTTAAACAAACTTAAACTTCATTAGATATTAAAGGATATTGAATTATCAAGATTTAATTAAATCAAAACAACTAAAGATTTAATTAAATCAAAACATCTAATCTAAAATTAATCAACCAAAAACACATGAACTTAAACAAACTTAAACTTCATTAGATATTAAGGATATTGAATTATCAAGATGCAATTAAACTAAAACATCTAAATCCAAAATCAATCAATCAAATACTTAAATAAACTCAAATTCTAAATTCTAAATCAAGTCAAATAAATCAAATCAAATGAATTACATAAATTCAAATGGGCTAATTAAGATACTTAAGGATGTTAGTTTTACTCTTTAGGAGTTAGATGTTGAATGTGGGTGAGTTCCATCACAAATGGAATTCATTCTACTCTTCATTCTTGAAAATCTAAACATCATTTTAACCAAATAAAAGTGAAATAAAAAATTATTGAAAAGTAAATCATTAAATCATTTAAATTGAAATCATCCAAAGGTAAATTTTAAATTCAAACTCCAAATTGAAACTTAAACTAAAGAAGCCTAGTAAAGTCTACACAAGCCTTAAGCACACATTAGAATACTAAGTCACCACTTCTAGTGCTAAGTTATGTTGAATGTATGATGTTGTGTTTTATTTTGTGATGTAATGTTTTAGACTGATGTTAGTGTATGTTTCATAGACTGGATGTTAGTTATTATTTTAATCATATTTTAGGTTGTGCTTATGTCAGAAGTAATAAAATATAAATGCTTTTGTGTAGGTTGCTTAGCCCTAAGCAACCCATGTTAGACAAGTGGGGGTTACCCATGTGTGGGGTGCTAAGTCCAAATTATTCATATAACTGCTTAGATTGTATGGTGTGTTTAGCTAACATTTATTTTACAGGTGTAGCTAGATTTACTTTTTCTATTTTTAATGTAATTTTGCATTAGAATTAGGATTAGTGTTATGGGAGATTAGGATGAGCAGTGGCCAGAAGGCTTAGTCCTTGGGGTGCCCTGTGATGCCTTTGGAGTAAATCAAATCAAAAGAAAGAGAATGAAGAAATGAAGAAATGAAGAAAAGAAGACCCCATAGCATATATTATTTTTTGTAATCTGGGTTGTATAAGGGTAGAGCTCGGCTACCCATCTTTTTTTTCTTTTGGTGTACAGGAACCCACGAATGGCCTTTTATTATTTTACGGTAGTCTATAAAATTGTTTGATGTTGTGTTTAGATTGCGTATTAGAACAACATGCTTTTTATAGTTTCTTTATGATTGATGTTTGAATGTGTGGCCTGGATGTGGTAGGCTCTTAGGATAAAATTAATTTTTTACCCCAATTAACAACTCATAACTAAAATTTTAAAATAACTCATAACCTCACATAAAAGCCTATGAATTAAATCAAGATAATAAAATTTTTAGCAACCCCTTAGCTGGATGAATGAATGTATAATATCATGCATGTCATATTCTTCCACTCTTGTTAAGAGGGGGCTTCCATCCTTGCCAGAGAATCAAGGCTTAACCTATGAGAGCCTTTGGTGGAAGACACCCTTTCTCTCTTGATTTGGCCCATAATCAAATTCTCATGCATTTAGGCATACAAAATCCCATAGCCTGTGTCAAAACAAAAAGTCCAAAAGAATCAAATAAATTTGATAAAATTGGCATTGGATTAAGTCATGGATTCATAACACTCATGCTCTAGTCTCTTAGGGAGTGAGTCTAAGGACTTAGTTTCCCGTCTAAATGAAGAATAGCCTACATGGATTTAAAGCATAGGAGGAGTTAGCTGGCTTCCACTCCAGGCGGTAATAAGTCCAGCAGTCGGGTGGTTTATTCTCTCTTGTGAAGGTAAGTCATATACCCATTTTTGCCTTAGATTTAGGTCGTGCCTTTGTTTTGTACAAAGGCTCCTTAGTTTAGGAATCTGAGGTAGCTATTTCCTTCGGGCTACAAGCATAAATCCTCACCTCTTAGGCATTTCCACAATCTTATGTTGTGAAATTATAATCCCTAACAATCTAATAAAATGTCAACTCAAATAATTAACTTTCTTCAATTTCAAAATATAAAGCCCAGGTAGATTGGAATGCTCATTAGGCTTCCTAATATCATGAGCATTTCTACTTTCTCCCTTTGGATTCCAAAACTAAGTCTTCTCCTTGATCTATCCCATTTGATTTCTAAAATAGCCAATCCTTTGATAGTCTTAACCTTAAATCTTTGAGACCTAATTATCTACTTTAATCGAGTATTCTTAAGAAATTCCCATTCTTAGGATGTAATTAACTATGGGGCTTGCCTCCATAGGAACTTAACAACCACTTAAAATAAACCCTACTTTACTTTTCCATATAAAGTAGGGAAAGATCTTGGTATATTCTAAGACCCATCATGCCTAGGAGTCCTTATTAGGTGATTAGGTCCATTATAGGGTGATAATTTCTATCTTTTGAGATAGTACATCATTCCTTAATGTCGTACCTAATCACTTCAATAAGTACCCCCTAAGATCTGCGTGGCATCCCACATCCTAAAAATAAACACCACAGGGTACTAATCAGTTGATTTGGAATTTGGATTTGATTGTAATAAGTGATTTAGGGATTGAATTGATCTTTGAGAAAATCAATTGAATTAGACTTGGGTAAGAGTAAAGCCATGGAATTTAATCATAAGGTTTTTGAAAGATTTTGAGCTTGGATTTGATCATGGGATTGATTGTTAATTTTGAAAATTTGATTTTGAATTTGGAATTTGAATTTGGGGTTTGATTTAAGAAGAAAAGCTTATGATTTAGCTATAGGTGTAGGCATGTCTCTAACTCTAAGGCATAACCCACTATTACTAAACCTTTAAATCTCGCTTAAGTTAAGTATTCACCTAATCACTAGTGTCTTAAGACTAAGAGCTCTTAGTATCTAAGTGTCCTATGATGAGGAGATTGAGAACTCACTCCAAAAGTGAGGTCAACAAGGACCCCAATAGGTGTAGAACCCATATAAATCGCATGTATTGGCTTGATCGAGGTGATCAACAACATCCAAAGGATTACAAGTACTAATGAAAATAATCTATACCTAAACCTGAGATGTAGACAAAATCACGATCTTAGTGCAATGCGACTCAACTTATGCCAAGGACATAAGTGAGGAAGGGGGGTCCACTGAGGGACCGAGTATATGAACCTTACACTAGGGAAGCAGGTTCGAGTTATCCATAGGAGATAAGGGTTTGAATTTAATCATATGATTTGGGGAAGGAAGATCCACTGAGGATTAAAATCTATAATCTACTGGGGATGGGTATATGAATCTTCCACTAGGGAAGCAGGTTCGAGTTATACGAGTTTGATTTCATGACGGTTTCCACTAGGGGATAGGAGTGTGGATAGATTTGCTTGGGGATGTATCCACTGAGGATAAGAGTTTAATTTTATTTGCTTGATTATTATAATTTGGGGCTCCACTGGGGAGGATTGTTTTGAATTGAGGGCATATCCACTGGTAATAAGAAATGTGAACCTTCTACCAGGGAAGCAGGTTCGGGCAATACACTAGGGATAAGAGTATATGAGTTTGATTTCATGGATGTGTCCACTAGGGATAAGATATGATTTGGTTTAATTTGGTTTGAAGTGGAGGGCATATATGCTAGAGATATGAGTTCAGATCCACTGGGGATATTGGTGGATTTAATTTATGGGGCATATCGGTATGCGTTGGATCCACTGAGAAGAGGCTATATCAGCCTTAGCCTATCTCAGACTTACAAATCCAAAGGGATAGTCATCGGGATGTAGATAACCAACCAAGGGTGCCTTCTGTGCAACGATTGAGCGGAAGAAAGCGAGGATTTACATCTTTCAAAGCTGGAAAAAACTTCTAGGTGATCTATTGGTCACAACAAATCAAACCCCGACCTAGGGTGACTGAGAATGTCGCTTGGGACTTATATCAACTCAAGAGCGAGTGATTCCTAAAGGGAGTTTTGCTGACACTTCTCTAAAAATAGGATGCCTGATTGGAAAAAGGTACCGCTGAGGGTGTCCTCCTAATCCATAAGTGAATATATATTTTTTGTTTATATATTTGTGCGTACCCTGTTGGTGTGTGAGGGACCACACTGAGAAAGGGCTATATCGGCCTTGTCCTATCTCAGAATTATTGGACAAAGGGAGAATCTGCATATCCGCAAGACAGATTATCCAACCATAGGGGTGGCTACTAGAAAAGGAGAACTGTCCAATCCAAGAGTAACCCAAGTAGTGTTTAAATGGGGTCACAAAGGATATGATTCAAATAGAGTGCCCACAGGGGAGGTTCCGCTAGGGGAGTTAACCTGGACCCTGTAAAAGAAAGCCTATAAGTGTACGGTGGTCAACTCAAAGAGAATGTGTGTAGACTTACATCTACCATAAGTGGTGTATCCATCGAGTGGGTCACTGTCAGCATAGTGAGGACCAACCAACCTAAGGTGCCCGTCGATGTGCAATGATAAATTTAAGAAGAAGGCTTGTAGACTTACATTATCTTAGCCAAAAATGATCATCAGGATAGTCTGTCATTGGCGGGATAGATGCTATACAACCTAGGGTGACTACTAAGTAGGGAGTCCTGTGTAAAGACTAGATCCAGACTTGAAGTAGTCAAGAGGATAGGAACCACATGGAGACTTATCCCAAGCTTAAAAAATACTCGACCCAGTTAGTGCATGATGGCTAGTTTAAGAAGAAAGTGTGTAGATTTATAACCTCTTAAACAAAATCAACATGAGATAACTTATCGGCTACGCAGTAAGGCCTGCCAAACTAATAAGGTGCTTATCAGTTTGTAATGGTCAAGTCAGGAAGAAAGTGTGTAGACTTACATCCTCCTAAACAAGGAACCATGACATGTATAAAGATGTCACCACCTAGTAATGAGTGAGTGCTAAAGGGGTGTTATCCCACATCAAAGTAGCTCGAGATAAATGATATGTGTTTGTTTTAAATATGGTTGTGTTGTGTTGATAAAGGATAGGATGTCGCTCAGGTTCCTTACACATACCCTAAACACATATGGAGGATTCACAAACAAAGATGTTTTTAACATGGAAGAAATGGAATTTAAGTTGAAAATTTCCATTGATAATTGTTTTGAAATAAGATCAATAGATAATATTTCCTTAGGTAGAGCCCATTGCTGGAAGCATCGGACACTCTCCTTTATGATTTATGAGTTGATAAGATCCTCCTTAGTAAGCCTTCTCTATGGCAATAGCTTCACACCCATACACTAAGGAGAAAAGGGTGATTGTTGAGTTCTATATGGCAGTAAGCCCACAAGGCTTCAACCAAGCTATTCCATTGTCGCTATTATCATCAGTGTCTTTAATATCTGGATGAAAGTTGTGTTGAAGGCTTATGCTAAGTCATTTTTTCTCGAGTAATAGTTGGTAGAATATCTCCAATCTATGTTGTACCTCATGAAAAAACTATTGATCTTGGTGCTCTTGAATGCAGTATCATTATCAGATATAATTCATCGAGGCACCCCAAACCTATATACATATGTTCTAAAATTGAACACATGGTGAGTTGTGACCTCTCGAGTGATTGCCCGCCCACTTAGTATGCCTTGGATAAATCGATGACCTTGAAGAAGGAGGATTAATCGACCCACTATGTCAACACTCAATAGTTAAATGGTCAGGACCAATGTGGGTGAATATTGGGTGGCTAGTGTAGACCACACTTGCACTGACATTGATATATCACTACATCCATGTAGTTTGATCATCAATCCAGTAGTATCCTAATCTTGATCTTGGCTTTCATCTTGGACCGATTTATGTGCTCAAAAAACCTAATTGTACCTCATATGATTTTATGTGCTTTTGTATTGTCCAAACAACGTAACCATATGATCAATATCAGATAAAGGTGCCATCAACGAAGGCAGAAAGGCTCTGCTTCACGATGGGTTTGTGACTTCTCTTGAGGTAGTTTACTTATATTTAGATAATCCATGAATGGTTGCCTCCAATCTAACTTGTTGTCCTTTTTGGTAACAATAACCTCCCCTTCAAGAGAGAGTCTCTTGATGAGTTCAACGTCAACAAGGGATAAGATTTGTGTATTTTGGACCCTTATTAGTATGGACTCATCTTTCGGACATGCCAACTCTAAGCTTGGCTAAAGTACATCTACTATGACATTTTCTCATCGAGGAATCTTGTAAATGGTAACCTGGATTTAATAACTCCATAGTGTACTTATGGTAATGATGAAACTTAGAATCTTGTGAACAACCCATTTGGTTGATAACTAAGAATCTCCAAAGATGTTGATATTGGATGCTTATAAGGATAACTCCAAATTGGCAATCGAGCCTTATATTCAGCTTTCATTGTGGTGCATGGATTGACGATGATGAGAATCTCATCACATCATGAGTTAGAGAACTCCTACCTGCCTTTCTGAAGAGTGTGGTTTTTCTCCTCTTTGAGAGGAAGCCGTACCATCAAAGTATATCAACCAGTGGTGAATGCTAGTGTCCCATATGTTCATGATTTGTTCATCGAGGAGGTCATCACTAAGCGGAGAGTCAGCAGGAAGTGGGTGTGCTACTAAGAAATCTGCTAGTGCTTTTCCTTTCATCGCATAGAGGGGTATAAAAGTAATATCAAACTGCAACAAAATCATGGACCACCATGCCAACCGTCTGGATACCGTCGGCCGTGTCATGAGATATTACAATGGGTTGATCCTAGATATCAAGTTCACCTTATGGGAAAACATGTAATGTAGCTTTTGGGATGCAAAGATTAAAGCTAAGAAATGCTTCTCAATGGGTGCACAGGGATTAAATGTCAGTTGAGGTAGTAGAGTGTGTTGTCTTTCCCTTCGTCATTGGCTTGGGCCAACAGAGCACCAAGGGAGTCATCTAATGTAACAGTATAGAGGATTAATGGCTTGCCTGGGATAGGGACTGCTACAACTGGAGATGTCATCAGGTAGTGCTTGATGTCTTCGAAGGCATGCTGACACTTGTCATCCCACTTGAACTTGGTATTTTTTTTGACAAGTGCTGAAAGGGTTGGCATCTTCCCGATAGGTTAGATATGAAGCATCTTAAATATGCCAACCACCCTTGAAATGATCTAAGTTGAGTTAGACTTTTAGAGGGTGGCATTTATAATATTTTCTTGAATTCTCTGGATCAATTTTGATTCCTCGGTGTCGGACAACAAACCTAAGGAATTTCCTTGAAGCTACTTTGAATGCACACTTTAGGGGATTCATTTTGAGGTCAAATTGTCTTAATCATTCAAAAACTACTCTCAAGTCTAAGAGATGGTCTTCCTTTTCTTTACTTTTATCTATGAGATCATTGATGTAACATTCAACTTGATGATGAATGAGTTCATCAAAGATTCAAGTCATGGCCCACTGGTAGGTAGCACCCACATTTTTAAGGCCGAAAGACATGACCTTAGAGCAAAAGATTCTGATCAGGGTTTGAAAAGTAGTGTTTTCATCATCAGGAGCCATCTTTATTTGGTTATATCCATATGAGCCATCCATGAAAGAAGAAATTGCATGATATGAGGCAATGTCCACCATCAATTCTGGTATTGGTAGTGATAATTCATCTTTTGGACATGCTTTATTTAGATCCCTAAAATTGACATATATGTGAATTTGACCATTCTTCTTCTTAACAGGGATGACACTGGCCAACCAGGTAGGGTATTTTTCCTCCCTGATAAATCCAACATCGATCAATTTCTTGACTTTAGAAATGACTTATTGTTCAATGTCTAATCTCATGCATCTAAGAGCTTCTTGATAGGGTTAGCACTAGGCTCTATTGCTAGTTTGTGGACTACGTGGAAAATAAACCAAGCATCTCTTCATAACTCCATGCAAAGTAGTCCTTAAACTTAATCAATAGCCTAACTAAGTCATTGATTTCAGTATTATTCAACAAAGAACTGATGTATGTCGGACGTGGATTATCTTTAATTCGTAGGTTGATTTTGTTGAGCTCGTTGATGGTTAATCTAATCTTCTCTTTGAAATCTAGCGATGCATCCTTGACCTCAAAATAATCTGGAGCATCTAAAGTTTTTAAACACACATCCTCATATGAGTTAGCATGATTTGAAAAGAACCTATCAGATTCGAAATGATTGGTGATGACTCAACCAATCGCCATTATCGACGACCCAATCAGTATAATCTAGTCCTGGTCTTGATTTAGAGCTTTTGCATTCATTCTTCCATATTCTTTCGAACTAGTCTGATTGTGCTTTGACCAAGTATGTAGGATTAACCCTTTCTTTGCTAAGTTTAGAACACATGGCGAGTACCAATCAAAAGATAATTCTATTAAATCTTTATCTGAATCATTTTCAAGTTCTACATCAACTTCTTGACTTGAAGATGACGCTCCCAGAAAGAACTTCTAAGTCTTCACCTCTACGGATGACTTGGGGGCTTCCTTAACTACCAGACCATCAACCTTTTGTGAAGAAAGTAGGGTTAGAGCTAAGGATCCCAACTGATGCCTAACTATTTCACATACAGACTTGGATACCCTTTTTCTTTGCCTTGGTGCCCAGTCTTCAACACTATCCTACTCAAATGTCACCTCGAAAGGGATCTGTTGCTGAGAAGAGCTGGCTGGTGTGCTAATCACATAAGACTCATCCTTTGAACTATATTCTAAGTCTATGTGGATGGTGTGGTTGGGACATACCTCATATGGCCAATAGGGAGGCTTTCCACCTCGGGGGCTACCTCTAAACTATCCTTTTCCTCTGCCTGGTGGAGGTTGAATCATCCTACCCATGTGTTTGAATGGAG
Organism: Cymbidium sinense; assembly: GCA_021442155.1. Lineage (NCBI taxonomy): Eukaryota > Viridiplantae > Streptophyta > Magnoliopsida > Asparagales > Orchidaceae > Cymbidium > Cymbidium sinense. Next base: position 119,723,598 of record CM038221.1, on the reverse strand, counting down.
TAACGAACTGTGGGTGGAATCTAATGTCAGGCTCTACATCTTCCCCTAAGTCCATGTTTCGCTCCCTTTTATTTTCTTTTTCTTTATCTTTTTTCTTTTCATTTTCTATTTCTATTTTTTTTCTTTTCTTTCTTTTTGTCCCTCGTGGGGATCTTAATTAAGCTCACAAGAATGGACTTGTTGGTTTTGGGGAGGAAATAGGCTGCATCCTCATATATCCTGACATCATAAATTGTGAATGGTTTGAGATCTCTTTTGATGCAGTACTCAATCACAACTCTCATGAAATTTATGCATTGATGTAGAGAGGATGGAACTATATTGTTTTCATGTATCCATGGTCTTCCAAGCAAAACATTGAAAGATGTATCTAAGTCTATGATGATGAAACTTGGCTTCAGTCTTTCATTAATCTATCTCCAATGGCAATACTATGGAGCCTAAGGCTTTCTCGCCTTATTCATTGAATCCTTTTCAACATCATCCTTTCCTTTTGAATTTTGGAGATGTCATTCTTAGACTTATAATGTTGACTGATGCACCCTGGTCAACCAAACTCTTGATAGCCTGTATCTGCCAATAACCACTATAATGTAAAGAGAGCGGTTGTGCTCGGTCATCCCTAGAAGTAGGTATTCATCACTGAATATAACTCCTAAGATGTCCCTCGAGTGGTGTGCCTCCTCTTCAATAGTGGTCAGCTGAGCTAAGCATATCTATGGATCAAGTAGAGCCTTGATTAGAGATTCCTCATCTCTTTGGATAAGATAATGCATCATATATGCTTAACTTAGCTGGAAACTTTCTAAGGTGAGCTACGATGTTGTAATTAACTCTAGCTTGGTCCTTCACAAGCATATCCATAGGTGGAGCATCATGTGGAGGGGTTATCTGCTCATTAGAACCAACGACTTGTTTACCCTTATCTTGAGGTGCTATCGAAAGAGGTAGAACTTTGCCACTATGCAAGTTAACTTCATTGACTTCTTAGAAGGATGAACTTATGAAAAGTTCTACCTTCTTATCAAGTATACCTACAGCTTCTCCTATGGGATCCTTGGAGTTGGTTGACTACAAGTCAATCTCAAGAAGTGAACCCTATTGATTAAGAAAAGGAAAGTCTGATTCTGAATCAGAAGAGAGGGAATTAGAATTACTAGAGCTATTATTATTTTCTAGACATGGAGAGTTTTCAATAGGAATAAAATAGAGAGTATCAAAAGTAGATAAAATGTAAGTAAAATCTGCTTTCTTCATTGATTTCTTTTTAGGTTGAGGTACATGACAGAAATCCAACAAAGTAAGTGGATTAAGGGATTTAATGCCCTTGTCTGCTCATACAACTGTCCTACTGTTAGAAGAGGTGATAGCAGAAGAAGAAGTAGTAGATGCAATGGTAGATGGAGTACTAGACTCTAATGGTGATTGGACTACTGGGTTATCCCGGGCAAGTATGGTGATCTTCTGCTAGGCTGTCACCTTCTTCAAGTTGTCTTTGATGACTTGCAAACCTTCCTTAATGTTAGAGGTTTGAGCTGCCTCAGGCAACTGTAAGGGGAGTTTCTTGATCTTAGAAGTATCTTTTTTAGAGGTTTGGGATAAGACAATATTCCAACCTTTTTTTTTCTTAAAAGGATCGCAAGTATCCCCAAGAATTACCATAATAGAACTGGATGGTTGTTCTAATATGTATTCCTTGGGGATAACTATAGCATCTAACTTGTAGCTATGCTCAAACCTATCCTTGAAACTAATACAATCCTCTAAGACATGGCTAATCATGCAGTAGTAGGGGAAATAGTTAGGATCATTACTCTTGCCCACTTCCTCCGACCTCTTGGGCTCTAGTAACTAAAAGTCAAGATTCTTTAAGAGATTCTTAAAGATTTTCCTAACTACCTCCCTCTTGAATGAATATGGCTTATTCAATATATCGATAAGAGTAGGTGGGTAATAGCTACACAATGGATGAGTACTCGGGGTACTCAGGTGGTGGGAATGGCCATTGTGGTGGTTGATATGATGGTCGAGGTGGTGGTAGAGGAGGTGGAAGGAGGCTGCGCTCAGGTCTCTCTCACTAGACTCACTGGTTCTTCCCCTATCCGACATAACTATCCACGGCTTCTTCTCACACTTTATGGCTTGGGTCAAGATGATTGGTCGAAAAAGGGCAACTGTTTGGCTTCCTCTTGCAGGTTAGCTTCCTTGTTGATTAGTTTCTTGGATGTTTTGATGGTAAAGCCCTTAAGCTTGAAGGCGACCGGGCCATGGATATTCTTAAGAAGAATCTTGATGGCATGCTATTCGGATAGCTGTGGCTTGCATTTCATGCTTAGGTTGCGCCACATGAGAATATAATCAATAAGGGACTCATTGGGATTCTACTTCACTATAATGAGGTTGCTTACATTCACTCTCTATTGAGCTCCAGTAAATCGCTTGATGAAGAGGTGCTCCAACTCAGCAAAATTTCTCACCGAATTATTGGACAGTTCGGTGTACCAATCAAATGCAACCTTTGCTAAGCTGCTGATAAAAAGTTTGAACAAGAGTGCATCGCTACCACCGGCATTGCAACAACTAGATCTAAAATGTGCAATATGTTGATGCGGGTTCTCAATGCCATCAAAGATCTTGAAGGAAGGCGACACAAAACCCTTGGGTATTGAACTATATCAAATTCCTCCAGGTATGGTCTACTCTTTGGAATGGATGAGCTCCCCCTAGCTTGTGCCATCACTTCCCTCACCTGTTGCTCAACCATATGCTTAATATCCTTTTCATGCATGGATTGCCATCTGTGACCTTCTTATGCAACCTACCAGCATCATCCTCTACGGGAATGACCTAGTATGGTCTAAGGTATGTATCAACTCTAGTCGGTCAGCTACCATAGGAGAAGGCTATGAAACTAGGGCTGAGGTTTGCAATGCTGAAATCACTGCCATCAACTCCTCTACTTTCTTCTCCATCTTGTCAATGTGATCATCCTTCTACTTGAGCTGGTGGAGGAGGTGCTGAGTCGAGTGAGAAGTGTCACCTTCCTCGAGCACGACAACTTTCCGACTATGATGATCCTACTGTAAGGACCCCCGTGTATCAACCATGTGGACCTCGACTGTGTCGTCCAACACGTCATCCTCATCAGGATCAAAGTAGACTCTATCCTTCTCCTGATTTGAATGGTCACTCCCGAGAATTGTCTCTTCTCAGCAAGTAGTTCTCTAAGATATCATCTAGTGATTGATCTACTATGCCTGGCTGGACCGACATGAACACTCATTGACGGTTGACAGTAGGGCTGTGCTCATCTAACTCTATGCATCAGATATTTCCTATTGATAAGACTTCCTTACTGGGAGGATCAATTATCATGGGGACTATGTCTATGTACCCTCCCCTCTCTCCCTCTATCTATGGTGGAGGTGGTGCGACCATGATACTTTTAGGTCACCACTCCTTTCTAACCACAATTGAGGCAGGGATTGAGCAGGAGAGCTCGATCTCACCTCAATAGGTTGAACGGATGGAGTGGGATCCTTAGGCCATAGCCGGATTAGTAGTGGGGATGGTCTTTCCCCTGATGGGGGATTTTGAAGCTTAATGAGGGTGGTAGATGGTGTAAGGTGAAGGGTGATGGTGGATGGTGAGTGGAGTGGTGTGATGGCAACATTGACTGCCTCTCAGCTGGAGATCTCCTCCTATGTCGAACTGTGCATGTGAGAACAATGTTGTCTGAATGATAAGCCCTTATAAGGTGACGATTGGTGAAGTCCATCAGGGCAAAGGCCGCCGACTTCCTGGCGTACCTTCATCTCTCTCTCTCTTGCCCACTTAGGCTGATACTCAAGCCTTGGTGACTCTCTCCTTACAGATCTGCTCACTAACGCTCTTGAGAATCACAGACCTCAAGTCAAACAATGCTCGTCAATGTCCATAGGCTCGCCAACTTGGAAGACATCTAAGTCGACATAGGGCCTCCTACACTCCCTAGCCGGTATCTCAAAGTGTGCTAGTGGTGGAGGTAATGCAGTGATCCTCTTGTAGTCTTCCTCTCCATCTAAGGTCGAGAGGGGCTGAAATCTACTGCCACTCAAGAGCGGAGAGGTCTCATAGGGAGAACCCTCCTCAACAACTTAGGAAGTAGCATCTCCTGGCACTCTCTCATAGTGACTTGACCTTGATTTTGTTGCTACCGGTGCGGTGAGCAAAGAAGAATGATAGCGAACTCAAGATGGCGAGACTATCTTAGAAGCCAAGATAGTTGTTGACCTCACTTTTGGAGTGAGCCCTCAACTTTCTCATCATAGATCTAGGACTCTTATAGAAATTAAGAGTTCCTTAGTTTAAGACACTTCTAGTGATTAGGTGAACACTCAACCTAACTCTAGAGACTTAGAAGAGTTAGCCATAGGAATAAGTTGTGCCATAGGGATTTAGGAGGACTTGCCTACCCTATGGCCCCAACCCAATCCTTGCTTCTTTCTTTTAAACCAAACCTTAAATTCAAATTCAAATTCCAAAATCAAATCCAACTATCCAATGATTGAAATGCATCACTAAATTCAAACCTAAATCCCTTCATAAGCCCTTTGATTTTATCTTATGGACTTAGCCTTAACCAAATATAAATCAACCCTAATCTAATTGATTTTCTCAATTATAAAATTCAATCTCAAATCAAATTCTAAATCATAAATCAAATCCAACTACCCAATGATTGAAACCCATGATTAAATACAAACTCCAAAATCTCTTTCTAAGTCATATGAACCACCTTCATATGCTTAGCCAAAAAGCCTTCAAACTAAATCAAAATTGGTTGATTTATTTATAATTTAATTATTACTTCATTTATATTCACAAATATAAATGAAATCCAAGTTAAAACCCTTCAAAACAAATCAAAATAAATCAAACCAAAATTCAAATCCCAAAATCCCTTCTTAAGCCTTATGGGCCCACCTCCACAAGCTTAATCAAGTCTTGATCCAAATCAATCTCAACTTGGTTGATTTCTTTATAAATCAATCATTCCTTCATTTATATTCATAAATATAAATGAAACCCTCAATGACCAAAATGAATCAAACCAATTCAAAATCAAGTTAGCCTCTTTTGACCAACATCCTTTCAAATTTGCTTCCAAATCACTCCAAACTCAAGTGATTTTCTCACAACCCATTTATATCATCATTTATATTCACAAATATAAATGAAATATAAATTCAAATGACCAAACCAAATCAAATTAAACTAAACTCCCAATTTTTTCCCTTTTAGCCAAACTTTTGAACTTGGCCAAATGAAACCCAAATCAACTCAAAACTCATGGATTTCTTTATGATTCAACCATTCCTAGAATCATTAATCCAAATATAAACATAAACCACCATTATCAAACCAAATCCAAGTCAACCCAAATCAAGCTCAAATTGACCCTTTTGAGTTAAAATTGTCATATGAACCAAAACCCATTTGGCTCCAAACCAATTGCAATTGGATTTATATTTTAATCCTAAGCTCATATGTGAGTTCAACTAAACTTGAATCAAACCTTGATCAAACAAATTCACCCATTTAGGCTCACTTGACCCAAAGTGACCTAAAGGATATTAGTCAAGTTATAATCCAAATTGGATTAAACTAAGCCTAAATCTCTCATGATCAACAATCATCATTGATCAACCACCTTGAATTGGGTCAAACCAAGTTAAAACTAGCCCCAAGTCAACATTTAGCCAAATGAAATCCAAACTAGCCAAAATCTATGCCAAATTAATTGAAACTATTGAAACCATCCATAATCAATGATTGAACACATAAGCTATTAATTAAGCCAAACCAAGCCTAATTGCCTCGACTAAGTTGACCCAAATTGGCCTAAAAAGCTAAAATAGGTCAAATCATGATCTAATCTAAATTAATTGCAACCAATGGCTTGAGTTCATTCCAAATCACTTGTTGAACTTGAAAAGCCATGATTGAATTAAGTTGACCAATTGGTCAACTTAACCAAATTGACCTAAAAAGTCAAATTGATCAAAATCCAAATTAATTCCAAATTAAACCAAACTAAAGCCTACAATCATTTTCAATCAACCAATTGAACTTGACTCAACACATAACCCAACCTAATTTAGTCAAATTGGTCAACTTGACCCTTTTGAATCCAAATGAGTCAAATTCAAACTTAAGCCAAAATAATCCAAATTAATTAAACAAAAATATCCCAAATCATCATATGAACCTAACCCATGCCTTGGTTTGACCCAATTTGACCAATTGGTCAACCCAACCCAACCTAACCCAAATGAACCCACTTTGACCAAATGAAGCCAAATCCACTCAAACCAACTTGTGAGACCTAAGACCTAGCCACCCAAACATATCCCAACTCATTTCCAAATCAGTCCAAAAGCCAAGTGGACCCCACTAAGGGAATTAGCCATCAAACCATATGATTTGAACCTTAAACCCAATGGATCAATGCTAAAGTCAACTACTTATCCCCCATGGTAGCTCTTTTGCACTACATGGAACCTTTCCCTGACCCACCTAGTGCACCTAACCCACTCTTTATCAGCTAATAACCTTTGGGAGGTGAGTTGAATCACCTCCAATCCAAATTGAGCACCCCATGGACAAAAGAAGAAGAAACTTTGCACCTTGTGAGGCTCCTCCCATGACTCATCCATCCACCATGCAGACTTTAATGGAGACAACTCTGGCACCATGATGGTGAGCCAGGCAAAGCATGCACACTTCATCAATGATGAATTGAGGGGTATACCCTCAATTTGAGTGAATTTCACACCTTCAGCTTTTTTGAGTCTAAACATTCTCAGAGCAAATCTAAGGATCCCCTCTCCATTTGGCCATCGACATTCCCGTAAGCAAGCCGAAATAGGACACCCTTCCCTCAAGCAATATTCCCTCTCCACTAAAACAAATCCAAATTCTTTGCACCCATACAATTCTCATACCCAATCGAAGCCAACCAAACCATTTCCAAGCCTTCCAAAGCATGGAGAGGTGTGAGTTCAATCAAAGTCGAGGCGTGCACATGCGTGGATTGGTCAACCAAACACCCTAGGCCAAATTGAGCTTGGACCCGTTCAACAGGGCCTCACCTTAACTAGGTGAAGCTACCTCCAGCATTGCACTACCAAACATTAGCTCTGGTGAGGTAATTTCCCAAAACCATAGCTTAGTATTATGTTGGTCTTTATGAAGAAATCTCCATGTCGAGAAAGTTTAGCTGTTGGATGTGATTATATGCTCCTTTAGATGGTGTAGGATCCATTTGATCTTAATCCGAGTTCGGGTGAGCTCAGATCGAATAGGGGAAGACGAACGGTGCCTGTCTTTCACCATTGATGAATGGGATAGATTATGAACCATCCATCACAGTTGATCGAGTTGAACGACTTTGATCAAATCTTGCGGTAGAGCCTCTAATTTCTCTCTTAACCCGTGGATTAAATCATGGCCATTTGATCTCAGATCGGATGGCCCACGAGAAAGAGCATCCACCGCCAGCTGAGTCAGCGCACATATGTGACTACTTAAGTAACCAATCATGGCCATGGAAGCGCATCGCGTCGGCACGTGGGATTAAGGTTTAATTAGGGATAATTAATTAGTTTTTAATCTTGAAACTTCCTAAATTCATAACTAATTGTAGAAAAATCAGAAAAATGCAAACTTAGGCTCATTATAAAGAAATTCTAGAGAGGAATCTAAGAAAATTATAATTAATTGATTTTAATTAGTGACTTTAGCTTAATTAGGGTTTTATAAAAAATCTAATTAGCTTAATTATACTTTAACTAAGTGCCCAATTAATCCCAAATTTTTTGTGGATGTTTAAGGGGATGATATTTGCCTCTCTTATTTTTCTGGGATTTTATTGATTGATTAAATAGGAGAATCACTTGATTAGGCCTAAATCACTCTCTTAATCCAATTAATTATAATTAATAGATGAACAGTAACTTAAATGATCACTTAAGCATAATCACATCTATTGGTTAGTAAGATCACTTAGGGAATGTGAATGGGGATACTTTCCTTAATCCATCTCATAAGTTTTCTTTACTTTTAAAAATTAAATTAATTAATGGCTAATGAAATGATTAATTGGTGAATTAAATGTCTAATTTTCAAAATGAGAAATCAAAACGTAATTGAATGACTCAAATTATTTAGGGATTAGGATTAGGGCCTTGCCCTTGATCTTCTCCCCTAAATTAATTTTATCATTCAAATTAAAATATAACTAAAATGTTTAATCAATTAATTAAAGGATTCATGAAATTAAAATTAAAAATCAATTCATCCAAACCTAAATAACCCTTAATTGATTTTGGGTAGCTCCTTGGGTGTTCAATAACCCAAGGTGAGAGAAAATAAAAATATGGTTGGCTCACATGTGTGAGAAAATCATAAAAGTAATTAAGTGAGATCTTTTAAGTTTAATTAACTATTAATCATAAGCCAATTGCATTAGGCCCCTTTCATTTCTAGAGCATTGCAAATTTACTTTTCATGTGGTTGCATATCATATTGGCTTATTTTGTTATTAACTTAATGATATAGGTAAGGGATAATTAATTAATCCATACCTTAACCTAATCAAACATAAAATCAACTAAATATTATTCATTCAAATTAATTCACATATGGGGAATGGTTAGGGTTAGCAAACCTCTTTCACATTCCTTAAATCAAATCAAACTCAAATTTAAAAACATCTTTAAAGAATTTTGATTCATTTTAAATAGCTTTATTTAATTTGATTGTCCTTAGGAATTAATTGGGATGAATGAAATCATGTGCTTACATTCCTTTATTTCTTTCCAATCATGCTAAATATTGATTGCCATATGAAATTATGCATTCATTTCTTTTAAATTAATTAAATGAAATGTTTTCTTTATGTCAAATTGCATGTGTTGACTTAAATCAAATATGAGTGGCTATTATCAATATTAAATAAAAAAATTACTTTCAAAACCTATAAATTAATTATTAAAAATGGAGTGATACTAATTACAAATATTTATAAGCTTGCATGTGATGATAGTATAAGATGTGTAATGTGAAGTCCTTTTCCCATATTGGCATGGACTCACATAGGATTTACAAGTGTATAGTTCATTTGAAATGAACATAACACTTGCTTAAATCCATTCCTATGCATTTTCATGTTAAGACTTAAGAAGAATTTCATATTACACATGTAAATCACATAGTCAAATCAAACATTATTTCTTGCATGATTCCCTATTCATATGTTTCTTTTTGTACATTCATATGTATTTGAGAAAAGTGATATATTTGTCTAGACATCTCGGTGAGGCTTTAAGTAGCCCTAAGTAGGTCTTGTACCTTATGCCCCGTGTAGAATAATGGTATGTACTCACTAAAACTCTCATACATATGCATGTGTGATGTGGCTAATGAATAAAGAATCACAAATTAAATAAATTAAATATCACCTTTTGCATGGATTTTCTATCCTTATAGTCATTCATACATTTACATGTATATAAAAAAAAATGGTATATTAGTTTGGACATCCCAGAGCTGCGGGGCTTTAAGTAACCCTAAGTAGGTCTTGTTCCTTACGCCCCTAGTGTAGAAAATAATGGCTTCGTGCTCATTTAAATCTTTTATACATGTAAATGTGTAGCTAATGGATGAAAAATTCTTCTTTTCTACATAACAAAAATATGCATTCATAACTCACTCAAAAAAAAAAAAAGAAGAAGAAACATCTAAATCCAAATACACTTCTTTGCATTCATCATCAAAGTATGCTAAGATTTACATCGCATGTATAGGTATGCTTAGGATCTATTCATATGCATGATATACATGGTAAAAAGAACTAAATTGATATGTGTTATGTGATAAGTAATCCATTTCAATTAATCTTAAGATGCCTTTCTTATTGAATATGATTATTTAGAGTGAATCTGAACTTAGGGTTAATTAAAACACATAATAAATCATTCACCAAAGAAATTCTATTAGTTAATTCATCTTAGAAGTGACTTAAAGTAGGGATAAAAAAGCGATCCTCTCTCTCTTTCTTCTCTTAATAACACTTAGTTGTTAAGTATAGGTCAATAAAATAAAAAAAAATACTAAATAAAATCTCGAAACCAATTAAACCACTTAAAGAGAACTCAACCCCTTTATAAGTTAAATCCCTCACATTTGGTAAATCATAACTCTAAAGCCTAGTTAGGACATGCCACATAAGCCTTAACACATGCACATTAGATTAAGTCACCATTTCTAGCTTTATGTTAGGGCGGTGCATGGTTTGATGAATGTCTAGTTTTATGTTATATTATTTTAGTCTAGATGTTGGGATGTATGTGTGTAGTCTAGATATTAGGCCGATATTAGCCTAATTATACTTTTTGTCTGGGGTTGTGCTCAAATGGCACTATAATAAAAATATTAAATGCTTTTTGCTGTGCAGGTTACTTATACCCCTAAGCATAACTCAAGTTAGGATAGGTGGGCTTAGTTACCCATGTGTGGGGTGCTAAGTCCAAATTATTCATGTAGCACTTGGGTGTATGGCATGTGTTAGCTAATATTTAATTTGCAGGTGTAGCTAGATTTACTTTCCTTTCTCTTAATATAATTTTGCTTTAGGATTAGAATAAGAGTTATGGGGATTAAGGATGAACATTGGTTATAAGACTATATCTTATATATCATGTGATACATTTGGTACATCCCAATTAAGCCAAAAGAAAGAAAGAAATGAAGTAAATCAAGATGAAAGAATGAAAGATGAAGAGTGAAGAATGGAGGATGAAGAATGAAGACCCCATAACACTTATCATTTTTGTAATTGTAATTTATTCTTTCATTTTACCGTATATAAGGGTAGAGCTACTCACATTTCTTTTCGGGTTGTCTATTGCGATCACCCCTCTTATTATTTTGCGATAGCTTTATAAAATTGGGTGATGTTTTGTTTAGCTTGTGCATTAGAAATAACATGCTTTTTCATATTTTCTTTATGATTGGTGATTGCTGTGTGGCCTAGATGCGATTAGGCTCCTAGGATAAAAAAGAATTTTTTATCCCACTAATAACTCATAACTAAAATTTTAAAATAATTCATAACCTCACATGAAAGCCTAGGAATTAAATCATGATAATAAAAAAATATTTAGCAACCCATTGGCTGGATGATTGCATGTATACCATCATGCATGTCATATTCTTCCACTCTTGCCAAGAGAGGGCTTCCATCTATGCTAGAGAATAAAGGCTTGACCTGTAAGAGCCTTTGATGGAAAGACACCTCTTTCTTTTCTGATTTATCCCACAATTAATTTCTCATGCATCTAGGCATACAAATACCTATGGCCTGTGTCAAAATAAAAGTCTAAAAAAAACTTATTAAAATTTGCATTAGATTTAGTCATTACTCATGCCCTTCATGATCTAGTTTCTTAGGGCGTGAGTTTAAGATCTTAGTTTCCTCTTCTAAATAAATAATAGTATAACCATCTTGCAAAGCATATGACTTGCCTACATGGAGTTAAAGCATAGGGAGGTTAGGCTCACTCCATGCGGTAATAAGTCCAACCATTGTTTACTCTCTCTTGTGGAGGTAAACCAAATACACTTTCACCTTAGACTTAGGTTGTGCTTTGGCCCTCAAAGCTCCCTAGATTTATGAGGTTCTTGTTTCTTTGCTACAAGCATAAATCATTTCATCTTGTGTTGTAATTATAAATTTCTAATAAAATTTTAACTCAAATAAATGAATCCCCAATTTCAAATACACCAACCATAGATTGGAGTGCTCACGGCTTCCTAGTATCATGAGCACTCCACATATTCTTTGGTTTAAAACTCTCTCCCTTTTGATCTCTCACTTGATTTTCAAAAAATACAAATAATCCTTTGATAGTCTATCTTTGAAATCTTTGGAGACAACAATCACCTACTTTAATTGAGTATTCTTAAGAATTCACATTCTTAGGATGTAATTAACTATGGAGGCTTGCCTCCAAACTTAACAAACTCGATTTAAATAAACTTTACTTTCCTTATAAAGTAGGGAAGAATCTTTGGTATATTCAAGACCCATCATTCCTTAGGAGTCCTTATTGGGTGATTAGGTCCATTATAGGGTAGTGACTCTATCTCTCGAGATAGTATACTATTCTTAATGTCTCGATCTAATATGTACATCACTGGATCTGGTGTCCTCACAGCACAAGACAACATATATATATATATATATATATATATATATATATATATATATATATATATATATATATATATATATAAACACCATAATAGCCTTCCCCTTTGGGGTGACCAAAGAGGAGGTAGTAGCTCTTACTAGAGCTATGGCAGGGGTAACTAACTCATGGTGAAGCTACAACACTAAGATCGAGTGTGGGAACCACGAGCTTCCTCTTGATGAGGGGAACTTCAGTCAGATAGAATGTCGGCGGATAAGTGTGTCCCACCACTTCCTCCACAATCATTGTGAGTGTCCCTACAAGTAACTCGACTCCCAAAACCATGACCAAAGTAAATCGGATGTGTGATAATGGTGGTGGTGAGATTGATCTAAGGCCGTCCACCGAAGGAAGGAAAAAAATAAACTTCTTTGGAAGCATAATAATTGCACTCAAGTGAAAAGACTATCTGAAATCATTGCATTTGTTGAAATATAAATGAGTTAGACCCTTATTTTAATATTTGTATTTAATCATTGACTTCTAAATTAGATTTATAATTTGAACCCACACTTAATAAAATTAGGTATACTAAGTGGGGTTCATTGAATTTTAGAGAAATTTTTGATATTTGGACGAGAGACTTTGTCATAAGATTTTGATTTAGAACCCATACTCAACCAATTTAAGTAGGTTGAGTGGGTTCAAAGAGAGACTTTGGAGATATATATGTTGTATGTCTTGTTTGAAATTTGATTTGAAAAACCTTTACTTAGGAAATTTAGGTATGCTTAAAGGTTTTCAATTATATGTTTAAAAATTTTGTGAAAACATCTTTGTTTGTTATGATTGTTTGTTATGTGTGTGATATATGTTGATTTGATATGAAAAAGGGGCTCTTAACAAATTTGATATATTAAAGTAGAGGCCAAATGTGTTTGATATGTGTTGATTTGATTTGAAAATGAGGCTCTTACTTAACAAATTTGGTATGTTAAGTAGGAGCAAAGTGTGTTTGATTTTGAAAGAGAAAAATCTATTTAACAAATTTTGGAATATTAAATAGAGTTCAATTTGTCTTTGATTTTTGTAAATGGAATTCTCATTTGACAAATTTGGATATGTCAACTGAGTCCAAATGTATTTTGATTTTAAGACTTTGGAAAGAGAAATTCTACTTAACAAATGTGGGTATGTTAAATAGAATTTGTTTTGATTTTCTAAAGAAAGGAACTCTCATTTGATAAATTTGGGTACGTAAAGTGAAGTTTAAATGTGCCTTGATTTTGTGTGTGATTTTTTTTTCTTTTTAAAAAAGAGGGAAACTCTAACTCTAGCATATATGGAATATGCTAAGTGGAGTTTTAATTTTATGTCATAATTTCATTTGAAAATAGAACCTTCATTCAATAAATTTGGGTATGTTGAATGGAGATAGCTATGTTCAAAAATGTGCTTTTGAAAAAGGGATTTTAAAATTATTGATTTTGATTTTGAGAAGAACCTCCATGTAACAATTGTAGGAATTGTTAAATAATGTTTGGTTATTTTTATGCTTTTTGAAAACTTCTTATGAATTTTGAGCAAATCTTTTATTATGTGAATTTTTTTAAAAAGTGCTTTTGAAAAGTGCCATTAAAAAAAGAGGTTTATTTTATCAGTATAAGATGAACCTTCCCTCACCAAACTAGTGGTAAAGAGGTTCTAAATTTTTAGTCATCTCCTTTCATTAGTTATATTTATCTTTCACCTATTGGGGGACCCATTAGATGTTTCATGACCTGCATAGAGTGAGGTCCTAAAACCTAAAGGATGTTGGCTAGCTTTGCTTAAGAATGAAATATGCTAAGTGATAATGAAAAAAAAGATAGTTTTGGACTTATATAAAATATAAGTCCACTATCAATGCTTGGAGACAACAATTGTCTACTAGAGATGGAGAGAGGAACCATCCCTAGCGGAGTCGACAAAAAAAATCTGTGGTGTTTATTTTTAGATATGCATGGGGGGACACCACGTAGATCTGCGGGGGTACTTATTGAAGTGATCAGGTATGACAAGTACTATCTCGAAAGATAGAGGCATCACCCTTCAATAGACTTAATCACTTAATAAGGACTCCTAAGGCATGATGTGTCTTCGAATATACCAGAGATTTTTTCTCTACTTTACGTGGCTGAATAAAGTAGGGTTTATATTGAACCAAGTTCTAAAGTTCTTTATGGGGGCAAGCCCCCATAATTAATTTCATCCTATGGAAGGTGAATTCCTTAGGAATACTCTCAATTAAAGTAGAAAATTATTGTCTCCAAAGATTTAAAGGATAAGACTATCAAAGGATTAGTTAAGTTTAGAAAAATCAAATGGGAAAGATCAAGGATAAGACTTATTTTGGAAGCCAAAGGAGATGAGTAGGGATTGCTCATGTTACTAGGAAACCTAGTGAGCATTCCAATCTATCCCATGGTCGAGCTTTGAAGTTTGATATTGAAGAGATTTATTTTATTTAGAGTTGAAATTTTATTAGAATACTAGGGCTTATAATGCAATAACACAAGGTTGTGGAAATGCCAAAAATGGTGAGGATTTATGCTTGTAGCTCGAAGGAAACAACTAACTTGGATCCTAAATCTAAGGAACTATGGTATAAGCCAAGGCATGACCTAAATCTAAGTGAAAGTATATACCTCCATAAGAGAGTAAATCACTTTGTTGACTTATAACGAGTGGTAGCCAACTAACTCCTCCTACGCTTTAAAACTATGTAGGAAAGTCATATAATTTTGCAAGGTAGTTGGGTTGTTATTATTTAGAAAGAGACTAAAGTCTTTAAACCCACTCCCTAAGAGACTAGAGCATGAGTGGTATGAATGATGATTTAATCAACAAATGTAAATCTTTTTAATTTTTATTTGATTTTTGTAACTTCACTTTGACAAAGGTCATAGGATTTTCATGTCTAAATGCATGATAAAAATGGATTATGGGTTAAATTAGCGAGAAAGAGGTGTTTTTCACCACAAAGGAGATCCTCCAAGGCCAAGTCTTTCCCTTTTAAAGGATGAAACCCTCAGCTGAAGCAATATGTGCATGATGTGAGAGATACAACATTTTAGCTAAGGGGTTGCTAAATCTTTTAATTATATTGATTTAATGACTAGGCTTTATGTGAGGTTATGAGTTATTTAAAACTTTAGTTATGAGTTATAGTTGGGTAGAAAATTTAATTTTTTTTTCTAAGAGCCTAATCTTATCCAAAATACAACAAACACCAATCATAAAGAACTATGAAGAGGCATATTTTCTAATGCACAAAATAAACATAACATCAAACATTTTATAGCTATTATAAAATAATAAAAGGCATCTGATGCGGGTACCATTGTACAACCTAAAAAGGAAAGATGGATAGCCGAGCTCTACCCTTATACAACTTAGAATATGAAAGAATAATTATAATTTATAATTGAATAAATGCTATGTGGGTCTTCTTATCTTCATTCTTCATATCTTTATCTTTTTCCTCCTTCGATTTGGATATACTTGCTTCAAAGACATCACAGGGCCTCCCAGGACAAATCTATTTAGCCACTGCTCATCCTAATCCCCCATAACACTGATCCTAATTCCTAATACAAAATTACATTAAAAATGGGAAAAATAAATCTAACAATACTTGCAAAATAAGTGTTAGCTAAACACTCCATACAACCCGAGCAATTATATATATAATTTGGACTTAGCACCCTCCACATGGGTTACCAAACATGTCCTAATTTGGATTATGCTTAGGGGTTTGAGCAACCCTAGAGAGTAATTATATTTATTTTAAGCACCCTTAAGCATAATCCTAAAAAATGACTAGGTTAATATCGACTAACATCCAATCTGAAACATACACCCTAACTATAAAAAATACATCATAAAACCAATATACATCATACCATGCATCTAACATAAAGAGAAGTGGTGACTTAGTTAATAATGTGTGTATTAAGGATTGTGTGGTATGTCCTAATTAGGCATTAAGATTATGATTTTCTAAATGTGAAAGAAGTTTCATCATAAGAGGTTGATTTCACTTTAAGTTGTTTAATTGATTTGAGAATTTTACTGTATTTTCTTTTGTTTCATTTGACTACACTTAGCAACTAAGTGTTATAAAGAGAAAAAAAAGAGAGGATTACTCTCTTTCATCCCTACCTTAAGTCACTTTTAAAATATATTAATTAGCTCAATTCTCTTTAGTGAATGACTTATTATATATTTTAAATTAATCTTAAATTTAGGTTCACTTTAAATAATCATATTCAATATAAGCATCTTAAGATTAATTTGATTGAATTACTATCACATGACACATGTTCAACTATTCCTTTCCATCATATGTAACATGCACATGATTAAGTCCTAAGTATACCTACACATACAATATATTTTAGCACACTTGAATGATGGATATGAGTATGAATATTTAGAGTTTATATTTTTCATTTGATTGAATTATCTTATCATTTTAATTTAACATTGTATCTAAATTCTTATACAGAAAAACATAGGGATGAAATTAAATAGGACGGGTCATTTTTAACCAGGGAAGTGAGGTAATCAAATGACCTCCTTAGGGCTAACTAAAGCCTCGTATTCTTGGGATGTCCAGACTAAATACCATTACATTCAATCATATGTAAATTTGCATATATGAATCATAAGAAAGAGAACTCCAAATCACATGATCAATTAATTCAATCACTTGAACAATTGCAAATGCATGTATTTTTGATAAAAGAAAAGAGTTTTTAATTTCATAATTAACTACACTCACACATTTATAAGAGACATAAGCTAGTACATATTATTGTTAACCAGGAAAGTGAGGTAATCAACTGACCTCCTTGGGGCTACTTAAAGCCTCATATTCTCGGGATGTCCTAAATATTTGCTTTTCTCAAATAGATATGGATGTATACATAAAAAGGAAGTAAAATCATGCAAAGATTATATTTTCACTTCATTGAAATATTTATGCACATGGATTAAAGTTCTTATTCAAATTCTAATGTAGACTTACATGTAAATGAAATCAAATAAGTACTTATCGTTGTTAACTAGGGAAGTGAGGTAATCAAATGACCTCCTTAACTAAAGCCTTGTATTCGGGATGTCGGACTATATACATAAATATTCAAATGCTTGTAAAGCTACAAATAAATCAAAAGAAAATAAAGTTTCAATCCATACACTTGGTGTAATAACATACATTTCCTATATATTTATAACTAGCATTCATCGCATGTGTAATCATTCATTTATAAGCTTTTGAAAAATACATTTGGATTTAATAGTGATAATAACCACACATATATTAAATCAAACTAACACATGCAAGCTTGACATAAAGGAACCCCTTTAATTTAATTAATTTTGCAAAAGTTGAATGCATAAATCAAATGACATACAACAATTAATATGATTGGAGAGGAATAAATAAACATAAGCATTAGATTTCATTCAACCAAATTAATTTCTAAGGACAATCATATCAAATAAAATTATTTAAAGTGAACCAAAGCTTTTTAATATCATTTTTAATTTAATGTTTAACTTGATTTAAGGGAAGAGAGAAAGAGGTTTGCTAACACTAATACCATCCCATGTTTGTAAGTTAATTTGATTTTGTGAAAGATAATTAGGTTGATTTTATGGATTAATTAATTTAAAATATGAATTAACTCAATTAATTAACCATTACCTATGTTACCTTAAAGTAATTATCCAAATAATTATGAGCCAATTTAATATGCAAATGAATTGAAAAGTAAATTAGCAATGGTCCTATGAAATGAAAGGGCTAATGCTTGGCTCACAATTAGTTAATTAAGTTTAAGGAACTCATAATTACTTTATGATTTTCCCACATATGGACAAATCATAATTTCATAAATTTCTTTAGGTTATTGAACACCTAAAGATCTACCTATGAATTAATTAGGTTTAGATGTATTTTAAGAATTTGATTAAACTAATTAAGTAATTAATTAATCCATTAATCATTAATTAATTTTTCTTAAAAAAATGAAGGAACTTTAGGAAATAAATTAGGAGAAAAGCCCAATCCAATTCCATAAGCCTCCTCATTGTTAAACAGTGATAGATGACCCAATTGATTAAGTAAATTACTATTCATATAGTTAATTATCACTTAATTAAGTTAAGAAGGTAATTAGGGCTTAATCAATCAATTTTCTCAATTAATTAACCAATAAATCCCAAGAAAAATAGGGGAGATAAAGGTCATCCCCCTAAACCATCCCAAAAAATTTGAGGATAATTAGTTAATTAATTAAGGAGTAATTAGGGTAATTATATTTTTATTTAAACCTTAATTAAGCTCAAATTACTATTCAAAACCAATTAAGGATGATTTTAATGGATTCCTCTTTCAAAAATCTTTAAAATGAGCCTTTATTTATAATTTTTAAGTTTTTCTATAATTTATTATGAATTATGAAATTTTTAGTCTTAAAAATTAATTAATTTAATTAAACTAATCCCATACGCATGTGGCTGCGTTGACACTTTCCATATGGAGCCACATTAGCTATTTAAATTTCACATTCTGACTCAGATGGTGGCGAGACACACTTTCCTATGAGCCATCCGATCTAAGATCACCATGTCAAGATTGCTAAGAAGGATTAAAAAGAGGATTTAGCGTGATCTAATCACGGTCATCCATTTCAATCACAAGGAACGGACGACCCTTAATCTCTCTTCCCATGAGCGACGAACGATGGAGCCCGTCTGTCATGGATCGCTCGATCTGAGCTCACCCAAGCTTAGATTCATTCTAAAACAACCCCACACCTTCACGTGAGGGATCCATGAAGATCCAACAGCTAGGATCAGCTCACATGCAACTTTTATTCACAAAGCTCCAACACATTTTCTCCATGGAGCTTGATTTGAATACTTCTCAGAGCTAAGAGCGGCTGATGCTTGAGGTAGCTTCATAGTAGAGGAAGCCACTGAGCAATTGAGTTAATTCCATGTGGTTGCTGAGACCAAGATTTCCCTTTGGATTTGATCAAGTCCATCCTCCAGTTGATTTAGAGCTTGGGAAATAGCTTGGGTAGCTTCGACGAGGTGTGTGGAAGGTGATGTAGGAGGAATTTGATTGAAATGAGGTATTGGAAAAGTTAGGATTGAAAGGAAGCTGCCCTATTTTGGCTTCACTCGGGGAGGAAGAAATCTGAGAGAGGAGGCCTTGGGGAAGCTCTCAGGAGTGCTAGGGAGTTTTGAAAATGCTTGAGGAGCTCTCTCGAAATGAATGTGTGTGTCTCCCGTGAGAATTGATAGAGTATATCCCTCAATCTTGTGTGATGGACGAACGGGATTGCTTCCCCATTTTTTGGCCATTGTCGTGAGAGGGTCACGTCAGTCCACGTGGCACACCATGAGTGGAGCAAGGCATGGGAGGTGGCTCAAGGTGGGATATAGGTTGATGGATCCTCCCTTGTCCCTTGGGTCTTTGACTTGTAAGGGAGGTGAGTTAACTCACCTTCCTTTGGTCCATGGTGAGCCTAGCCCACTTAAGGTGGGCTAGGTTGCTTAGGTGATGCCCCATTTGGGTGTTTAATGGATGCCAAAGGAGATAGGAAAGCGAACTTTGCCAAATTTGGCAAAATCTCACATGAGGAGGCATATCCAAGGGAGATTTTTCTTGGGTTTAGCTCTAAATGGGCTTGTCCTAGTTTTGGGCCGACCTAGGATGAGTTTAGGTTGGGTTAGGTCAGGTTGTAAGGTCCCATGAGTTGGTTTCATGGGTTTTGGCTCAATCTAGGTCATATTGGATTATATTGGGTTGGGTTGACCAATTGGTCAAATTGGGTCAAACCAAGGCTTGGGTTAGGTTCAAATGATGATAGTATTTTAGTTCAAGTGGTTTCAATCAATTTGGCCTAGGTTTGATTTTGGATCATTTGGAATCAAAATGGGTCAAATGGGTCGAATGGCTCAAGTTGACCAATTTGACCAAATTGGCCAAATTGGATTGGGTTGGGTGTTGGCTCAAGTTCAATTGGTTAATTGAAAATGATTGTAGGCTTTGGTTTAAATTAATTTAAATTTTGGCCAATTTGACCTTTTAGGTCAATTTGGGCTAGGTTGTCATTGAAATTGGGTCCAATTGATCAAATTCTTTGGTCAAGTTCAATGAATTTGGAATGAACTTGAGTGATTGGTTGCAATCAATTAGGGTTGGATCATGATTTGACCCATTTTGGCCTTTTATGTCAATTTGGTTCAAATGACCAATTGGACTTGGTTTGGCTCAATTGAGGGTCAAGTCATGTTCAATCATTAATTATGAGTTAGTGTGAATCAATAGTTTCAATTAATTTGGTGTATGATGAGCTTTAGCTAGTTTGTGTTTCATATGGGCTAAGGGTTGACTTGGTCAAACGAGCAAGTTGATTTGGTTTGACCCAATTTAAGACAATTGATCATCCTAGGGTGATTGATGATCATGGTATAAGGTTTGGATGTGTTTGGTTTAATATAATATGGGTTGGATTAGAACTTGGTTCAAATGGATTCTTTAAGCCACTTTGGGTCAATTTGACCTAAATGGGTCAATTGACTTGATTTTGGCTTGATTAAGGTTTAGTTGAATTTATATATGAGCTTAGGATTGAAATATAAATTCAACTGCAATCAATTTGTGCTATGATGGGTTTTGGTTCATTTGAAAATTCTAAGTCAAAAGGGCTAAGTTGGGCTTGACTTGGGTTGGTTTCAATTTGGATAGATGATTATAAGTTTTATTTATATTTGGATAGATAATTGAAGGAATGATTGATTCAAGAGAAATCCATTGATTTTGGCTTGATCTAGATGGGTTTTGGCCAAGTTCAAGGAATTGGCTTAAAGGGCTTGAATTGGGTTTTGATTTGAATTTAGATTTGGTTTTGTCTATTTGAGTTTATATTTCATTTATATTTGTGAATATAAATGAAGATATAAATGACTTATGAGAAAATCACTTGAGTTTGGAGTGATTTGAAGGAAATTTGGCTAAGCTCATGGAGATAGGTCAAAAAGGGCTTAGAAGGAAATTGATTTAGTTTTGATCATTAGAATATGGGTTTCATTTATATTTGTGAATATAAATGAATAAATAATTGATTTACAAAGAAATCAATTGATTTTGGGTTGATTTGGGTTAAAATTTGGCTAAGCTCATAGAGGTGGGTCCATATGGCTTAAGAGGAGTTTTTGCTTGATTTGATTTAGTTTGATTTAGTTTAGATCATTTGAATATGGATTTCATTTATATTTTTGAATATAAATGATGAAATAATTGATTTATAAAGAAATCAATTGATTTTTATTTATTTTAAAGATTTTGGCTAAACATGAGAGTGGATCATTAGGAAGATTTTGGAGCTTGGATTTGATTTTAGGTTCCAATCATTTGATTTAGAATTTGGATTTGATTTTAATAAGGGATTGATGGATTGAATTGATCTTTGAGAAAAGCAATTGAATTGAATTGGACTTGGTTAATAGTAAAGCCATGGAA
The DNA here is from genome assembly GCA_021442155.1 of Cymbidium sinense. Lineage (NCBI taxonomy): Eukaryota > Viridiplantae > Streptophyta > Magnoliopsida > Asparagales > Orchidaceae > Cymbidium > Cymbidium sinense. The sequence goes on along the minus strand of CM038221.1, from coordinate 119,701,779 downwards.
TTTAATCATAAGGTTTATGAAGGATTTTGAGCTTGAAATTGATCATGGGATTGATTGTGAATTTTGGAAATTTGATTTTGAATTTAGAATTTGAATTTGGGGTTTGATTTGAGAAATAAGGCTTGGATTGAGTTTAGGCTATAGGGTAGGCAAGTCTCCCTAAATCCCTAAGGCATAACCCACTCCTATGAGTAAACCTTCTAAGTCTCTAGGCTTAGGTTAAGTGTTAACCTAATCACTAGAAGTGTCTTAAGACTAAGGAGCCCTTAGTGTCTTTATGAGTCCTAGATCTATGATGAGGAGATTCAAAACTCACTCCAAAAGTGCGGTCAACATTATCTTTGTTAATCTAGCATAAAATATATTCTTTATTCTTACACATTTAGAGCACTATATAATCAATAGTTGGTAACACAAAATGATAATAAAATAGAAAAAAAATGAAGCATTCTATGATAACCTTATCCTTGATTTATTTGAATTAATTAAAAAGATTTTTATGTTTATATCTTGTTGGAATACTTAAGAAACACAATGATTTTCATTGTATGTTCAACATGAGTGTCAAACCATAAACATCAATAAAAGAAAAAAAAAACATTTTAGTACAAATGAAGAATAAGAAATTAAATAAATAATTACAAAAATGTTATATTTATTAGTGTTATCGATGACATACCGACTTTGTTTATGATTATCAGCAATAGTTTTTTATTTAGTTTCTATATTTATAGTATTTACAATAACTCCATTTGTAGTTATTATGATTGTCTATCATGTGTGTATATACATTATAATTCGTGCATCAATATGGATTTCAAAATATTTTCAACATTTTCTCAAATACTATTCAATTATGGCATCAAAATAGTTTATGGCCAATGCATATAACCTCTCCTACACCTTTGTCTCTTCTTCATCCACAACAAATGCAAACATAACATACATAATTCTCATTTCTCATTAATCCAATAACATTATTATTTTCATCAACTTGCCACTCAAATATTGTTAAAAGTTTGCATAACAAATTACTCATAAATAAATTTAATTTCATATGCTCATTGAATGTTCTTTTTCATAGATGGAACCATCGCAACCCATACCAAATTCTACATATACCATTCAAATCTTGCAAGACAATTTCATTCTTTATGCCATAGCATCTAGAATAAGATCAGTTAAAGCATGAACTAATCTTTTCATTTCTTTCTTATAGTCATTACAATAGGTTGAAAGAACATTTTCATTATCTCACTAAGGCACTCATCAATCACAAAAATATCTTCAAACTATTAAGTAAATTTCTAGTGATCTCACCATCCTCATTATTCAATCAACCATGAGGATCTCTCTTAAAATCTTAAGCGGCCTAAAATGATTGTAAAACACTTTATGATGCCCTTCTTGTACATATAATTACTATCACTTTGTGAATTGCATGAACATGTTATCAACCATGACACTTATTTTCATATATAAGAAAGAAAAAAATTCTCATCCACTTGCAAGTGCCAACCCCGCCTACAAGCCATTTAATTCACACAATCATACACTTTGGCCACCTTTTAATTGGCCATTAACTCCTAGATCAACACACAATGCTATTGCCCTTACTCCATCTCCTAATCATTTACAATCCACTCCATACCCCATGCAACCATCATTTCATCATCCTTTAATTCCATCTTTGTATTACACCCTCACTCATATTATAAAAAATGCTAATTATGTGGGCAACAATGTCATCCACTAATAGTTTCACCACATATTGTTCATCTTTTTGGAACTCTTCTTAGCTAAACCATAAATTATAACTGCTTTTTGACATTGGTTCCTTGCAAAATATTATATCCACTTCAAATAATATTTTTTTCCACATACCATATTTTTGCAGTGATGACATTCTCATTGCTGAGATTTTACTCGTACGAGTTCCACTTCCCTTACTTTTATCTCTATAAGTTTTATCTAATATTTTATTTGCTCATATACAATATAATTGAATCTCTATTTCTTAATTTTATCAAAATAATAATATTGCCATTAAGTTGTCTTCTAATTCTTTATTTGCAGGACTTAAAGATGGTAGTTAGAATATGGGGCACAACTAAATATGTTGTTTATGAATAGACATCCAGTGGTTTGCAAAAGCATTATTTAATTTTATCCTTAAAAATCAAAATCCTATGCACTTATTGGCAATCTTACCTTGCTCATTATTGACCTACACATATATTGCAGTATGATGCGAGTTGAAGTGGGTAAAGCGAAGCCAATAAAGGTCTTCAAACGAAGCTCTGTATAAAAATCCGATTTAAGAAGCCTGACTTTCACGCAAAATAGTTGTGCTATTTGATGAGAATTGTCGATAGACTTTAAAGTATTGAAATTGGCAAGTCGAGAATTTCTAAACTCGACCAAATTAAAGTTAATAAAATAGACAAATTTTAGACGAGCATTATGCCAATTAAGGCAAAGTTATTTTGACCGACGTCAAAGCCACTCAAAGACGTCTGTTTATGAAATAGACTACTTTGACATATCAGAATGTCAAAAATCTGTAAAATAAACATTCATTTAGCATACATCGAGGCACAAATAAGAAACACACAATTGTATATGCGAATAATATGATGACACATAATTTGAGGTGAGCAAATGATAAATTCTATTAAAAAAAATCAAATCAATAAAAAAATATTAGATTAATTAGGTTAAATTAGTGTAAATCTAAATTAGATTACATATATATATAATTAAAGTTATAATATATATATATATATATATATATATATATATATATATATATATATATATATATAATATATGATTTACGAATTACAGATAAAGGCATACTAGTTCAAATTTAATTTAATTTACTCTCTCTTATTTTTTTTTTAAATACAGATTTTTTGATTAGTTAGAATAAATATCTCAACCTAATATTATATGATATTAACTTAGCTGAATCTAATTACATTGAAGAGTAATTATATATATATATAGGGATTTACGAATTACAGATAAAGGCATACTAGTTCAAATTTAATTTAATTTATTCTCTCTTATTTTTTTTTTAAATACAGATTTTTTGATTAGTTAGAATAAATATCTCAACCTAATATTATGATATTAACTTGGCTGAATCTAATTACATTGGAAGAGTAATATATCTATATATATATATATATATATATATATATATATATATATATATATATATATATATATATATATATATATATATATATATATATATATATATACATATATTAATAATTAAGTTTATGTTAATCTCATATTGCAATAACATAAATATAGCAGCTGAATTTAATTTAATATATTTCAAAAATGTTGACAAAATCTGTAACAAAAATATTGCATATATATATATATATATATATATATATATATATATATATATATGTTGATCTAAAGTGGGCCTTTGGGCCTTGGGTTTTAAATATGAAAATGTGTTTACATTAACATATTTCATCTCATTCCTGCCAAGCTTGAAGTAGAATCGGACATGCAATAAACTTAAATTGTTCAGCCTTTCCCACTCAAATTGAAAACTCAAAATTCTCAAAATATTCGTGCACTGCAATTCCATCGTTCCCGTTCCACTAAGGCTGAGAAATTTACTCGAAGATCGTTAATCGCTCGAAAATCGGCTCATATTTTAGCTCGAATCGAGCTAACCATATGGTAGTGTTGGTTCGGTTTTGTTAAGCATTCGATCCATAGTTAAATCGACTCATTCGATTTTTGAATGATCTGAGTGTTGTGGTTTTTGGGTTCACGAGCGATTAGCGAATGACGATTCTCCTTCTTTGCCTCTTTGGACTGGACCATGAGATCAAAGGTGAATGCTTGATATCTAACATAATGAGGGTTTCACCCTTTCAAATTTCAACCGAGTAACTCCGACTCCGTGACTTCTTTGAGTTCTTTCTCTATTTCTTATATCTTATCTTTGCTAGGGCTTGAGATTGAGAATGATTCTATTCTTTTGCCTCTTGGTCCTCACTCTCCGCTTCCTCCTTGATTGTGAATTGCTTTATTTCTTAGCCTTCCAGATGACTTAGTGTCTGTGTGTCTCCATTTTTTCTCAGATAGAGTCATTGTTACCCTCTTGCTCAACCGCTCAGTTTATTTCTTTTGGAAACTCATTTTATATGAGTAGCAATATTGGTTAAATTTATTGGTTAGTTTATTGCATAGATGTATGTTAGTTATTTGTTTTTTTATATTATAGTGTATCATATCTTGATTACTCTTGAGTCTTGATGGCACTATTGACTATTGTTGCCTTGTTGGCTTTCGATTTTTGATTGGTATGATGATGGTATGTTTTGTACTTGCAAAAAACAAGAGCTCTTGTTGAAAATGGGAGTATCACCAAAGTATTGCTACACTTATTGAGAACTATTGTTGCCTTGTTGCCTAATCGTAATTGCTACTTGTTAAGTTGTTAGTAATGAAGAAATATTTGAAGGGGATTGTTCATTTGTTTTGTTACTTTGAGCAAAGTTATTTTACTATTAGAGCTATTGGTTTTGGTGTATCAAATCATATTTGAGCTCTTAGCCACCTCTTGATGTCGATGTGTACGGCTTCTCTTTAATCTTGATGTGTCATGGCTTTGAGCAAAGTTATTTCAATTGATAGTCCTTCCCTATTAATCTTGTTTCTTTTCTTGGATGCTCTCGGTTTGCTCAGTTTCTCTTATTCTTTTATAATGCATTTATAAGCTATGATTCTGATTTATGCATAGGCACATCCAACTTGGAAGCTCTTGCTGTGATATTAAACTATTTTAATTTGTTATGGCTATGAGGTGTTTGAATGATTGAATTAGTTGAATGCTCTTGTCCTTTAAGTATGCATTTATTTCTTGAACATTCAGGTTTACATAAACTTTTTTATTTTAGGTTAAACTAGGGTGATACTTTCAAAAAAAATTTTGTTGTAGAAATCTAATACATGTGCCATTTAATTTTTTTAACTTAAGCAATATTTCACTATTTTCATCATTGAAAATGTTTACAGTAAAGCAACGATAGGAAATCATCTTTTATACATATGATATTTAATTTATTTTACTTGAGCAATATTTTACTATGTTCATCGTGGAAAATGATTTTTGCAATAGATATCTGATAAAATTGATTATGGTCCTAATAGATCATAGTTGGTTACTTAAACCTTTTCACAATCATTTTGGTTTTTTTTTTGTTTAAAATTTTATTCATACAAATATAATTATTTGCTAAATTACATGTGAGTCTATAATTGAATCACATTATATTTGTATAGATATAATGGAAAGTCACTCTCAAAGCAAATCAAATAGTTCCTCAACTCAACCTCATGCTGAAAATGCAAAAAATGATATTGAAAGTGTAGATGAAATTACTTGTATAGATGATAGAAAGAGTAAAAGATAATGTTCTGAAGTTTGGCAACATTTTACAGAAATATCAGTCTTAGAAAAAAGAAAAATCATACAAAAGTACAAATGCAATTATTGTGTTAAGTCTTATGTTAAATAAAATGAATCACTATAGCAGAAATAGTGTTAGAGAAAACAGAGAAAAGTTTTTTGATCCTATAACTGAGGACCTTGAAGAAATTGATTCGATTTCTTATTTGTGTGTTTCAACTGCTTATGATCAGAACAAAATTAAAAATATCGTTGTTCATGAATATCCCTTTATGACAGTTGAACATTTATGGTTTAATATTTTGATGAAATTTATGAATCCAAACTACTGTAAAATTTCTAGATTTGGTGTCAAAGAAGAGTGCATGAAAGTGTATGAAGTGGAAAAAAAACTTAAAAAAGTTCAAATTAATTGAGACATTTCCTTACTAATGATTCTTTGGACATCAAGCAAACAATTGGTTATATGTGTCTCACAGTGCATTATATTAGTTCTGATTAGAAATTGCCGTCCAGGATAATCAGTTTTAGTGATTTAGATCCTCTTTACAGTGGAGTTGTGATATCTGAAGCCATTTCTGAAATTTTGTTGCAATAGTGTATTCAAAATAAAATCAGCACTATAACTTTAGATAATGCATCATCAAATGATGTGGCAGCTAGAAACTTGAAAGCATTATTTACTAGAAGATCTAGATTTATGGTAATGGGAGATTTCTTTCATGTTCATTATGCTGCTCATATTTTAAATTTAATGGTGCAAGATGGCTTGAAAGAAATTGACAATATAATTAAAAAGGTAAGAGAATCAATCTTATTTGTAAAGTGATCTCTAGTCACACAAATTGGTGCTACAGATTGGCTTATCAACAACAAAGTCACTATGCATTGATGTTCCTACGTTGGAACTACAAAATGTTGGAATACATTTACTACAAAGACTATTTTCGAATATGCTTTGAGATCTTAATTACATATGGTTACCTTTGAGGAAGATTGGAATCGGTTTGATAAGGTTAGAGAGTTGCTTCACATTTTTCATAGAATAATTGAAATTTTTTCTCGATCAAACTATCCTACTGCAAATAGGCTTCTTCCAAATCTAATATTAATTAAGAAAACCTTAGATAGAGAATATTTATCTGATAGTCTTTTCATTTCTAATATGACAAGCACTATGAAGGCAAAATTTGATAAGTACTGGGCAGATTGTTCATTGTTATTCTCAATTGCATGCATTCTAGATCCAAGAATGAAATTATTTGCCATTAATTATTACTATCCACCGATTTATGGTAATGATATTGTTGATGAGAAAAAGGATATAGTGAAACAGAAATTATTTGAGCTCTACTCTTTCTATGCTATTGATAAACAACATACAACTAAAGAAAATATAGGAGCACCTACTATACAAGCTGAATCAACATCTATAATAGAAGGAAGTCACAATTTGTCTAATGATTTGGCAGGGTTGTATGATTTTATAGATTCTACTGGCCTTTAGTTCCACATAAATCTGACTTAGAAATATACTTAGATGAAGTTTGTGTTAAATGTCCTGATTCAGAATTTGATATTTTAGATTGGTGGAAAATGTCTGCCATGAAGTACAAGACACTATCAAAGATGACAAAAGATATTTTTACAACCCCAATAACTACAGGTTCTTTAGAGTCAGCCTTTAGTGCAGGTGGTCGTGTGCTTAGTGATTATAGAAGTTCTATTTCACCTAAAACATTGGATGCCTTAATATGCGGAAATTGATTCATGCAGTACAAAAATGAAAGAGCCTATGGTAATGTTTTCATCATTCTATTTTTATAGTGAAATTACATTCTATTTAATTTTTTTTCAATAAAGACAACCTTCTTTGCATTTCCAACATCTTAGTTAAGAAAACTTAGCTATATCCGTTCTGGAAGCTTGAGTGTGGATTCACAAATTTGAATTTCACGAGGGTAACATTTTTTTGTGGGCTTTACAATATGCTTTTGTAAGTTGTAATACTACTTTATATATCAGACTTTAACAATTAACGCTTTGTTTTAATTTTGGATATCCAATGATAAAATTATACCGAGATGACTTTTGAGAAAATTATTTTTTAGGCTTACAATATGGTGAATTTTGGTTTTAATATATTGTTTGGTTAAAAAAAAATTTGAGACCATTTAGGTGACAAAAATACTTTTTAGTTTTTTTGCTCAAATTGTGGTTTACTTACAGTGTTTAAAGTTTGGCCTTTTAAAAATTGTGGCTTACTTTCTCAATTTTTGTACTTGCTATTTCTACATTTCAGTTGTAGTTTTTTCAATCATGAAAATGGAAGGTTGAAAGACTTGTTTCAACTATGTTGTAGTGCTATTTGCACATTTTAATAATTGTTGTAATGTCAGCACATTAGTTTCTTGAGCTTTTGAAATCATTTTGCATTTTCATATAATTGAAGTTGATGCTTTTCAATGTCTTATGTCACTCTAAAAAATACCAATCATCTCAGTATTTTGAGGGAAAAAAAATAAAATAAAAAACACAATAAGTTCTTGGGGTTTAGTTATGCTCTCTGATGTATAAACCATTACAGTAGTTTAGACTTCTAATCTTACTGTACTTTGAAAGTCAACCGTGGACCTCTATTTAACTTTTGAATTGTATCAGACCGGTTGAAAGCCCCAAAGCTAAACCTTGGTCCTTGCATGTTAATGATTATTATGAGGTATTTTTATTCTCATTTATTTTGTTGGTTTGTGTTGTGATCATGCTGAAATATTTTAAACCAAAATCAATTAATGATTATTATGAGGTATTTATGTTGACAATGTTAAGTAATTTTTGAAATTTGAAGCCCTCGTGAAGTATGCTTGTCTATGCTTATGAGCTTATCGGCGGGGTCGGCATAACTTGTAACCTAGTGTCAGATTGTCGAGGTCAGGCTATTACAACTTACAATCATTTTATATGTAATTTCATTGATCATTTGTAAGCCATAAGTAAACTCAACTCATCCCTGTCATCCCATGCATGTATGCTTTGTACACTGTGCGTGTCTGGCATCAATGTTTAGTCTATACCGTATGCTAAGGCTATGTTGTGCAACAGGTTAATGCGGTCTTGAGCTTAGGTATTTGTTTTAATTCATAATTTCTGATGTTTAGTTACTTCAGTAATTTCAGTTGGAGTCTGGAGGATGAGGTATTTATTTTATTTTACAATTTGAGTTTTCCTTTATTTTATGTTCTCCAATCGCTCCTCGATTTTCTATTATCTTGTGGGCTGTAGATGTATTTGATTTGCTTATTCTAGAATCAAGAGTTTTTGGACTATGATGAGAAGAGCATAACATTGTAATTTCAATTTCTTCCAACAAAAAATTCTGATCCATCATTGGTGACTCATTGGATGGCCAGGCAACCATGCCAATCTATTTTGTGGCTTTCTTTATTTTAATGGCACTATCGGATGGCCTCGCAACTGAGTCTACAATATAGAAATTTATAGATTGCAAATACTTGAAGATGATTATAACTCTCTCTCGTCCATAGTCAATTTAAATATGTGCTCGAATATTGTCTTTTATTTATATTTTTGTAAATTTGTTTTTTGTATTGGCTAAACACAATTAAATATGTACAATGAAAATTAAATTAAAAAATTTTAGTTTATCTATTTAGTAAAATGTACAGCATTATTATCTTTAATAGATTTTAAAAATCTAATTATTATATTGTTTTTAAATTTCAATTTTATACAGTTAGTTCAAGCAAATTTCAATTTATGTGATTTTTTATGCTGCTGTGCATTAAGTTTGAGCTACTTAAATCAAAACGAGCCAACTCGTTCTTAATTTTGAGCCAAAAAAGGTTCAAAATCGAGCTAAACCAACAAAAATGAACCGGCCCGAATTACTTTCGAGCCGGATCGAGCTCAATTCAGATTCGATTCGAGCTAGCTTGAAAGCAATGTCAATGAGCTACGATCCGAATTTGAGCCATCATAAAATAAATTCGAGCTAATTTTGAGCCAGTCCTGGATCGGCTCAAAATCGGATCGTTCTTTGCCCTAGTTCCATTGTCCTTTTCTCATCAAAACAAAAGAAAAGAAAAGTAATTCATGGGTCTCTAAAAAAAAGAACGGTCTTCTCCCTAACCGGCTGCCCTCTTTACCCTAGCAAAAAAAAAAAAAAAGTAAATTTTTTTTTTTTCTGTCGTTTCTTCTGTCCGTCATTTTCACCTTATTCGAACTTCCCTGCCACATACCCCTTCTTTCTTCTAGCCTTTATTGCTTATCAACTTTCAAATCAGTCCAGCAGCAGCTCCACTCTCATTGGAGAACTCACCAAGCCGTAACATGCTATCCCTTTCTTACTGTCTTAGACGTCGAGCGGTCTCTGACAAACTCCAGCTACAGCCATTTATTTCTCTCCTCTCTACAGCCTACCTAGTCATCTCCCTACTATTTTTCTCCTTTTCTTCATAGCTTACATAGAAAACAAAAAAAAAAACTTTTATTTTTATTTTACTTCCCTCTTCCTCTCATTTCTCTCTCCCTCTCTCCCTCTCTCCCTCCCTCTATTTTCCCGATTTTACAGAGATTCAAAAAAAAAAAAAAACCAAAAAACAAAAAATTTAGTTTTTTCTTTCCTCCCAGCAGTCCATCTCTCTTCCATTCACTAACTCTCACTCTCTATCTCTAAAATGAGAGATTTTCTATCTTCATATATATATATATATATATATATATATATATATATATATATATATATATATATATATATATATATATATATGATTTTGAGCCATTTCTCTCTCTCTCTCTCTCTAAAAAAAGAAAATAAACTTTTTTCTCTTTTCTCTCCAAATCGAGCTCCAGCATTCTCTTCCCTGAGAAAATATTACGTTCGAGTAGATGTGCGGACTCCAATCAACATCCAGATTTTTTTCCCATTTTAGCTTTAACTGCTATAACCTAATGACGGGCACCATACTGCTTATCCCATATGCATATTAGACTACATCATTATCTTCCCAAAATGGACAACACTAGTTCCTCCTTAATTTATTCAAATAAGGTGTTACGTATTGCTTCATCTATGATTTAATATACATTTGTGTAATTATTATTTATTTTTATTAATAGCTTCAAGCAAACATCTCATATAATATGTGGCATTCATAAAAGTGATAGAGTAATAATAAATAATATTCTTAATCTGAGCTTCAAGCCTTCATCAAGCGATAAAATGAATGATAGACATATGAATTCAAAAGATATGCGGAATTATTAAACATGCAAAATCATAAGTATCTATATGGTTCGGTCAATCATGTCATGCACTTATTGCTATGCAAGTCAACATGCCACATCACATCACTATGCTAAACACCAACAATGTGTAAATTGAATCATAAGCTAATGATTATGGAGTGTCGCATATAAATTCATAGAATTTTTGGGAATCATATGAAAGAAAAATAAATAACCTTAAACATAGATGAAGTATACATCAAAGAGTCTAAATGATTTACGACACTATGTGTTACATAAGAGAGCTCTTATAAAAATCATAATCATGGAAAATCAAAGATAGGTTATAAATTATGCAATATGTTGATCATATTAAAAGAAACATGTATTCCAGACACATTGAGAGAAAGTACATGAGATTATATAAATAATAATGAAGGGGACCGTCTATTCATATCAATGCTGCCATCAACATAGCTTTGATGGCCTCTTGCTGATCATAGATACTACAATTATTCTTTTCATCTGCATCAAGTGGCTCTCATGCAAAAAGTGCATCGACTAAATATGTGACATTTTCTAGAGAATGTCAAGGGCAAAGAGCTTATGTCCTCAACTAAACAAGAAAAAGGTTATATTAGAATATTTTAATCAAAAATTAATTAAAATATATTTTAAACTTCTAAATTTTCTTCAAGAAGAGTGTAATACATGAACAATCAATTAAATATTATAATGCATTAATTCATCACAAATCTATTACCATAGGTTTATTTAAACTTCATATATACTAGTCAAATATTAAGTGTTGGTGTAATTTTCAAAAGGTAGATGACATAGTAGATAAGACACTACCCAGAGATTTCTCCCTCATTTTGTAAGGACATTAGATCTGGTTCCAGGTTTTCTATAAGCTCAAGCACCTATAGTTAATTACCCCTCCCAATGTTGAGAGAGAACTTTCGATTAAGGCTAGTTGTTAGGTTCTTTTAATGCATAGCGTATAATAGGAGCATGTGGAGTTTTAAAATTTAGATTTATGAAATTTATTGTATTTAACTTAAAGCGGATGATTGGGGACGATGGCAGATCATATCCTATGGTTACGTCATCCAGAAGTCATGGTCCTAGTCTACTTAGTCGAGAGGAGGTACAACCAGAAGGATCCTTATTAGCAACACATGGGTTATGTCATCCAAGGAATCCTTGTAGACCTGGGGTGTTGTTTGTCTAAGGAGACAAGCTTAAGTCTAATAACTTGAATGTAACTAATGTTAACTCCATTCTTCTCTAGAACTCTCCAAAGAACATCTCTTGAAACTTTATCATAAGCTTTCTCGAAATCAATAAATATCATATGTAGATCCTCCTTACTTTCTCTATACTTCTCCATCAAACCTCTTAATAAATGTATATCTTCCATAGTAGATCTACTTGGCATGAAACCAAGCTGATTGTGAGAAACTTTTGTATCACATCATAACCTATTCTTAATTAACATCTCTCCCATAATTTAATGTATAACACATTAACTTAATTCCTCTATAATTTGCACACTTTGTGCATCACCTTTATTCTTAAATATAGAAACCAACAAACTCTTTCTCCACTCATCTGACATTTTTTTTAGTTTTCAAAATATCATTAAAAAGATTTGTAAACCTTAGCTAACAAAAAGCTTTCTTGCCTATTAAATATTTTCCATAGTTCACGTAGGCATCCTCGAAGGGCTTATTACACAATAATAGAAAACAAAGTTGAGACTGAAACTGAAAATGATAATAACCTTTATGAGGTTCACTTATCAAATGATGAAGATGTAGAAGCCAAGCTAGGACTTTAAAGAGCTTCAATATGGTGGATAAACAGCTACCATGGATGAACTAAAAGAAATCAACTCAGGAACATAGGATGATCCACAACATTTGTTGCCCTTCCGATGAAAGGTTGAAGAAATGAAAGCTTTATTATGTGAATTCAGGGACTGCTTTGCTTAGACATACTTTGAAATACCAGGTTTATCCCCTAAGGTGCCAATTCATAAACTCACCATCAAAGCAGATGCACCTAAAGAAACTCTAGGTGAATGAGATTGGAGATTGAAGAATATGTATAAACTAAATAACTTCATCAGGAGGAGAAATATGCAGATTGGATAGCCAACATCATCCCAATTAGGAAGAAGAATGGTCAAATCCGTATCTGCATTAACTTCCCACATTTGAACAAAACATGCCCAAAAGGTGATTTTCTACTTCCAATATCATCTAGTAGACAATACTTCCAACTATGTTCTCATTCATGGATAGATCATTGATACAATCAAATCAAGATGCTCCGAGAGGAGAAGCACACATCATTTAGGATATATATTACACACCATGCCCTTGATTGAAGAATCTTGGAGCTACATATTAGTGGGCCATGACACGCATCTTCGATGAGTTGATTCATCAAAAAGTAGAATGCTATGTGGATGACCACGTCATTAAGAGCATAGATCGAGAAGATCATTTTGATGACCTAAGGATGGTATTCAAAAAAATTAGGCTATACGATCTCAAGATGAATCCTCTTAAATATGAATTTGTGGTTTCATCTGGAATGTTCCTTGGATACATGGTGCGGCATAGAGGAATTGAGATCTACCCTAATAAAATCAAAGCGATAGTGGATATGTCACCGCCGAAGAATCTTCATCAGCTTCAATCCGTACAGGGACATTTAGCATTTGTTTGATGCTTCATATCAAATCTGTCGAGTAGGTGTCAACCATTTACAAAATTGATGAAGAAAATGCATCATTTAAATGGGATGATGAATGTTAAGAAGCATTCGATAGCATTAAAAGATACTTATTAAATCCACCAATTCTTGCAGCACCAATCCCAAGAAAGCATCTCATTTTATATCTTTTACTAGAAGATTCCTCAAGCATTTGCATAGCATATTAAAGAAGGAAAAGAAAATGCATTGTACTATATCAATCGAAGATTGATAGGAGCTGAGGCAAAGTACTCTTTGATCGAGATTCACTGTCTTGCACTAATCTTCCTTGCCTAGAAGCTTCAACATTACATGTTGTCACATAAGATAATACTCATTTCAAAGATCAATTTGCTGAAGTTCTTGATGATAAGACCATTGATAAGTCATTTTGCACGATGGACAATACTCCTCTTACTGTTTGATATTACATATGTATGCATCCTATCCCAACATAATAAGCAATCAATGATGATTTACTTGATGAAAAATTTTTGCTTATCCATGAAAGAGAAAAGCTACAGATCTAGAAATGTATTTTGACAGTGCATTTTTTATTAAGCTTGCTCAACCCTCAAATCTGCCAAACAAAAGCTAGCGTTGACCTCATGTGGTGTTTATTTTCGGTTCCATTTCTATAAGGGGAGAGGGGGAGTGACACTGCAGATCTAGGTGTACTTGAGGGTGGTAGGTACAACATTAGAAATAGTATACTATCTCGAAAGATAGAAGTCACTACCACAATGGACCTAATCACCTAATTAGGACTCCTAAGGCAAGATGGGTCTTCGAATATACCATGGATTTTTCCCCTACTTTATATGGATAAATAAAGTTGGGTTTATTTAGATCAGGATCTAAAGTTTCCTATGGGGGCAAGCCCTCATAATTAATTACATCTTAAAAAAAATGAATCTCTTAAGAATACTCTTGATTAAAGTTAACGATTATTATCTCCAAAGAATTCAAAGATAGGACTATCAATAAATTGGTTGTGTTTTAGAAGATCAAATTAGTCTAATGATCTTGGAAAATATGAGTAGTGATCCAATCTAGGTTTGCCTTTATATATTTGAAATTAAGGAGATTTATTTATTTGATTTGAAATTTTATTAGAAAGACTTATAATTCCACAATATAAGATTGTGGAAATGTTTAAGAGGTGATTTATGCTGAAAGAAAATAACAACCTCAGATCCCAAATTTAGGGAGCTTTGGCGAGGTCCAAAGTATGACCTAAATCTAAGGAGAAAGTGGGTATATAGTATACCTCCACAAGAGAGAGTAAATCACCAAAACTTGGACTTAGTACCTAGAGTGGCAACTAACTCCATCTACGCTTTAAATCCAGGCAAGTCATATGCTTTTGCAAGATGGCTATTATTATTTAGAAAAAGTCCTTAAACCCACTCCCTAAGAGACTAGATAATGGGTATGAATAATGACTTAAATCTAATGCAAATTTTATAAAATTTTATTTAATTTGGGACTTTTATTTTGACACATAAAGCTGGGATTTTGTATGCCTAAATGTATGGAAGTTGATTATGGGTCAAATCAAAAGGGAAAGAGGTGTTCTTCCATCATAGGCTTCAAAGGTTAAGCCCTTACTATCTAGCAACGGTGGCAGCCCTCTCTTAACAAGAGTGAAACAAGATGGTTATGCGTGATATTGAACATACAACATCTAGCTAAGGGGTTGCTAAATATTTTATCATCTTAATTTAATGCCTATTTTTTTTATATGAGGTTGTGAGTTAATTTAAAAGTTTAGTTATGAGTTGTTAATGGGATAGAAAATTTATTTTTTATCCTAAGAGCTAATCAGCATCCATACAACAATCACCAACCATAATGAAACTATAAAAAGGCATGCAATTCTAATGCATAAGCTAAATAAAATATCAAACAATTTTATAAAAAACTATCAAAAGAATAAAAGGCGATGATGGTCCATTGTCTAAAAAAAAGTGGGTAAGCTCTACCCTTATACAACCAGATTACAAGAGAATAATTATAATTATAAATGATGAATGTTATGAGGGTTTTCATTCTTCATTCTTCCTTCTTCATTTGATTTGCTCCATTTCTTTCTTCCTTTTGGCTTGATTTGGATATGCTTGCTCCAAAGGCATCACATGGTACATAAGACTTGGTCTTATAACCAATGCTCATCCTAATCCCCTATAACACTCATTCTAATCCTAATGCAAAATTACATATTAAAAGGAAAGTAAATCAAGCTACACACACAAAATAAATGTTAGCTAAACACACCATACAACCCAAGTATTATATGAATAATTTGGACTTAGCACCCACACATGGGTAACCAAGCCCACTGTCTAACTTGGATTATGCTTAGGGGCTTAAGTAATCTGCATAATAAAAAAATATTTATATTTTTATTACAGCGACCCCTTAAGCACAACCCTCTACAGAAAACATGATTAGACTAATATCATAACATCCGACACATACACCTAACATCCAGTCTATAATAATACATCACAAAAGCATACATCAAACCACACCACTAACATAAAGCTAGAAATGGTGACTTAGTCTAATGTGTGTGAATTAAAGCTTGTGTGATATTTCTTAACTAGGCTTTAGAGCTGTAATTTGTTAACTATGAAGAATTTAATTTATAAAGGGGTTGATTTTTTTCTTTAAGTGATTTAATTTATTTGAAGATTTTACTTAGTGTTTTCTTTGTTTCATATCACTTAACAACTAAGTGTTATAAAGAGAAGAAAGAGAGAGAATCTCTCTTTCATCCCTACCTTAAGTCACTTCTAAAGCAAGTTAATTAATCAATTTCCTTTAGTGAATGACTTATTATGTGTTTTTGATTAAAGTTTAGGTTCACTCTAAATGACCTTATTTAATAAGAAATACATCTTAAGATTAATTAGAATGAAACTATCACATAACACATGTTTATTCATTTCTTTCCATCATGTATATGCATATGATTAAATCCTAAGCATACTATACATGCAATTTATATTTTAGCATACTTGAATGGTGAATGCAAATGCATTTGGAATTTAAATATTCATTTGATTGAATTATGAATGCATGCCTTTTTAATAGAAAGAGAATTTTTCATCCATTAGCTAGATACACATCCACATGTGTAAAAGTTTTAAGTGAGTACATCATTATTTTACGCGAGTGGTACAAGACCTACTTAGGGCTAAAAGCCTTATCGACCCGTGTCAGACTAATATACCACTTTTCTTAGATACATATAGATGTATAAGCAACTACAAGGATAGAAAACCATGCAAAAAGTATTTGATTTATTTTACTTATGATTCTTATTCATTGGCCACATCACATACACATGTATAAGAGTTTTAAGTGAGTGCGATGCCATTATTGCACAGGTGGGTATAAGACCTACTTAGGCTACTTAAAGCCTACCGAGGGTGTCTACTAATATACCACTTTTCTCAGATATAGGTGAATGTATAAAAAAAATCGTAAGAAGAAGAAGCCATGCAAGAAGTCATATTTGATTTGATTATATGATTTACATATGTAATATAAAATTCTTCCCAAGTCTTAACGAAATGCATAGGAATAGATTTAGACAAATGTTGTGTTCTTTTCAAATGAACTATACATTTGTATTCTATGTGAATCCATGTAAGATAAGGAAAAGAGCTTCATATTGCATATCTTATATTATCAACACATGCAAACTTATAGATATTTGTAATTAACATCACTATTTATTATATTGATTTATAGCTTTTAAAAATAACTTTTGATTTAATAGTAATAATAGCCACACCTATTTTTAATTTAAATCAACACATGCAATTTGACATAAAAGAAACCATTTCATTTAGTTAATTTTAAAAGAAATGAATGCATGATTACATATGGAAAACAACATTTAACATGATTGGAAAGAAATAAAGGAACATAAGCACATGATCTCATTCATTCCAATTAATTCCTTAGGACAATCATACTAAATAAAGCTATTTAAAATAAACCAAAGTTCTTTAATGTTATTTCATCTTTATGTTTGATTTGAGTTAAGGAAAGTGAAAGAGGTTTGCTGGTCCTAATCCCATTCCCCATGTGTGAGTTAATTTTGGTTCAATGAAGTATTTAAGTTGATTTTATGATTTAATTAGGTTAGGGTATGAATTAAGTTAATTAATATGATATTACCACATGGAAAGTAAGTTAATTAACTAATTAATAATGAGCCAATATGATATGCAACCACATGGAAAGTAAATTTGCAATGCTCCTAAGAAATAAAAGGGGCCTAATGCAATTGGCTCATGATTAATAGTTAATTAAGCTTAAGGAATCTCACTTAACTACTTTTATGGTTTTCTCTCACATGTAAGCTAACCATAATTTCATCATCTCCTCCATTGGGTTATTGAACACCTGAGGAGATACCCAAGATTAAATTAGAGAAATAGATTCAATTGAATTAATTAAGTTCATTAATTAACTAATTAAGTCTTAATTAACCACCAATCAAATGAGATGGCCTTAGAGAAAGTGACAAAGGAAAGTCTCAATCCCTAAATTCTCTCAATTAGTTAACTAAGGTTCAAGTATGATTTGGATTTTGATTAATCTTATTAATTAATTAATTATTTATTTAAGAGGGATTAGAGAAGACTTGAAGAAAAGATTGGAAGGGCGAATCCCAATTCATTTCCCTAGACTTCATCACCATTAACATAGGTTAATAAGCTTAATTGATTGATTAATTTACTGTTCATTTGCTTAATTATCACTAGTTATAATAAGAAAGTGATTAAGACTTAATCAATTAGTTTTCCTAATTAAGCAACCAATAAAATTATAAAAAAATAGGGGAGGCAAAGATCATCCCCTTAAACATCCACATAAAGTTTGGGATTCATTGGATGGTTAATTAGAGAGTAACTAAGTTAATTATATTTCAAATTAAACTTTAATTAGGTCAAAACTACTATTTAAAATCAATTAATAATAATTTTCCTAGATTGTACTCTGAAATATCTTTAAAATGTGCATAAGTTTGTATTTTTTTGGATTTTTCTAAAATTAATTATGAATTTATAAAGTTTCAGGATTTAAAAACCAATTAATTAGCCCTAATTAAATCATTAATCCAATCGGGCCATGTGGCAGCTAATACGGCATGCTTTCCACATGGCGTGATGGGATTTGCTATTTAAGTTGTCACATCCTGTGATGACTTGGATGGTGGCGCACACGGTAACTCTATGGACTGTCCGATCTAAGATCGGATGACCATAATTAAACCCATGGTTTCGAGGGATTAATCAAAGGCTCTAAGCATGATTAGATCAGGACTGAGATGGATGGTCCATGATCTATCTTCTCACGAGCATGAACAATGGCTACATGATCATCCTCAATCGAGCTCACCTGGAGATGAAAATGATCCCACACCTTTGAGGAATCACAACAACAAAATCTAACAATGAAAATCACATGACATTGAAATTTCTTTCACAAAAGACCAATCTATTTTCATTCAAGGATCAGTTTCAATGGCGTTAGTGGAGCTTATGACCACCAACTATTGAGGAAGCTTCATTTGGTAGAAACGAAGCTCTATTGAGCCACATGAGCTTTTATTTGGTGTAGTTTTCTCAGAAGACTAATCCACTAGGCGTAGGTGATCGGGCTTGATCGAACTCCACCTTTCGACCATCAAAAAGCTTGGGAAATGATTCATTCTCACTCGTTTAGTTCCAAAGAAGGTGTGCACAAAGTTAATTGCACTTTGGTGGAGATTTGAGTAAATGGGAAGAAGGTGGCCTCCCCATTTCAATTTTGCATCGAGAATGAGGATTTTGGGGCTTAGAAGGCTTGGAAATCACTAGAAACTCTCTCCTTGGTCTAGGGTTGAATCAAGTGTGAGTGTATGAGTTTAAGTGAGAATGAGTGGGGTATACCCCCTCACTTCTTGGAATGGATGGCCATGGCTTGTTTGGATTCTTCTTGATCAATTGGCCAAATCAGAGGGTGGTGGAGGTCCTTGGGTGCATGATGTGGCTCAATTTTTTTGGGTGAGGGTGTGGAGGTGGCTGCCAAGGGAGGAAGTGCTTGTCCTTGGTGGTTTTAAAGCTCCAATGGGGATGGGAGGTGATTTCACCTCCCCATAGATCATGGCTGACTGAACCACCTTTGGGTTAGGTCAGCCATGATCTTAGGTGCCTAAGTTGACCTATGAATGGGTATTAAGTGGTTAGGGGGAAAAATGACCCAATGGGCATGTGTCTTATCTCATGGGATGCCCTAAACCAAAGAGCAAAAAGGTCATTTGGCTATGAGTTTGGTTTGGGTAGATTTGGGATGGGTCAAAAGTGGGTTAGCCCAAATTTCATGTGGTTTGGACTTTATTTGATTTGATTTGGCTTATTTTGACCTATTTAGGTCAAATTAGGTTAGGATGAGTCAAGTTGACCAATTGGTCAAATTGGGTCAAACCAAGGGTTGGGTCAAGTTTATATGACCAATTGGAGTGTATAGGTGTCATTGGTTTCATTCAATTTGCTTTGGATTTGGTTATGATTCATTTGGATTCATATAGGTTAAATGGGTCAAGTTGACCAATTTGACTAGTTTGACCAAATTAGGTTAGGTTAGGTGTTGAGTCAAGTTCAATTAGCTAATTGAAAAAAATTGTAGGCTTTGGTTTGGTTTAATTTAGAATTAATTTGGATTTTGTCATATTTGACCCTTTAGGTCAATTTGGGCTAAGTTAGGTCAAGTTGACCAATTTGTCAACTTGGGCTCAATTATGGCTTTGGTCAAATTCAATAAGTGATTTGGAATGAACTTGAGCTATTGGTTTGAATCAATTTAGATCAAATCATGATTTGACCCATTATGGCTTTTTAGGCCAATTTTAGTCAACTTGGGTCAAATGGCCAATTAGCTTGGTTTGGCTCAATTGGTTTCATGTTCAATCATTAATTATGAATGGGTTTGAATCAATAGTTTTAATCAATTTGGCATATGTTGGATTTTGACTAGTTTGGATTTCATTTGGGCTAAGTGTTGACTTGGTCAACGGGATAGGTTGACTTGGTTTGACCCAATTCAACATAATTGATTAACTTAGGATGATTGTTGATCATGTTGTGAGGTTTGGATGGGCTTAGTTCAATCCAATTTGGGTTGAAATTAGGCTCAAAAGGTCCTTTAGGTCACTTTGAGTCAAGTGAGCCTAAATGGGTCAATTGGCTTGATCATGACTTGATTCAAGTTTAGTTGAACTCACACATGAGCTTAGGATTGAAATATAAATCCAATTGCAATTGGTCTGGAGCCTAATGGGTTTTTGTTAATATGACAATTTCAAGTCAAAAGGGCTAACTTTGGTTTGATTTGGTGTGAAAATGGTGGTTTATGTTTTTATTTAGGACAATGACTGAAGGAATGATTGAATCATGAAGAAATGTATGAGTTTTGAGTTGATTTAGGTATCATTTAGCCAAGTTCAAGAATTTAGCTAAAAGGGTTAAAATCATGAATTTGATTTGATTTGGGTTTGGTTTTGGCCTTTTGAATTTATATTTCATTTATATTTTTGAATATAAATGAAGATATAAATGGGTTATGAGAAAATCACTTGAGTTTAGAGTGATTTGGAAGCAAATTTGACTAAATCTAGGGATGTAGGTCAAAGGGGCTTAACTTGGGAATTAATTTGATTTGGAATTGATTTATGAATTAGATTTGGAATTTAAATTTGAATTTGAGGTTTGGTTTGGAAGAAGGAAGCAGTTCAATCTATAAAAAGTCTTCCTAAATCCCAAGGCACAACCTATCCCTATAGCTAAACCATCTAAGTCTCTTAGTTTAGTGTTCACCTAATCACTAGAAGTGTCTTAAGTCTAAGGAGCTCTTATTGTCTGAGAGTCCTAGATCTATGATAAGAAGTTGAGAGCTCACTCCAAAAGTGAGGTCAACAAAGCCCAATATAGTGTGGTGACACGCGCATCTTTGATGACGAGATGATCAACAATCTGAAGGATCTCAACACTAAAAATGATAATTCTAAACGAGGTGTAGACAAAATCAAGATCTTAGTGCAATGCAACTCAACTTATGCCAAGGGCATAAGAGGGGAAGAAATGATCTACTGAGGGATCAAGTATGTGAACCTTCCACTAGAAAAGTAGGTTCAGATTATCCACTAGGGATAGAGGATAAGAGTTTGAGTTGGTTTGATATGATTTGGGGAGAAAAGATTCACTTGGGATGAGTGCATGAACCTTCCACTAGGGAAGCAGGTTCAGGTTATCCACTAGGGATAGAGGTTTGATTTGATTTGTTGATTTATGATTTGGTGCTCTATTGGGGAAAAGATATGATTTGGTTATGAGGGTACATCGATGGATATGAGCTCAGCAGATAAAGTGGATGAACCTTCACTAGGGAAGCAAGTTTAGATTATCCATGGGAGGATAAGAATTTGGTTTTGAGCTGGTGAGCTGAATCGGGATAAGATAGATTTAATTTGGACTCCACTAGAGGGAGGATGGTGAATTTGATGAAATAGACCCTGTCGATGTGTGATGGATCCACTAATAAGGGGTTATTAGCTTGCTATCTCATTTATAAATTCAAAGGGATAGTCTACTAGCCGTAGGGTAGAGCTAACCAACCTAGGGGTTGCCATTCAGTGTGTAGTGGTTAAGTTAGGGAGAAAGTGCAGGAAATCATATTTGCCTAAACAAAGAACCACTAGGGTGATTGGTTGATAGCATAACAAATTGAACCCGACCTAAGGCTCTTGAGAGTGTTGGCTTGGTACACTCACTCTCTAGTTAATTCTATAAAGAGTTTTCTTGTGCCCTAAGATAGGATGCCTACTTGGGAAAGGGGCCACTAGAGGCTTGAATTCCTAATCCACAAGTGAAGATATATTATGTTTATTTTATGCTATCATGGACCCTATTGGTTTGTGAGGGACCACACTGAGAAAGAGCTCATATGAACCTAGTCCTATCTACTTACTACCAAGGAGAATGCATATCGTGAAAAATTTTCCAACCACAGGGTGGCTAATAAGAAAGGGAAATTGTCCAATCCAAGAGTAAATGGGATAGTGTCTAAATGGGGTCGCTAAGGATGTGATCCAAATAGAGTGCCCACAAGAGAGGTGCTGCTAGGGGAATTATCCAAAACCTTGTAAAAGAAATCCTGTAGGTATTTGGTGGCCAACTCAAGGAGAAAGCGTCAGACTCACATCTGCCAAGAGTGGTGTATCCACTAAGTTGGTTACCGTTAGCATGGAAAACACCAACAAACCAAAGGTGCCCATCAATTTGTGACAATCAACATAAAGAAAAAGTTGTAGACTTACATCTCTAAAGCGACGTCAGGGATAGTCTCTTATTTCGATGGGGCTATCCGACCTAGGGCGACCACTAAGCAAGGAGTCTTGTGTAAGGAATAAGCCAAAGCTTGAAGTAGTCTAGAGGAAAGGATCCATTGGGAGACTTATCTTAAATCTCAAATATACTGACTTAATTGGTCTGATGAAAGCATGTGGCATCCTCCAAAGTCAACATGGGGTAGCTTTGGCCGCAGACTACCAAGGCGACAAGTGCTTGTTGGTTTACAATAGTCAAGTCAAGAAGAAAATGCGGTGACTCACATCTGTCATACGAGTGACCACTAGGGTGACACACTAACAAAGTAGCATATCAGCGAGACCTAGAGCAACTAATGAGCGAGTGCTAGTGGAGGATTGCTCCCACATCAAAATAGCTCAAGACAAAAGATATGTGTTCATTTGTATTATGAAAGAAGGAATAGGATGTCGCTTAGGTTCTCATAGACCTACCCTAAACATGCAGAGGAATGGATGAAATGGCATCACAAGGGCAGTTGTAACTCCACCGTGAAAGGATGCCGCTTGGGTTCTCTTAGACCTAACTTAGTTTTACTAGTCGAAATAGGATGCCTCTTGGATTTTATTACACCTACTCTAGTAGTACTAGAGAATCATTTGTAATTTGTGTTTGTATTATCGAGGGATAGGATGATGCTTGGGTTCACTTACACCTACCCTAAACACATCGTGACAGATTCACAAGTGAAAGATATTTCTAACACATAAGAGATAGAATTTGATATGAAAAGAACTTTTATTGATGATTATTTCCAAACAAGATTTATGGATAGTATTTCTTTAAATAGAGCCTATTGATTAGAAGTATAAGGCGCTCTCCCTTACAATTTATAAGCTAATAAGATCCTCTTTGGTAAGCCTTCTCTATGGAAAAAGGGCCTTCCCTAGTGGGTTCAAACTTGCCTCCCATCTTTTGATGGGCAACAATTGGTCTCCTTAGAACTAAAATAAGCTCTCCTACTTGAAAAGCTCTAGGACAAACTAATTTGTTGTGAGCTTGAATCATTTTGGCTTTGTACAACTCGAGGTTTTGCATGCATACTCATCTCTCCTCCAAACCTTGAGCTCTTCCAAGCAACTTAGCTGCTCCATTTTGATCTTAACTACAACTATCCTTAATGATGGGAGTTGGACTTCTAATGGTAGAATGGCTTTAGACCCTATAGAATGGGGTAGATTGAGTTGAGTTCTATGTGGTATGGTATACCCACAAGGCTTCAACTTGCTCATGTACTCTTGTCTCTTGTGTCATCGAGTGTCTTCTTTAATATTTGAATGAGAATTTTGCTGAAGGCTTCTACTAAGCCATTTTCCCTCGGGTAGTAGATGGTAGAGTATCTCTAATCTATATTGTGTCTTTGGGCAAAGCTATTAATTTTAGTGCTCTTAAATGCAGTACCATTATTAGATATAATTAGTTGAGGCACCTGAACTTATATACGATATGGTTCCTGAAAAATTGGATCACATGCTAAGCTGTAACCTCTCTAAGTGGGATTGCCTCGGAAAAGTAGTCGTGGCAACTAGAATGAACCCGATTACCTTGAAAAGGAGGATCAATCCACTATGTGAGTTCCCTAACACTCAAATGGCCATGAGGCCAATGTAGGATGTAGAATGTTGGGTGGTTGATGTAGGACCACACCGTGTACCTGACATTGGTGTCATCTCCTAGCTACGTCCATGCGGTTTGATCATCAGGCCAATAGTATCCTAGTCTTGATTGCTTTCATCTTGACGGATTGATGCTCTGCATACACGAGTGTACTCGATCACGATCCTATGAGCTTTGTGTTTGTCCAGAAAACATAACCACATATGATCAAAAGACCACTGGTATAAGGTGCTGTCTACGAGAGCATGGGAAAGGGCTCTCTGCTTCACCTGATGTGTTAATGACTTCTCTTGAGGTAGTTTGCCTATATTTAAATAATCCATGAATGATTGCCTCCAATCGACTCCTCATCTTTTTGGCAGATAACCTTCCTTCAAGAGAATCTCGATGAGTTCAACAACAAGGGATAAGACTTGTCTATTTTGGACCCTTATTGAAATGGACTCATCTTAGGACATGCCAACTCTTTGGCAAGCTTGGCTAATGCATCTCTGTTCTCTTCTCAATGAATCTTGTAGATGGTAACCTCTAGGATTTGGGCCAACAACTCCATAGTGTACTTATGGTAATGATGGAGCTTAGGCTTTAGAACTTTGTAGGACCCATCGATTTGGTTGATGACGAGCTGAGAATTCCTGAAGATGTTGATACTCCGGATGCATAGTATAATGACTAACTCCAGATTAGCAATTAGAGCCTCATATTCAGTTCATTATTGGTATATGAGTTGGACAGATAATATGAGAATCTCATCACGGTCAGAGTTAGGAGAACTATTCTACCCCTACCTTTAGAAGAGTAGATCATGGTTCTTCTCCTTTTGAAAGAAAGCCGCACCATCAAAATACATCTCCCAATGGTGAATGCTAGTGTCCCCTAAGTTCATGATTTGTTGTTCATAGGAGGTCATCACTAAGTGGAGAATCAAGAAGTGGGTGTCTTGCTAAGAAATGCTAGTGCTTGTCCTTTCCGCATGGAGTGCGAATGTGATGTCAAAGCGTGATAAAATCATGGACCAATGCCAACCCGTGAATAGTATCATTTGTCATGAGATATTATATTGATTAGGTCGATTCACCTTATGAAAGCATGTAGTGCCATAGCTTTGGGATGCAAAGATTAAAGCTAGCTTAAATATAGGTGGGTAGTTTGCCTGGTAGGGGACAACAGGAGGTAGTAGAAAGCATTTTCTTTCTTTTCATCATTTGTTTGGGCAAACTAAGTGCTAATTGAGTTGTCCAATGCAGTGGTGTAGAGGATCAACAGCTTGACCGAGATAGGGAAACTAGAACTGGCGATGTTATCAGGTAGTGCTTGATGTATTGAAAGGCATATTGGCACTTGTCATCCCACTTGAACTTGGCATCATTTTTGACCAGTGCTGAGAATGGCTAGCATCTTCCTGATAAGTTGGATATAAAGCATCTTAGATATGCCAACCGCCCATGGAATTATCTGACTTGAGTTAGAATTTTAGGGGGTGAGATTTCTAAGATAGCCTTGATCTTCTCTTGATCGATCTCTATTCCGGTGTCGATTTCCACGAAGCTACTCATCACACTTGGGGATTCATTTTGAGGTTAAATCTTAACCATTTGAAAACTACTCCCAAGTCAAAGAGATGGTCTTCCTTTTCTTTGCTTTTGACTACTAGATCATTAACATAACATTCAACTTAATGATGAATGAGTTCATTGAAGATCCGAGTCATGGCCTACTGGTACATAGCACTAGCATTTTTAAGGCCAAAAGGCATGACCTTATAATAATAGATTCTGATCAGGGTTCATAAAGCAACATTTATTTCATCCTCAGGGGCCATCTTAATTTGGTTGTAGCTAGATAAACTATCCATAAAAGAGAATATTGCATGAGATGAGGTGATGTCCACCATTAATTCTAGTATATGAAGTGAAAATTCATCCTTACGACATACCTTATTTAAATACCTAAAATTGACTCATATGCAAATTTGGCCACTCTTTTTCTTAACTAGGATGACATTGGCTAACCAAGTAGGATATTTTTCTTCTCCTGATAAAGACATCATCGATCAATTTCTTAATTTTAGAAGTGACCTGATGTTCAATGTCTAATCTCATGCATCTAGGAGCTTGCTTGATAGGGTTAGCATTGGGTTCTATTGCTAGTTTATGGACTGCTACGTCAGGAGATAAATTGAGCATTTCTTCATAACTCCATACAAAGAAGTCTTTAAACTCAGCTAATAGCCTAACTAAGTCATTAGTTTTTCTTCATTCAACAAGGAGCTAATGTATGTTAAATGTGGATTATCTTTAATTCATAAGTCGATCTCTTTAAGTTCATCGATGGTTGATCTGATCTCTTCTTCAAACTCACGGTGCTTTGACTTCAAGCTCATTTGGGTCATCAGTTTCTAAACATACCTCCTTATAAGAGTTAGCATGATTTGAAGAACCTGTAGACTTAAATGAGTGGTGATGACTAGGCAATGGTTATCATCATTGTTGGACCCCTATGTTGAATCTAGTCATGATCTTGATTTAGAATATCTTCTTTGGTTGTCCATAACCTTTCAAATGTCGACATGTTTTAGACCAAGTATGATTAATCCCTTCTTTGCTAAGTTAAGAACAAAAGCCAATCAAAAGGCAATTGTATTAAATATTTATATGAATCATCCTCAAGTTCTACATCCATTTTTTGACTTGAGGATGATGCTCACAACAAAAAGCTCTTTGGCTTGACATCTGTGGATGGCTTAGGGACCTCCTCAACTACTAAACCATCAACTTTCTATGAAGAAAGTGAGGTTTGAGCTAAGTTTCTCAACTGATGTCTGACTGTTCTACATAATAGTGATTCAGATACATTCATGCTTTGCTTGGAGGCTGGTCTTCATTCATTTGCGAATGTCACCTCCAAAGGGACCCTAAGAGGGGTTGGTGGTGTTGACCACATGAGACTCATCTCAGGATGTGTGGATAGTAGGGGTACTCTTGAGAGATAGCTCTATTTGGTGGCCAATAGGAGGAGGTCTTCCAGAATCTCTAGATCACACCTTGCCTCACGGTGGGGTGAGTCATCCTACCCATGTGTTCATATGGAGGAATGAGCGTGGAATCAATATCGCTACTTCTTCCTCGGTCTCGATTCTCTCACTTGTATTTTCTTTTTTATTTTTTTTCTTTTATTTTTTTTTTTTCTTTTCTTCATTTTCTTTTGTTTCTTTTCTTTTTATTTTCCTTTTATTTTTAAACTTTCACCAAGTTTTGAGAATAGACTTTTGATTTGGAAGAAGATAGGTTGTCTCATATATCTCGACCTGAGAATAATTTCAGTCTCCTTTGACACAATACTGATTCCACCTCTTCAAAATTTGACTAATGTAAAGAGAATGGGTATATTTGTTTTTATCCAAGGCCTACCAAGCAAAGTAGTGAAAGATGAATATGAATCGATTATGTAGAACTTGGCTTCTATCTTCTAGTCATCTTTCTTCAATGGCAACACTATAGAGCCTAAAGCCCTCTCGCCTTACTCATTGAATGCTCTCAACATCATCTGATCTCCTTAGAGTTTAGAGATGACAATCCTCAAGTAGGCAAGGGTCTTTAGACTCATAATGTTCATTGATGCACCTAGATCAACTAACACCACGGAGAGTCATGCACCCATGTTTATGATAGGGGATTATGCTTTATTCCCAAAGAAGGTCTTCATTGGTGAATGTAACTCCTTCTCTTGAATAACATGCCTCCTCTCAGAGCGGCCAATAAAGCATAATTACGGATCAAGAAGGGCTTTGATCAATGACTCCCTCATCTCTTTGGATAAGACAAGGGCATCATATATGCTTTGTTTAGGCAAGTCTCTGAGACATATTATAGTTTCACGGGTTGGTCCTCCAAGCATATCCATAGGTGGAGCATCAGATGGTGGGGCTTCCTGATCACTTGAACCAATGACTTCTTTACCCTTATGCTGAGGTGCTACCTTAGGAGGTAAAACTTTGCCACTACAGAGGTTGACTTTAGTGACTTCATGAGATGGTTTAGTGGAAAGTTCTACCAGCTCATTAGGTTCACCTAAAACTTCTCCTATGGGATCATCAGAGTCAGATGACTCCAAATCAATCTCATTGGGTGAACCCGAATGATTTAGGAATGGAAAATCCATTTTTAAATCAGAAGAGGAATGATCAGAACTAGTGTTATTATTGATTAGACATGGAGAGCTATCCAAAGAAATAAACTTAGGAAGATTGTCAGAAGTGACAAAGATGTAACCATAATCAGCTTGCTTTATTAATTTCTTAGATTTGGTTGAAGGTACAAAATAAAAATTAAGTAAAGTCAACAGAGTGAGGGATTTGGCGCCCCCATCCACTGATACACTATGGTTGCTTGAAGAAGAGCTAGCTAGAATAGCTTCAAGTGGAAGGAGTGTGGGATGGTGGTTGCTTCTTATGCTATCTCAGCAAGTGGAGGCTATCTCTTGGGCTTCTACCTCCTTCAAGTTATCCTTAGTAACTTGCAAACTTTTCTTATAGTTGGAGGTTTGAGCTACTTTAGGTACCTGTAAGATGATTTTCTTGGAGGTTTGGGATAGGAAGATATCCCAACCTTCCTCTGTCTTAAGAAGATCGTGTGTATCCTCAAGGATTACCTTAATAGAACTAGAGGGTTGTTCTAGTAGGTATTTCTTAAGGTTGAAAATGGCACCTGACTTGTAGCAACGCTCAAGCCAATCCTTCAAGGTAAAGCAATCTTCTAGGACATGTCCTAGCATGTAAGATAGTTTGGATCATGACTCTTGCCCACTTCCTCCACCTCCAGGCTCAGTAACTAAAATCCTTTTTTATGAAACTCTTAAAGATCTTCCTGACTACCTCCCTCTTAAATGAATATGGTTTATTCAATTTATTGATAAAAGTAAATGATAGCTACTGGTGGTGGGTAATACTACTGCGATGATCGATGAGGATCTTATTGAGGCTGGCGCTGGTATGATGCCCGAGGTGGTGGTAAAGGAGGTGGTAGAGGAGACTGTTGAGCTTGAGGCCTATCTGACTGGACCCTAGTTGGTTGCTTTGCCTTATCGACTATTGTGATTACCCCTGGCTTCTTTAAATGCCTTTTGAGGTTTGAGCTTGGTTGACTGATCATGGAAAGATAACTGTTTGGCTTCCTCTTATAGACTAGCCACCTTGTTGATTAGCTTCTCGAAGGTTTTGATTGTAAACCCCTTAAGAATGAAAGTACCTGGGCCATGGATATTCTTGAGTAGAGTCTCAATGGCATGTTGTTTGGACAGCCGTGCTTCGCATTTCATACTCAAGTTTCTCCACCTAAAAATGTAATTAACAAGGGACTTGTTTAGATTTTGCTTAGTCACAATGAGGTGCTTCCTGTTAACCCTTTCTTGAGCTCAAAACCTTTTGATGAAGAGGTGCTCCAACTCAAAATGTCTTTATCGAACCATTGGATAGTTTGGCACCAATCAAATATAATGCACAAGCGCTAACGAACAATTTGAAAAAGAAATCCTCGGTGTTTACAGCATCTAAAGTGTATGATGTCTTGAGGGTTCCCACTGTCATCAAAGATTTTGAAGGAAGGAGGTACAAAACCCTTAGGATATTGGACAACATCAAATTCCTCCAGGTAGGGACTACCCTTTAGAACCGATGAGCCTCCTCGAGCTTGATCTAATGCATCCTTTACCTGTTACTCTACTGACTGCTTGATATCCTTCTCTTGCATGGAGGTGTTGTCCACCGCCTTCTTATGCAAGCTACCACTGTCATGATCTACTTGAGAAGCTCTTGGGCTGATCTAAGACATGTGCAAACTTGGGATGATCTATCTCTATCGGTATATGCTAAGGAACTAAGGCCTGATTCTGAAGTGCATGGAGGGTTGCTAACAAGTCTTCTATCCTCTTCTTCATCTGGTTGATCTAAACAACATTTTGTTTAAGCTGCTAAAGGAGGTGTTGGGTTGAATGGATGGCATCATCTTTCTTAACCACAATACCTTCTTGATTATGCTGATCTCTCTGAAGGGAGCTCCTAGTGTCGATAATACGGACTCTGGCCGAATCCTCAAGAAGGACATTCTCATCGGGATCAAATGCTACCCACTCATCCTCAAAATTTGTGCAATCACTATCTAAGAGTTCCCTCTTCTCGACAAAGTAAGAGGCTATGATTTCATTCCTAATGTAAGGCGCATAAATACTGGTGAGGTGAGGGTGGTCCTTGACAAATACATCTAACACTGCCTACCACTAGAGTGCTAGCTCTAGGAGGGTCATGCTCACTAGAAGAGATATGCTAATGACTGCTCATCAATAGAGTGGTGTCCCTAGGGAGATCTACTGCCATGGGAATTATAAATTTATCCCCTTCTCCCTATGCAACTGCCGCTATCACTGGCTCTGATGATGGTGGTGGTGGTGGTGGTGGTGAGTTCACAATGTTGTGGGGTTGCCACTCCTTCACCAAGATTGAAGTAGGAGGTTGAGTAGGGGAACTCATCCTCACCTCAGTTGATGAAGTAGATGGAGTGGGATCCTTTGGCCATAGCTGGATCACCAAAGGGGCTAGTCTCTCCCCGAATGAGGCTTCTAGATCTTGGCGGGAGTGGCGGATGTTGGGAGCTATACGGGTGATGGTGGGCGAGGGGGGTGTGAAGCCACACCAGTAACTCAGAGAGATCTCACTGTTGGTAGTAAGAAAATCATATCTAAATGACTGCGATGGGGACGATCAGAAAATCCATTGAGCGGTACCAATTGCACATACCTCCATTGTTCCCTTGCCATCTAAGTAGATGCTTGAGCCTCCATTCTCTATGGTCTAACACTCCCAGGGATCATAATCATAAATCAAACAAGGTAAATTTTGAGCATCCATATGCTCTACCAACCTAGAGTAGGACTATCCTAAGTCTGACATAAGGCCTTCTGTGCTCCCTATCCGGTGTCTCATAGTATACTGCTGGTGGAGGAGAAGCAGCAATCCTGGTAATCTTCCTCTCCATCCGATGCTGAGAGGGGGTGGAACTTGTTGCTAGTCGAAAGTGGAGAGACCTCTCGAAGAGAACCCTCCTTGGCTATATGAGATGCAGCCTCAAGCTCTCTAGTTGCTCGTTCATGCTTCTGCTTAATCTTTTGATTTTTATTATGGTGTTGACAAGTGAACAAGCGAGGAACTCATACCTCAAAGTGGAGGAGACTATCTGAAGCTAAGATAGCCTCCCCGGGAACCAAAGAGGAGGTAGTAGCTCTGAGTAATGGTAGGGATAGGGACGATAGGCTGAAACTATCATAGAATGGGGCGTAGGAACTACAACCTTCCTCTTCAATGGGGTACTTTCGAATTAGAGGGCATGTCAATGGATGATGCTTCACAACCTCATCCCTCGGTAGTGAGGATCACCCCTCTAATGTGCTCCTTTGAATCCCAAAAAACAACTAGTGGGTGGAGTGTCTGGGAGGCTAGCGATCAAGGCCAAATCATCACGAGGGAAAGTAAAATGAACTTTTTTGTGAAGCCATGTGTGCGTAAAGATTGCTTGGGTCTCTTGTATCTCTACATGTGTTGAAATGTAATTTGAGTCATATTTCTGCTTTAATATTGGTCCCAAGAGAATCATAAGAATTTGGAGTCCTAAACCCACACTCAACAATTCAAATATGTTAATTGGGATTAAGTGGAGAGATTTTAATTTGATGAGGAGAGTCTAATTTTGGTTTTAGAACTCGTACTCACCCAATTTTAAGTAGGCTGGGTGGGGCCCATAAATTTGAAGAAAGCTTTTCTTGGAGAGATTTGATGAGGAGAGTCTAATTTTGGTTTTAGAACTTGTACTCACCCAATTTTAAGTAGGCTGGGTGGGGCTCATAAATTTGAAGAAAGCTTTTCTTGGAGATATTTGTATTTTGTGTATCTTGTTTGAAAAAATGATGATTTGAAAGAACTTCTACTTAGTAAATTTGAGTATGCTAAGAAGAGATTGTGATTGTGTGCTTGAAATTTTTTTTTTGAGAAATATCTTTTGCTTGTGATGAGTGAAATTTTGATTTAAAAATAAGGATTCTTACTTAACAAATTTGATATGTCAAGTAGAAGTCACATGTGTTTGATTTATCTTTTTTTTTTTAAAAAAAATGTGACTCTAACTTAACAAATTTGGTATGTTAAGTGAAAGCCCAAATGTGATGTGTTTTATGTTTTGCTTCTTTTTTTTTTTTTTGAAAATGGGTATATGGTTTATCTCAACAATATATAATAAATCACGTGCCTGTTGGACTTATAACTACCTGAGGGTGGCCACCAACTAACTTCTTCTATGATTTTAAGTACATGTAGGCAAGTCTTATACTTTGGAAGATATCTAGACTGTTGTTTAGTTAGAAAGGAGACTAAGTCCTTAAACACACTCCCTAAGAGACTAGATCATGAAGGGCATGAATAAATGACTTAGTCTAATGCAAATTTTGTTAAATTTTATTTTGATTTTTTGGACATTTTTATTTGACACGGGCTATGAGATTTTATATACCTAATGAATGAGAAAATTGGTTATGGGCCAAAATTAGAAAGAAGTAGGTGTGTTTTCACCATGGCTCTTAAAGGTCAAACCATTTTCTCTGATAAAGGTGGAAGTCCTCCATTAGCAAGAGTGAAGCAATATGATTTATGCATGATGTGAGACATACAACATCCACCTAAGAGGTTGCTAAATATTTTATTATCTCAATGATATATCCTATGCTTTAGGTGAGGTTATGAGTTGTTTAATTTAATTTAAGTTGATTAATTAGATAGAAAATTTATTTTTCCCTAAGTGTGTCGCATCCGGGCCATTCAACAATCATCGCAATTAAGAAACTAGGAAAATCATACCATCCCATTGCATAATCATAAATATATCAATCAATTTATAAAATTAGAACAAAATAAGAGGTTGGTGTGGTAGAGTTCAAGCACAAGAAAAAAAAATGGGTAGAGCTCTACCTTTATACAACCTAGATTATAAAGAAATAATTATAATTAAAAGGAATTTATGTTTTGGGGGTCTTCATTCTTCCTTTCCTCCTTTCTTCCTTTCTTCCTTTCTTCATTTCTTTCTTTCTTACTTTCTTCATTTCTTTCTTTCTTTTGGTTTGACTTAGGATATAATTTGCTTTGCTCCAATGCTTCACATGGTATATAAGACATGGTCATATAACCAATGTTCACCTTAATTCCCCCCATAATATTCATTCTAAATTTTAATCACAAAATTTACATCAAAAAGAGAAAGATAAATCTAACTAAACCTGCAAAATAGAGATTAACTAAACATACCACACAACCCAAGCATGTTTATGAATAAATTTGGACTTACCACCCCACACATAAGTCCACTATCTAATTGAGTTATGGTTGGGGGTATAAGCAACCTGATAAGTATTTTTTTTTTATTTGCTTGACATAACCCATAGAAACATGATTAGATTATGTTATAACATCAGATGGACATACACCCTAACATCCAATCTAAAAATATTACATCATAAAACAAAATCAGACATCAAATCATGCACTGCCCTAACATAGATCTAAAAGATGGTGACTTAGCCTAATGTGTGTTCCATTTAAGGCTTGTGTGACATGTCTTAGCTAGGCTTTAAGATTGAAATTTCTAAGTATGAAAGATTCAATTTAGAGGGTGGTTTCAGTTTAAGTGATTTTAGTTGATTTGTAATTTTAGTTAGTGATTTTGTTTGGTTTGAATGAACCTACTCTTAGTTACTAAAAGTTGTAAAGAGAAAAAAAAAAGAGAAGAGGACTTCTCTTTCATCCCTACTTTAAGTAATTTCTAAGGTAGCTTCATTAATGATTTTTTTGCTGAATGTTTTATTATGTGTTTTAATTAACCTTAATTAGATTTACTCTAAATAGCCCTATTTAATAAGAAAGGCATCTTAGGGTTAGTTAAGTTGGATTACTACTACATGACACACGATCATTTATTTCTTTCCACCATGTATACCATGCATATGAATAATCCTAAGCATACCTATACATGCAATGTAAATTATAGCACACTTTGATGATGAATGCTAAAAGATATAATTTGAAAATTTGGATGTTTCATCGATGCATATTTTTATTATGTAGAAAAGGGAGATTTCTCATCCAATAGCATAATGCACATCCATATGTATAAAAGACATAAGGCGTGCCATTATTTTCTACACAGGGGCGTGGGTACATGATCAACTTAGGGGTACTTAAAGCCTAGCCTGGATGTCTATTAATATACCTTTTCTTAAATACATGTAGATGTACAAAAGATAAACAAATGGATGAAGAATCATGCTAAAGATTATGTTTGATTTGGTTGTATAATTTATATGTGTAAATGTGAAGATCCTTCTTAAGTGATAACTTAGAAATGCATAGGAATATATTTAAGCAAGTGTTGTATTCTTTTTAAATGAACTATACACCTTGGAAATCCTATTCAAATCTATGTTAAGAGAAGAGAAGAAAACAACATAAAACATATCTTATGCTATAGTCACAAGCAAGCATATAAGTACTTATAGGTAACATCACTTCATTCATAATCTTTGATTTATAGGTTTTCAAAATAATTTTTGGTTTAATAGTGATAATAGCTACTCATATTCTTAATTTTAGCCAAAACATAAAATTTGACATAATGGAAACATTTTTATTTAATTGATTTTTCAAAAGAAATGAATGCATGATTTCATATAGCAAATAATATTTAACATGCTTGGAAAGAAATAAAGGGATGTAAGCACATGACTTCATTCACCATAATTACTTTCTAAGGACAATCATATAAAATATGATTAATTAAAATAAATCAAAATTTTGTAAAGAGATTTTTATTTTTGAATTTGATTTGACTTAAGAAACGTGAAAAGAGTTTGCTGTTCCTAACCCATTTCCCCCATATGTGAATTGGTTTAGTTAATTTTAGAGCAATTAGGTTGATTTTATGTTTTATTTAGGTTAATGTTTGAGTTAAATCTATTAATTACCCCTTACCTATACCACTTTAACATAATTAAGTAAGTGATTATGAGCTAACATATGATATGCAAGCACATATGCAATTGGCTCAAAATTATTGATTAATTTAGCTAAAGGGTTTAATTAAGTACTTTCATAACCATCCTACACATGTAGTTTGATTATAATTTCTTTTTTCAAGTCTCTTATGATATGGAACACTAAGAATCGATTTATTGAGGTAATTAAGAATAAATTAATTTAAAATAATTAGTAATTATCCAAATGAAATAAACTTAGGAAAAGATTGGAAAAGAAATCTAATCTCATTCCCTAAGTCCAATCACTATTTCATCTTGATTAACAAATTTAATTAATGAATTTATCACTATTTAGTAAGTTAACTAATCATTTAATTAATTAGAAAAGTGATTAGGGGTGAAACAAGCAATTCCCCTAATTAATCCAACAATAAATTCCAAGAAAATCATGGGAGGTAGAGATCATCCCACTAATCAACCTTGGGAAGTTTGAAATTAATTACAGAAGTAATTAAGGAGTAATTAGCTTAATTGAATTTCCAATAAAACTAAAATTGAGTTAAAATCACTATTTGAAATTAATTAAAATTAATTTTATATTATTCTCCTTTGAATTATCTTTTATTTGAGTATTTTTTGGATTTTTCAACAATTAGTTATGAATTTTGGAAGTTTCAGCATTAAAAATGAATTAATTAAGCTAAATTAACCCCTAATCCCAATGGGCCATGTGGCGCGCACGCTTTCCATGGCAGATGGGATAGGTTATTTATGTTGTCATCCTGGTGATTTCGGGGGCGTGCTTTCTCAGGACCATCCGATTTAAGATTGAACGACCAAGATTAACCCTATGGTTTAAGCTTGTATGAGAGGAGGATCTATCATGATTTAATCACAATCGTCTATTCTAATCATGTGGAATGGAAGGTGTGTGATCTGTCTCATCTTGAGTTGCGAGAGATGGATGTATCTCATCTTTCTCGATTCAAGCTCACCGAGCTTGGTTGGATTCAAACTCACAAACCTTGAGAAGCATAAGCAATGTATGGTCAAGATCTCAAGGGATGACACTTATCTTCAAAAAGGACCAAGCAATTTTTTCTATAGCTACGGTTTCAATGGCATACCTCCCTGGAGGTTATCATCGATGCTTCCAATGGAGGAAGTTGCTTCGTCTAGTAAAGATGAAGCCCTGTTGAAGGTATTGGTTCTTGATTTGAAGTGGATGGTTCGATTGACCAAGCTCCCCTTCAATGCGTCGACTTGATCAAGTGATGCTTGGCTTGAGACTTGGGAAATGACTTGGTTGAGCTTCGATGAGGTCCAGATGGTGTGTGTAAGGTTAATTTGATTTTGATGGAGAATTGAGTGAGTTGAATCTTGAAGTGACCTCCCCTATTTTGAATTTGAGCAAAACTAAGAAGAAAAAATTAATGGAGCTTAGGAAGGGCTTGGAAGAGCTTAGGGAACTTCGACTCACCCTCATTGGATCTATCAAATTGAGTTCTTGTGGTTTGAGTGGGAATGAGGGAGAGGATATCTCAACATCCTTGGATCAGATGGTGGAAGGCTAAAATGCCAATTTTGATCAATGGGTGATTGATGATTTTGAGCTTTAGCATCATGTGAGTCATTT
The DNA here is from genome assembly GCA_021442155.1 of Cymbidium sinense. NCBI lineage: Eukaryota > Viridiplantae > Streptophyta > Magnoliopsida > Asparagales > Orchidaceae > Cymbidium > Cymbidium sinense. Next base: position 119,664,575 of record CM038221.1, on the reverse strand, counting down.
GGTAGAGAGTGGAGGAGAGTGAGTGCCCATGTGCTAGGTGAATGCATTTGGTGATCTAGGTGCTCAATTTCTAATGGAGAGGTCGATTTGGCCTTGGTTTGGGTCATGGCCGACCCAAGCTCATTGGGTCATTGGTTAGTTTAGGCTTGGTTGATCATTTGAAATGTATTGCAAGCATTGGTTTCAATCAATTTTGGTTTGATTTGATTTCAAGTTGATTTGACCTTTTAGGTCAAGTTGGGTTCATGGTCAATTTGTTGGGTCTAGTTGGTCAATTGATTTGGTAAAGTTAATCAATTTAGTAATTTGACCCATTGGTTGCAATTTGGCTTAGATCAATTTGACCCATTTTAACTTTTTTAGCTCAATCTAGGTCAAAGGTCAAGTGGCTAGTGAATTGACTCAATTGATGAGGTCAGTTTAATCATTGATTATGGATTGGTTTAGATCATTGGTTTAAATCAATTTTGCTTGTATTAATTTTTGGCTTGTTTAGATTTTTTGGGCTAAGTGTTGACTTGGTTGGGTTAATTTGTTAAATCTTTTAATTATCTTGATTTAATACTTAAGCTTTATGGCGAGTTATGGTATTTAAAATTTTAGTTATGAGTTGCAATTTGGAATAACATTTATTTTTTTCTAAGAGCCTAATTGTATCCAAGCCATACAATAAACACCAATCATAAGAAATTACGAAAAGGGATGCCATTTCTAATGCATAAGCTAAACCTAACATCAAACATTTTATAGCATAAAATAATAAAATTTGTGCTCGGGGACCAATCAACCCAAAAGAAAAAATGTTTTGACTCTACCTTTATACAATAAAGAATAATTACAATTAATGATGAATACATTTGTGGGGTCTTCATCTTCTTCAATTTTTATGTCTTCTTTCCTCCTCTTTGCTTCTTTGACTTGGCTCACTTCAAGGCATCACATGGGATAAGACTAGTCTTCTTGCTCATCTAATTGGTAGAATCACATTGGTATAAATTACTTAAATGGAAGAGTAAATTTAACTATACTTGCAAAAAAATGAGGTTAGCTAAACATGCATTCCACCCAAGCAATTATATTTATAATTTTAAAAGCATACATTAACAAGTCCATATCTAATTGATTATATTAGGGGCTTAAGCAATGAAGGCATTTATATTTATTTTTCAGCTTAAGCATAATCTCCTATAAAAGACATAATTGGCTAATGTAACATCCATTTGAAATATACACCCTAACATCCAGTCTTAAATAATACATTTAAATAAAATATACATCAAATCATTTTATCTAACATAAGGCTAGAAGTGGTGACTTAATTTAAAGTGTGTTAAGGTTTGTGGCATGTCTAACTAAGTATTAAGATTATGATTTTCTAAATATGGAAAGATTCAATTTAACACAAGGGGTTAGTCACTTTAAGTTGTTTAGTTGATTTGCAAATTTTAATTTGTTACTTATTTTGTTTCATATGATCTACATTTAATCAACTAAGTGTTATGAGAAGAGATTGATCTTCATTTAAGCCACTTTCTAAAGCATGTTAATTGGTTTAGTTCTCTTTAGTGAATGGCTTATTACATATTTTAAATTGATTTAACAGGTTCACCTTAAATGATTGTATTCAACATGAAAGGCTTCTTAAGATTAGTTGAGTGGATTAACACATGACATACATCAAGTTATTCCTTTCCATCACATGTAACATGCATATGATATAATCTTAAGTGTATCATACATGCAACATGTATTAGCACTTAAATGATGAATGTAAGAGTGCATATTTAAAGTTATATTTATTATTTAATTGAATTATTTAATCATGTTAATTTAGAGCTTTATCCAAATTCTTATATAAAATACAAAAGAATGAAATTAAATAGTACATGTCATTTGTTAAACTGATGTGAGGTAATCAAATGACTCGAGCAAACTAAAATCATATTCAGATGTCCAAACTATATACCCATTTGCATTCAAAAACATATAAATTTGTATGTAAGAATATAAGGAAAGAGACCCTAAATCATATGGCTAATTACTTCAATCACTTAGTCTATTATGAATGCATGTATTTGTTTTATTAGAAAAGGGAGATTTTCATCCTTTAGCCACACATACATACACATGTAAAAGAAATAAGCGATAGTCTTTGTTAAAAAGAGGAAATTGAGGTAATCAAATGATCTCCTAGAATAGTTATAGTCTTTTCAGGGATGTCTAGACTATATAGTTTTCTATCTCATTACACATGAATGTATATGTAAGTAAGAGAAAGAAAATCATTCAAAAATTACATTTTAATTTGATTAGAACATTTATGTATGTGAAATATAATTTCATCCCAATCTAATGTAGAACACATGTAAATGAAATCATAAGTTCATGTCATTGTTAAACCCAAGTGAGGTAATCAAATGACCTTATTGGGGCTAACTAATTACCTCAATTTCGGGATGTGGTATATACTTATCAATATTCAAATACATGTGGCTATAGATGGATTAAAGAAAAGAAAGCTTTATTTCACATACTTAAGCTATAAGCACATGCAAACTTATATGTAATCATAACTAATATCACTTCATATGTTATTACTCATTTATACACTTTTTGAAAATAATTTGAATTTAATAATGATAATAGCCACACATATATTAAATTAAATCAACACATGAAAGCTTGATATAAAGGAAATTCATTTAAGTTTAAACAATTTGAAAACATGAATACATGGAATGACATGACACTCATCATTTAATATGATTGGAAAGGAATAAGAAGACATAAAATACATGTTTCATTCAATCAAACTAATGCCTAAGGACAATCATATCAAATACAATCATTTAAAGTAAACCAATGCTTCTTATTAAGTTATTTTTGGATGTTTGATTTGATTTAGAGAAAAGAGGAGATTCAATCATTTACTACTCTTAACCCATTTCCATATTGGTTAATCAATTTGGTTCAATAAAAAGAAATTAAGTTGATTTTATAGATTAATTAGATTGCATATGATTTAAATTATTATCCCTTTTATATCACCTTAACATATTTACCCCAGTAATGGTGAGCCAACATGATATGAATATGCATTAGAAATTAAATCAACAATGATCCTAAGAAATGAAAAGGGTTTAATGCAACTGACTCACAATTAATGGTTAATTAAGCTACTTAATGAACACTCTTTAATTCTCCCTGTATGAAATTATAATTTTCTAAGATTTTCTTAGGTTATTGAACACTAAGTCTACCCAGAAACTTAATTAGATGAGTTCTAATGATTATGATTGTAATTTGATTTAAGGCCATTTTAATAAATTAAATCATTATTTAATCTCAATTAATTAGTTTGTCAGTGAAATGAAGTTAGGAAAAAATAATAGGAAAGATGTCCCAATCTAATTCCCCATGCCCATCTACAATTCCATAATGATTAGCAAGCTTAATTAATAGTTTCCTTGCTATTTAGAATGTTAATTAATCACCTAATAAATTAAGAAAGTAATTAGGGCTAAGATAACCAATTTTCTTTAATCAGCAATAAATCTCAGAAAATATGGGAGGCGGTCATCCATTAATCAACTAAAAGTTTGAGATTAATTGCGGGTAATTAGAGTAGGCTATTAAGTTTTTTAATTAAACCTAAATTAAGCTTTAATTACTCAAAAATTAATTAGAATTAATTTTAATTCTCTCAAAAATACCTTTAAAATGGGTATTTTTTTGCATTTTGGATTTTCTATGATTTGTTATAAGTTTTCTAAAATGAGTAATTAGGCTAATTAAGTTTTAATTAAATTGATTTAAATGATTTTCCATGATTTATATAATGTTCATTAATTTTAATATTTGAACTTTGAGAATTGATATCTTCTTAGAAATTGTTTTGACTTGAAATTTTTAGGGTTAGTGTATTTTAACTTCAATTTCAATCGTTGAAAATTTCAAATCAACCTAAAGTGTATTTTTGGTTTAATTAATAAAAGTTAAGTTTCTCTAAAATCCAAAATTAAGCTCAAAATACTTGTAAAATTTGGGTATTTTAGATTTGTTGGATTCCTCTTGGCAAGACGAATCCAACGAGCCCTTGTTTGTGATTTTTAGTTAAGTATTTTATTTTCTATGAATTTTTGAAATTTTAGATGATTTAAATAATTTTTAAAATAAAAAATCACTAATTTCCTAGTTAACAGTTGAATTATGCTAGTCTTCTTCAGCAGTGCCATTTACTTTGGCGTGTGTGATGCATGGCGTACGGTGCCCGCACCTTTGCTGACCGGCATGGTGTTCGTCAATGAGTGGAAATGGGATGATCGTGGTTGATTCAAATTGCGGATGCCTGGATGGTCATCAATCCACGCCATCAGGCTATCTTGGTATAGCACCAATCTCATGATCGATGAGCTGATTTTAGCTTGTTGACTATGGAAATCAAAAAGCGCTAGAACATTGTCTCGGCCAGAAAATCATAAAATTAGAGATTTTTTCCCAAATTGACTCAATTTCATGTTGATTTTCACCAGAAAACCTTTTGTTTCATTTGGGGATCAAATAAAATAAAATAATACAAGGTTTATCTAAGAAAAACTCCTAAAATCACACAAAAATAATCACAAAATAAGAAATCCTAAGGCCAGCTATGGGTTTTCTTGAAAATTATATTGTTGGGGATGGTTTCCAGTAGTGGTGTTGATTTGAACACTCTCTTGAGTGGAGGAAGAAGCCTTGGAATGAACCTAGACCTTCACCATCACTCTAGAATGATGTATCTACCAGTGGTTGCCGCTTTCTCACTGAAATCTACTTGATTTGGTGGTTTTTGCTTAAGAATCAAGTGGGTTTCATTGTTGGTTTTTTGGGAGCTCTAAGAGGATGAAATGAGGGGAAACAGATCAGTTTTGGTGTCTTCTTCTAGTTTCCAATGTTGCTGAAATAATCCCCTTATTTTGTGACTTTTTGGCTCCTAATGGGTGTCATTTGGCTTGGGATTGTTGAAAATGGAGGCAAATTATCCTAGGTGGATCATTTTGGTTGGATATACAAAGTGGCATGAAGGACAAATGGTTGTAGTAAAGGTGAATTACCTCCCAAGTCATAACCACCTCTTGGGTTAGATGATAAGTGTTCTTGGTGCCTAGATGGACCGATGGATGAGTGCCAAGTGGCCAAGGAAAAGAAATGACTACTTAGATGAGTATCTTGTGAGGAAGATCCATTGAGTGTGTATGATCTTGATGATCTCCATAAAATTAATTCAAGTTTTTAGAATGCGGAGAAATATGAAGCATACTTAGTGTAGTGTATGATTGAAACATTACAATGTCAAGACCTTAATGATCATTCTGAAGATCTTATGCTCAATATCGAACATAATGTTATGTCTCTGAAAGTTTGTCTAGTAATCAAATCTTATGATCGTTCATATTAATCCCAGAGTGATTTGAAAGGATTGTCTCTTGACATTCAACATCTAGGAAGAGGCAAATTTATGAACCACAACTTCAATAAAAAAAGGGAAAAGAATCTTGGATCTTTTACCTTTTCTTAGAACTTTACATAGAAGCCAAATTACATCATTGTACACTTCATTCAAGTTATTGAAATCAGGCTACATGAGTATGGAATAGTCTTATTTGGTGCATGAAATACATAAAGAGGCAGGAAGAACACATAATTGCAATCTTTAGCCATTATTATGAAGCTAAAATCATGAAGATATAAAATACTATTTATTGAAGGAGAAAACAATCAAGGCTATTTCAAAGCCAAAACAATCAAGGAGTGAAGAAGGAAGAAGAAGAAAGAAGAACGACATGACTTTCTTAAAACAATAGTGCATCATAAGTTGAAAGGCTAGTCCCTCATCGGCGGTGACAAAGAAGAAGAGGATGATCCTTCATTTGGACAATGAATAAACAAGTCTTTCATGAAAGGAAAATATAGAATACTTAGACCCGAATGATTTTGAACCTACTTACAAGTGAATTTGATGTATCTCTTGAGAAGGATGATAAACCTATTGATATCAAAGATTCATTAATGATCGAGGGATTCCTTTTGACATTTCAAGAAAATCACTCCCATGAGATCAATGTTGAAGTTAAAGTTTAATGTACCTCTAAGTGATGAACAGAATTTCATTCTACAAGTTTGAGGAATGCTACCACCAAGATGTCTTCAAAGATTTCAAAGATAGGACTATCAATAAATTGGTTATTTTTTAGAAAATCAAGTGGGATTGATCAGAAGGAGGGAGTTATTATCAAAACCAAAGGAGATGAGTAGGGGATGCTCATGATACTAGGTAACATAGTGAGCATCCCAAACTATCATATGGTTGGACTTTATATTTTTGAAATTTGAGAAGAATTCTATGTTTGAGTTAAATTTTTATTAGAAATTTAGTGCTTATTTCATAACACGAGATTGTGAAAATGCCTAAAAGATAAGGATTTATGCTTGTAGCCAAGAAAGGAAAATAATAACCTCGGTTCCTAAATTTAGGGAGCTTTGGCAAGAGTCAAAGTACGACCTAAATCTAAGGTGAAAATGGGTATATGGTTTTTTGCCACAATATAGAATAAACCATGCACTGTTACAACGAGGGGTGATGACTAACTAACTCCTATGATTTTAACTACATGTAGGCAAGTCTTATAATTTGCAAGATATCTAGGTTGTTGTTTATTTAGAAAGGAGACTAAGTCCTTAAACACACTCCCTAAGAGACTAGATCATGAAGGGCATGAATAATGACTTAATAATGTAAATTTTGTTGAGTTTTATTTTAATTTTTTGGAGATTTTTATTTGACTACGATTTTATATGCCTAATGTATGAAAATTGATTATGGGCCAAAATCAGAAGGAGGGTTTGTTTCCACCATGGCTCTCAAAGGTCAAGCATTTTCTGATAAAGGTGGAAGTCCATTAGAGTGAAATATGATTTATGCATGATGTGAGACATACAACATCCGGTAGAGATTGCTAAATCTTTTATTATCTCAATTTTATATCTTATGTTTTAGGTGAGGTTATAAGTTGTTTAATTTAATTTTGAGTTGATTAATTGGATAGAAAATTTAATTTTTCCTAAGGGTCTAATCGCATTTAGGACATTCAACAACCATAAAGCAATTAAGAAACTAGGAAAATCATACCATCCTATTTTCACAATCATAAACATAACATTAATCAATTTATAAAATTAGAGCAAAAGGAATAAGAGTGTGGTCGGGTTCAATACAAAAGAAAATGGGTAGAATCTACCCTTATTCAACCTGGATTATAAAAGAATAATTATAATTAAAAGGAATTCATGTTATGGGGAGTCTTCATTCTTTATTTCTACCTTTCTTCATATATTTCTTTCTTACTTTCTTCATTTCTTTCTTTCTTTTGGTTTGACTTAGGATATAGTTCGCTCCAATGCTTCACATGGTATATAAGACATGGTGTTATAACCAATGTTCACCTTAATTTCCCCATAATATTCATTCCAAATATTAATTACAAAATTTATATAAAAAAGAGAAAGATAAATCTAACTAAACCTGCAAAATAGAGATTAGCTAAACATACCACACAACCCAAACATGTTTATGAATAAATTTGGACTTACCACCCCACACATAGGTAACCAAGTCCACCTATCCTAATTCGAGTAATGGTTAGGGGTATAAGCAACCTGCACAATGAAAGCATTTATATTTTATTACAAGCATAAGCACAACCCCACAGAAAGCATGATTGGCTAATATCACTAACATCAGTCTTACATACACCATCAGTCTAAAAACATTTCATCATAAAATAAAATCATCAAAGCATCTAACAGATCTAAATGGTGACTTAGCTAATGTGTATGCCATTTAAGGCTTGTGTGATATGTCTTAGCTAGGCTTTAAGGTTGAAAATTTCTAAGTGTGAAAGATTCAATTTAGAGGGTGGTTTCAGTTTAAGTGATTTTAGTTGATTTGTAATTTTAGTTGGTGATTTAGTTTGGTTTCAATGAACCTCCTCTTAGTTAATAAATGTTGTAAAGAGAAGAAAACAAGAGAAGAGGACTTCTCTTTCATCCCTACTTTAAGTAATTTATAAGTTCGCTTCATTAAAGATTTTTTTAGTGAATATTTTATTATGTGTTTTAATTAACCCTAATTAAATTTACTCTAAATAGTCCTATTTAATAATTAAGGCATCTGAGGATTAGTTAAGGTGGACTACATGACACACAACCATTTATTTTTTTCCACCATGTATACCATGCATATGAATAATCCTAAGCATACCTATACATGCAATATAAATTTTAGCACACTTTGATGATGAATGTTAAGAGATGTAATTTGAAAATTTGGATGTTTCATCGATGCATATTTTTATTATGTAGAAAAGAAAGATTTCTCATCCATTAACATAATGCATATCCATATGTATAAAAGACATAAGTGAGTACGGTGCCACTATTTTCTACACTGGGGTGTAAGGTACAAGACCTACTTAGGCTACTTAAAGCCTCATGACCTCGGGATGTCTCAATATACCACTTTTCTTAAATACATGTAGATGTACAAAGATAAATAAATGGATGAAGAATCATGCAAAAGATTATGTTTGATTTGGTTGTATAATTTATATGTGCAAATGTGAAGATCCTTCTTAAGTGATAACTTAGAAATGCATAGGAATAGATTTAAGCAAGTGTTGTATTCTTTTCAAATGAACTATACACTTTGCAAATCCCATTCAAATCCATGTTAAGAAAAGAGAAGAAAACAACATAAAACATATATTATGCTATAATCACAAGCAAGCATATAAGTACTTATAGGTAACATCACTTCATTCATAATCTTTGATTTATAGGTTTTGAAAATAATTTTTGGTTTAATAGTGATAATAGACACTCATATTTTTAATTTTAGCCAAAACTTGAAACTTGACATAACGAAAACATTTTTATTTAATTGATTTTTCAAAAGAAATGAATGCAAGATTTCATATAGCAAACAATATTTAACATGCTTGGAAAGAAATAAAGGGATATAAGCACATGACTTCATTCACCCTAATTACTTCCTAAGGACAATCATATAAAATGAGATATTTAAAATGAATCAAAATTCTTTAAAGAGATTTTTATTTTTGAATTTGATTTGACTTAAAAAATGTGAAAAGAGTTTGCTATTCCTAACCCATTTCCCTCATATGTGAATTGGTTTAGTTTAATTTTAGAATAATTAGGTTGATTTTATGTTTTATTTAGGTTAAGGTTTGAGTTAAATCCATTAATTACCCCTTACCTATACCACTTTAACATAATTAAACAAATAATATGAGCCAACATATGATATGCAACCACATAAAATTTAAATCGACAATGCCCTTAAAAAATAAAGGGGCCTAATGCAATTGGCTCAAAATTATTGATTAATTTAGCTAAAGGGTTTAATTAAGTACTTTCATAACCATCCTACACATGTAGTTTGATTATAATTTCCTTTCAAGTCTCTTAGGTTATGGAACACCTAAGAATCTACCCAAGATTAAGTGATTAAGTTCTGGAATGATTTAATTTTGAGTTTGATTAATTGAATTAATGAGGTGATTAAGCCATTAATTAATTTACAAATTAATTAAGTGTTTATCCAAATGAAATAAACTTAGGGAAAAGATTGGAAGACATCTAATCCCTTTAAGTCCATTCTATTTCATGATGATTATCAAATTTAATTAATGAATTTATCACTATTTAATAGGTTAATTAATCATTTAATTAATTAGGAAAGTGATCAGAGGTGAAACAAGCAATTCCCCTAATTAATCCAACAATAAATTCCAAGAAAATCATGGGAAGTAGAGATCGTCCCACTAATCAACCTTGGGAAGTTTGAAATTAATTGCAGAAGTAATTAAGGAGTAATTGGCTTAATTGAATTTCTAATAAAATTAAAATTGAGTTAAAATCACTATTCAAAATTTATTAAATTTAATTTTATATTATTCTCCTTTGAATTATCTTTAAAATGAACTTGTGTCTATATTTTTTTTTTTGGATTTTTCAACAATTAGTTATGAATTTTGGAAGTTTCAGCATTAAAAATGAATTAATTAAGCTTAATTAACCCTCATCCCGATGGGCCATGTGGCGGTGACGCAGCTTTACATGGCATGATGGGATGGTTATTTGTTGTCATCCGTTAATTGAGGCGTCACTGCTTTCTCCAGTGTCAGATCAGACAACCAAGATTAACCATGTGGTTTAAGCTTGAATGAGAGGTGGATCTATCATGATTTAATCATAATCGTCTATTCTAATCACATGGAATGGAAGGTGTGTGATATCTCTCCGTCAAAGATGGATCTTTCTCGATCCCTCGATTGAGCTCACTAGCTTCGGATGGTGTTCAAACTCACCTGAGCATAAGCAATGTATCTAATGGTCAAGATCTCATGGGATGACACTTATCTTCAAAAAGGACCAAGCAATTTTTTCTATAGCTACGGTTTCAATGGCATACCTCACCGGAGGCTCTCATCGACACTTCCAATGGAGGAGGTTTCTTCGTCTTGTAAAGATGAAGCCCTATTGAAGGAATTGGCTCTTGATTTGAAGTAGATGGTTCGGTTGACCAAGCTCCCCTTCAATGGCGATCAGGCTTAATCAGGGTGATGCTTCTTGTGGCTTGGAGACTGTGGGCTCCAAAAATTCACCACCGACCTCTTTGATGAAAAGAGTTTGATTAAAGTGTCGATGTAATTTTCAGAAGGAAGATGAGATAGTAGATAAGACACTACCCAAAGATTTCATCCTCATTTGGTGAGAACTTTAGATCTGGTTCTAGGTTTATAGAAGGCAAACCCCATAGTTAATTATCCCTCCCAAAATGAGAACTTTCGATTAAGGTAGTCATTAGATGCGTAGCATTATCTGTAATGTAGAGTTTTAAAATTTAGACTATAAAATTTATCATTTCAACAAACCCGGATGGTTGGTGGAATGATGATGTGCATCTAGATCCCATGGTTCCATCATCCCAGCGATGGTGGTCCCACACTACTTAGTCGGAGGAGGTAGTGACCCAACAGAAGGATCCTCATTGAACATATGGGTTACATGGTCCAAGAAATTCTTGTAGACCTGGGGTGGTGTTTGTCTAAGGAGACAATCTTAAGTCCACCTTAGCTAACAAAGGGCTGTTTTCCTTATCAAGTATATCCTATATTCACAACTCAAAGGCGAGCCATTGGGGAGCATCTGGTATATGGTGATCATAATATAATGGAGCAGGCGCCAAACCAGTCGAGGACTCCTTAAGCGCATCATCTATGGAGCCTGGGCCAAACCATGATTCAAAGGACATGAGCCATGTTCTTACTGGCAAGAGATTGATTGAGAATGAACATAGCAGAATACTTGATTAGACATTGGCTCCTTTGTGAGCTAAAGTTTTCTTAATTTGTCACCCTCGGCAAACTGTTGCGGAAAGTGGATAGATTGAGTTTAATTTAAGTTTTTAATGATAGAATTTCATTTAAGTAATTTAAGATTGATATTTGATTTGAGTTCAAAAATTTAATTAATTCATTAATTTTGATATGTTTAAGAGCTTTAGATCCTATCAACTTTTGTTTAGTAATGAATTAGATCTATCATCACGATCAATTTTTTAGATGTTTCATTGATTTGAATATCTTTTTATAGGTTTTTTTTTTAACGACGTCCAAGACTAAATCGAAACAACTTTGGCATCCTCAGACACTTAAATTTAAGCATTGTAGTGTGGCATCTGGTGTATATAGATTAGTTATTTATCGAATCTTAAGTCTACCTTAGTTGACATGGGGCTATTTTCCTATCAAGTATACCACTGATTCAACTCAAAGGGAGCCATTGGGGTTTCTGAGAGATTATCTAATAATAGGCTGAATTTGGCCAAACCATCGAGGACTGGTTGCGCTTCATCAATGGAACTCTTGGCCAAACCAGTCAAGGACATGGGCCACGTCCTTACTAACAAGTGATTAATTGAGAGTGAACATAGCAGAACACTTGATTTGACATTGACTCCTTTGTGAGCTAGAGTTTGCTTAATTTATCACCTCTGATAAATAATTACAGAAGGTGAATAGCTTGATTTTGATTTAAGTTTTTAATGATAGAGTTTCATTTGAATAATTTTGGATTGATATTTGAAAATTGATTTGATTTGATTAGAAAATTTTGATTAATTTGAGTATGTAGCTTTAGATCCTGTCAACTCTGTTTAGCTGCTAACAGAGAATTGATCTACTTTTGAAACTCTTATTATATATTTTTAGGTTTTGTTAATTTAGTCTAAGACTATCTGAGCAACCATAGCATCCTCAACACTTTCAATTTAAGCATTCAGCATAGTGTTGGGGCTCATGCGGGTGTATTTAAGAATTTAGGTAATTTTGTATTTGAATTATGAGATTGATTATGTATTTTCATTCATATTTTTTATTCCAATTTAGCCTGCACAGCCTTTTAAGACATTAAAATTTTGCACTTGAAATCTCTATGTTCGAGCACATGCAGAAGTTCATAGCTTAGACAATTTCACCTAATTAGTGATTTTGTTGATTTTTAAATCATAATCAGAATGAAATTCATTGATTTTTTTTATTAAAGAAGCACATGATTTTTATAGATTGGATTTAGTATCGTCTTACAAAGGGTTTGATCCGTGGTGAAGAAGGTGTTGTATTTAGATAGTTTAACACCTACTTAATTTATTTGTTGAGCTTTTAAAATTCTCCCAATTTGATTATGCTCAATTCATCAATTTTGATAAGTTATGGATTCGGTGTTTGTTGTTTTAATCCCACTTATGCTTATTAACTAGCATAGTAATCACCTCCACATTCATATAAAAGTTATTAAACCCAATTTGGATTCATCCTTAGAATTTGAGTTTATTGCAAGTTTGTTATGAGTTTAGTATTAGTCCCCTCAATTCTAATTAAAGCTTGCTTAATTTGAAATTTGTAAGAAAGAGAACTCACTTTGCCACTTCAATTTAAGCCATAAGGAATTGCAATTAGAGCTTGTGAATTTAATATTAGCCTCCCCCAAAGTTTATGAGTTCAATATTGACCTCCCCAAATTTCACATAAATTTTATATGAATGTTCTACTATTTTCCAAATTTGCTTTAAAGGCTCCCCCCCATTTTTTTTTCATCTAATGCTATAAAATTAGTTGTAGGTGTTCCTACTAACATTCCTAAGTTAGCTCATTTTATTCTCCCATTTTTCAAAAGATTTGATGAAATTTTGTGACCTCATGTCAGGTGTGGGTGCATCGAGGGTGTTTTGCTTGCGGTGCAGGTAGTGATGGTGTCTTGCGACATACATTTTCTTTTTTTTTCTCGTCGCCCTATTGACGAGGTCTTAAACTGAAAAATATGCAATGCAATATATATAATTATCCCCTTTTTTGTCGAAAATTAGACAAAATTTTGGCAACATCTCACAGGGGAGCGACATCAACAGTTTGTGCTCTGCATCTTCTGTGTAGCGGTCTCTGATGACTGATTTTCATCCGTCATCTCGAGCACCTCTTGAGCACAAGAAATACAAGCTATATATATATATATATATATATATATATATATATATATATATATATATATATATATATATATATATATATATATATATATATATTCACATTCAAAATCATGTTCAAATATGCGGTAGTTGAGTCTTTGGTCAAAGTGCAGTAGGGTATGTGATTGGGAATGTAAAGAGTAAGAATACGGCATCGAAGGAAGAATTTCTCGATGGCATTCTTAGGTTGGCAGTGAAGTGGGATAGCTAGAAAGAATCGACAAAGTGGAAGGAAGAATTACTCTTTGACATTCTTCCCCGATTTCTTGGCGGCAGTGGACGGCTAAAACAAAGAATCACGTCGAAGTCGAAGAATTCCTCGATTCTTTCCGTTCTGCGGCCTTGAAGCAGGAGCGAATCTGAGTTGAAGGAAGAATTACCTCGGCGACATTCTTCCCGATTTTGAGGAAGCGTGTAAAGTAAGAATCACGGAGGAAGTCGAAGGAAGAATTACTGGACATTCTTGCGGTAGGCGGACAGTAAAGAATCACGATGGAAGTGAAGAAATTCTCGACGACATCTTGATTGTGGCAGCGGAAGCAGCAAGTTTGGGTTAGTTTGGAGGTTGGACGGGCCAAGGAAGGGCTGGACGGGCCAAGGAAGGTTGCTGGTGGGCTGTAGCCTGTAGGTTGTTGCAGCGGGCTGTGGGCTGAAGGGAAGGAGTGGCGGGTCGGCGCGGGTCAGAACGGCGGCTACGGGTCGGTTCAGCGGGTTTGCGCGGGTCAGAGAGCGGGAGTGGGCCAGTTGGTGCGGGACGCGCGGGTCGGGTTTGTGTCGCGCAGAACAGCGGAAGGCGCGGGTCTTCAGAGCGGAGCGGGCCGTGCGCGGGATTGCACTGCGGGCTCCGGCGATTTCCGGGTCGCAGGGTCAGGTGCAGCAGGCTCAGGTTCAGCCAGCTGGTCGTGTGGACGCGTGGCCTATCGGCAAGCTGACAGTGCGAGGATGCCAGTGCGCGGGATGCAGGTAGGCCAGTAGTTGCGGGTCGGAGGCGGATCGCTGCGGGTGGCGTGGGCTGCGAGCAGCCGGGACGCGGAGCGGTTGGTCCGCGAAAAAGACCGGTGGAGCTAGAGGCGGTGGCGTGGGATTACCACAGGACAGAGCGATTTGGCAGCGGGACAGCGGGATTACCCAGACGATTTCAGCAGCGGGAATGGACGGAACCGAGACAGGAGGAGATTTACCTCTTTTTTTTTTTGGTTTTCTGTTCTTAGGAGAGAGAGAGAGAGAGAGAGAGAGAGAGAGAGAGGAGAGAATTTTTAAAATGAGGGAGTGGTTATTTTTTAGAATAGGGAGGATCAGAGGAAGAGTGGGGATTTTAAATTTTTTTGAATTTATTAAATATTTTTTATGTGGGTTTGCTGATAATATAGTATATATATCGATTTATGAAATTATCATTCTAACGCGAGTGACGTTTGGATCGAGGCGTTTGGTTGGTCGGCGAAATTGAGTCAATTTCTTCACGCTTGCTTTTACTTCGATTTTCCAGCTTGTCGAATTGAGTGTGAATAGTCTTTTTTGATAGATTTCAGCGTTTTGAAGCCAATGTCGCGATCAATTTCACGAATGGAGGTTGTTTGACACTACGTGCCTCGACCTCGATATATGCGGTAGCGTGGCATGGCGCCGGTTTCATCAAGTCATTCAATAATTATATCGACCAATTTTGACATTACGACATGATGGAGTCCGTTCGTCAATCGAGGTCATTGAGTTGATGTCGGTGCTTTTATTTTAGCTCGATTTTTGTCACTTCAAATCACTCGACATTTGCAAAAACTTTCGGATTTTGTGCGGGTAGTCTCATTTTAATAGATTTGATATTTTGAGTCTAATGGCCGATCAATTTCATGAGCAGATTGTTGGACATCGTCGCGCTTCGACTCTAATATCGCGTGTCGACGCGTTATTAGCTTCGAATTGATTGATCGTTAGATTTTGCAATATCTATATTATGATTAATTTCGACATTCTGAACGTGACGACGAAGTCTGTTTGTCGATCAGAGGTCATTTCGATCATTTTTGGTGACGTCCAGTGTATTTTGAATCTCGATTTGCTTGTAAACTCAGTCCGTCAATTTGATTGTAGGCTTGTTTTGACTTATGGCATATGGAGGTCAACAAATGCCCCAACAAATGTGATTGCATGGGCGAGTCACATTTGTTGTGGTTGACCATTTGGGGCGGCCAAGCTTGGATCATTTTGATTGCCGAGCTTTGATAGATTTGTCATTAGTATCTTTTGATTGCATGCTAGCATGAGATTGATCTTCGAGAATTGACTTGTCGGATAGATAAGAGCTCTTACACCATCTACTATCTTCTTCAGTGGCTTTGCTGAAGATCTCTTTTTTTATGTCATTACAGATTTGAGCTTCCTCGAACCCTTGCTTCAAGCTTAGTTGTGTTTGATGGAGGAATTGATCACTTGTTTTGATGAAGGACTTAGAATCGGTTTATCCATGCTTGATGATTTGAAATTCCCTATCAGCTTTGAGCTTGCGGACTTGATGAAGGATTGACTGATTTGTCCCATTGACTTGTGAAGTGTATGTATACCATGAACCTATCTTGCTTTTGATTAGTTGAAGAATACATCTGATGACCAACCTTCTAGCTTATAGGGTCAATGTTGAGTTATTAGCTAACGTGTGCTTTATGAATAGCCATAAAATTTCTTTAGTTAATTTGGCTTTGTATGAACTATGGATTGCTTCACCGTCTATGCTTTACTTTGTGAGACTTGATGAGGTGCTTTGATATGTGCTTTGAGCTTGATCAAATCATTTGAGAATAGATTGGGATATCACCTTGCAGGTAATATGAAGATTGATTTGAGGTAGCCCCGAATTGAGCGTTTCCTCAGATTGCCTTGATCTGTTAATCAAGTAGAGAGATCTCTTGGATCCTGGTTGCTTGTAATCACTTTGGATCGGTTTGAGATTGAGCATTTCATCATTAGACAAGCGGGGCTCTTTCACTATGACCTTTTCAGACTTGTTGAGTGAGGAGGCTTCGACCATATGGGCTTGTTGAGTTTGACCTCTAGAACCTACTTGAATCTTCGATTTAAGCTGTAGGGGTTTGTGATTTTGTTGACAGCAAAGAGCTCTTTCATGACCTTTTCTCTTGTTGAGTGAGGAGAGCGTCAGCAACTCGGCCATTTGTGGGCTTATTGAGTTCAAACTTTATAACCCATTTGTGTCCTAGACTTTAGGATGTAGAGGTTGATGTTTCTCCAACTTAATTGATTGAAGCTTCTTTGAGTTCTTGATCTCGAATTTGGCAAATCAGAGATAAATTTTTTGACATTTAAAGCTGTCTTTTCATGCATAGAAATATATTCTTTTTGTTCCTGCAAGACTCTGCAACTTGATAGTAACAATTATGGATATATCTAGGGATTTCGGCATAAAGCTCAATGTCAGCCTGAATAAGAATATATTTGAGGATCTCGTCTTTTGACGATCAACTCAAATAAATTTAATATAAATTAAAAAAATGTGCCCCTATCTTATGAATTCTAAAATACATTGAGAATTTTTTTAAAATGAAAATATACAAATACATCATATTTGAATTGATGATGTACTCTAAAGATTTTAACATACAACATTGATTTCATCATATATAAAATCTAAAATGCCTCCTGTAATAGAATTTTCATGAAAAGTTCTCATCTAGTATGTTTATTTAGGGATCTCGGCATGAAGCATGATGTCAACCTAAATGGATATACTAAAAAAAAATGCCCCCTATCTTACAGGGATTTCTATTACCTTAATGTGGTCAGTATAATGCTTTTTTTATAATTAATTGGGCGGCATTGGTCTTTCACCCTTTATGTTGATGAGTTGGTATGCCCTCCTTGGTATACTTTTTCAATGACAAAGGGCCTTCCCAGTTAGGTTCAAATTTGCCACCAAATTTTTTGATTAGGATAATTGGTCTTCTCCAAGACCTTCTTTGGAATGTTGAGGTGCACCGTATGGTCAAAAGCTTGACATCTTTCGATAGACTTCAGATTTTGATGAGCTTGTAATCATCAAGTGCATCGAGTTCCTCCATTCTCAGATGAGCATTTTGATCTTGATTAGATTGTATTGGGCTACTCGAAGTGAACAACTCAACTTCAAGCGAAAAGAGCTTGAGTTCAAATACCAATGAATAAGGGCTTTAATGGTGGCGTCTTGTAGGTAGTTCGATATGCCCATAGAGCCTCTACTAGCTTGGTATGCCATTCTCTTTTATTTTTAGTGAGAATCTTCTTGAGTAGCTTGACTAATGTCTTGTTGAAGGCCTCTGCCAAACCATTTGCTCTTGGATTATATATTGAAGAATATCACCAATCAATTTTGTATCGATCGGAATTTAAATCTTTGCACTTTTTAAAGTTTGTGCCATTATCAAAATTATTTGGCATGGCACTCCAAATCTATAAACCATTATGTGTGAAGAAGTTGATCATTGGTAGTAGTTCTTTAAATGGGGTAGCCTTCGAGAAATAATCGATCTAGGATGAAGCGATGTAGGCGGCGGTGGATCAATTGGTCCAATTACATATACAACATTGAATATGGATGTTATTGGGGATTTGGAGGTTGATGGATGAGATTCCATGTACTTGACACTCATGACATTTCTTAGCATGATTAATGATCTCTTACCATAGATGGCAATAATAACCCATCCTTTTGATCTTTCTATCTTGGGATGATTGATGTGCACCACAAAGTCCTTCATGAACTTCAATCATCACTAGCTTCATCTCATATCATAGACATTTATTCAAAGGATCTATGATATAAAGTATTGAAAGCATAAGCATTCTCTTCTCGATTTGAGTTTGATTTATTACTTGGTAATTTGCCTTCTTTAAAGTATTATGAAAGGGTTGCCTCCAATCATGACTCTTCTACAACAAAGGCTTCATCTTGCTTTTACGAGGTGTCATTCTTGGCTCTTATACAACTTCTTGTTGATTTTGGGGAGTATGAGAGCAACGAGTCGCATCTTTGGTAATCATCCCTCTACCCCGGGGATTGATACTTTATCGGCTCTAAATTTCATAAATATGCGATCATGACATAATCACCATTCATACTTTCCATTTTTTTAAAAGCGATCGACTTTCTATTCTCGGATCGAGACTTCGAGTTAGTGTGATATTTGGTATCACTTCATAAGCTCAAGAACTCACATGATAGAAACTAACTCAAGCTGATTTATAGATATAAGTACTTGATTTATAATAAGCGAGAATCACCAAAAATGCAAGTTTTGAATGCTATGAAAATAGCTTCTTCGGACACATGCTTCATACTTCATTATTAGTTCTTGGCTCGGTCAATCCATATGATCATCTCATTATCCCTCTTACGGTTATGAAGATGATCGATTCCCACTCTTGCTCTTGGAAAATTTAGAGGGACTTGTTTGATCGATGAGGCTCCATCAAGTACATTTCTAATTTGTGATTTTTCTCTTTCATGAATGAGCATAATTTGCTCATCGTAAAATCATTAAGAGAAGAGTTTGGGGATGATGTGCGACTAGAAAATCTGCTAAGACTTGTCCCTTCACTACTTTTACGTGAACATATGTGATATCAAATTGCAAAAGCAATCGCCCATCTTTGCCGACTTGTCAGCGGTCTTGTCATCAAGTACTTGTGGATCGATCCTTGAGATGAGTGTAATCTTGTGAGATAACATATAATGATGCTTTTTTACTACAAAGATCAATGCTAAATAATGCTTTCATCGAGAGTATCTCATTTACCAATCACTCAACCATATAATAAAGAGCATTCTCTTTGCCTTCTTCATTGTGTTGTGCCAATAATGCTCCAAGGGACTTCTAATGTGTGTATATAATGAGAGGCTTCCCAGGAGTAGGTGCTACAAGGATTGGATTTAATGTAGCTTTTAATGCTATTGAAGGCTTCTTGGCACTCCTTGTCCCATTTGAATGGAGCATCCTTCTTCATCAACTTGCAAATGGTTGACATCGATAGATTTGATATGTCGATGGATGAATGAGTCCTTATAAGAACGAAGTAAACTCTTGGTGGAGGCATCTCCATAATTGCCTTGATTTTAGCGGGATCAATCAATACCTCATACAATGTACCCAGAATTTTTTGAAAGATACCGAATGCACATTTTAGAGGATTCATCTTGAGATCATATTTTTGATTCTCTCTATAATTCTCAAGTCTTGTGATTTTCACGATTTAAGCTCTTCACCACTAAATCATCGACATAACATTCCACCTTTTGATGAATCAACTCATCAAAAAATCGTGTCATGACTCTTTGTATGTAGCTCCGGCATTTTTTTTTAAAAGGCATGGCGTGTAGATGCAATAGGTGTTTGTATGATGTATGTTTTTCATCTTGGTGCCATTTTGATTTGGTTGTATCGACGATCCATCCATAAAATGAGAACATGTCATAGTTGGAAGTGTTGTCCTAATAGTTACGATATTGAGCGAAAAGTCATCTTTTGGGCATGCTTATTTAGGTCGGAAAGTCTGAGGCTGACCATTCTTCTTTCTAGCGGGATAATGTTGGCTATCCAATCTACATACTTCTCCTCGGATGAAACTGCCGATTAGCTTCTTAGTTTCAATTCATTTCTTCAATCTCATCTCATTCTAGAGCTTGCTTTGCGTTACAGTTTAATAAAAGTTTGTGAGCTACTCATGGGATAAAGGAGAAATATGTCAAGCAATCCTTGAATTCACAAAGTAGCATTTTTAGCTCTTCAACTTTCTTATCGGTGAGAACGGCGAAAAAGGGATCATCTTGACTCTAGGTTGACTTCTTTAAGTTCATCCATAGTAGCTATTTGTCCACCATCTTCAAGTTCTTTTAGGTGGGTTTGGCTTCCACTTCTTCATCATTTTTTAGAAGAATTTCATGGGAATCATCTTCTTCACCACTAAGTTTCTATCTCAGCCTATTATATTATAACTATCTTGATGAGATTGTGGATGAACCCCAGACCTTTAGTGATAAACTTATCACTTCTTCGTGATGCTTGAGGACTTCTTTGGCTCCACATCTTTGTTAAAGATTTGAGTCTATGTTTAGTAGTTCCAATATGAACTTATGCATCATTCTTTATGGATAGTATATTGGTATTCTTGTTATCTCATCAGAACTTTATGTTGGTTCAAAATCTTGAGGTAGACTCTTGATTTGTAAAATAGAGTTCTGGCCACTCTCACTCAGCGGTGACACATAGAATATTATCAATTCTTCAATATTATGCTCCTCAATGGGTGATTTCTTTGAAGCACTGAGGATATAATTTTGAGTGAGTCATCGACTCGCCAGTGAGCTATCCTCCTTGATCATTTGAACTCTATTTAGTAGATTCAAAATCAGAATCAGAATCACTTATTTCATACTTTTCTTGAGAGCTTATAAGTTCCCTTAGGTTTGATATCTTCTTCTTTCTTACTGTCCTCCCAAATGAGGAACTTATTTTTTAGGTGAATCAAGTGCTTTAGGAGAGTCGGCATTCTTCTTTCTTCCTCCTTGCTTCTCTTTTATTTTTTTTTTAGTTCTTGGATGCTACACTTCAAGAGGCTTTCTTGGGCTCTTTGAGGATGAAGTACTTTATATCTTCATAGATTTTGCTTCATTGATAGAGAATGGTTTGTAAGAAATTCTTCATCTTTAGATACTTCACATTGATGCATAGTTGATGGGACCATACTCATGCGCCATGACCCAGCTCTAAAATGATGTATGATTACATGAAACTTGGCTTATATAAATATAAATTTGGGAGAATAAAAGAACCCAGGCGCCCTTTCATTCAAACCATGAACCATCAACTCTCTCCCAAGATGTTGGATATCAGTGATAATCCTCTCTTTAGACTCATAAGATTGATAGAAGAACGAATCAATATTCAATAATGCCATCACTCTCTCGAGGAACGATATGATCTGCTATTCCCAACATAAGATCTTCTCAAAATGTGATTCTTGAGATCTTGAGTTTGCTTGATCATTTTCAAAGTAAGTAAGCTTCATAACTCTCAGGATCTTTGAGCTTGTATCAAAGTTTCTCGGTCTTTTGACATCGAGAGCACACCTTCTGGGGATCTTTTCCTTAGATATAGAATATTATAATCTATCTTCGCTTGATTTAGGCTTTCACTAGAATAATATTCTCATTGACTTCAATTTGTGACTTTATCTTTATTTGCATTTCCTTCTTTGAAGGTGGTAAGACTTTTACCATGTCTGAACTTGAATAACTTTTCTTTCAGTTCATCGAAGAGGCGTTTCTTCAAACTTCTTCGGAAGATTGGCCAAAGGGTAGACTCATTTTTCAAATCATACATTTCATGTGATGATATCGATCGACTCTTCTCATTGAAAACATAGATCTTCATCTATTATTATCTTGTTGAGTCATTAAACAAAATTGAGACAACTCCTCGGCTCTTCTTACTTTCGATAAAATTTTGATGGGTTGGTCGAGTTTGTCATTACCCTTGACATCTTGGAGTAATGTTGAAGAATATCGACATCACATAGATGATTGGCATGTCTCTGGATAAGACTCACCATTATCTTCTTCATCTTGATTAATGAAGTTTAGGCATGAAGTTTCAAGCCTAAATGGTTTCTTCGGTGGTGATACTCTAGATTGTTAATGATCTTTTGAGTTGTAGTTCTCTTCTTGATCTTCTTTTTCTTAGCCAGCTTCTTTGATTTATTGGGCCTACGTTTGGTAGGCCTTCATGTGATGAAGTAGTCTTATTAGATGGAGAAAATACTTGGTTTAGGCATCTCTCTTAAAATAACATCAAGTGGTGATTTCCACTTAACACTAGGGATGTCTTTGCTTATTTTAGCATCTTCGCTCTTTTTTGGAACTACCATTTGTCATTCTTGATCGAACTATTTCTCCTTTTGTTTATCTTTGTTGGATGATAAAAGGATGTAATCATCCTTGTAGACTCTCTTTTAGGATTGACTAGAACACTGTCGGATGTAAATTCACCTCGTTGATACTTCCTTTCTAGCCAATCTTTGAAATATAATCTTCAATAGGATGGTGATCATTCGATGATAGGGACGATGGTTTGGATTATTGACTTCGGTTCTTTAGGCCTTTTGATTTCTTTGTAAACCAACTTTGGCTTGAAAATAATTTAGCACATTGTCCCTAAAGGAATATTCTTTCATTCTTTCTTTAAGAGATGGTCGCTTATCATCATCTCTTGTTGCTTATTTTGGGTGCTCCCCACCACTTGAAAAAGAGGTTTGTCATTACCTCTAATACCAATTTTGTTGTGGATTAGAATAACAGCTTCTTTACCCTTATCATCATTGTATACCGTTTTCCTTTATCCATTTGTATATCACCCACTTTTCACCATTTGAGCTATAAGCGCATGACTTTCATTTCTTCTTGAGTCACGAAGGTTTATTTCTCTTTGCTTTATCATAGAATTTGACTTAGGGTGATTCAACTTTTCAAATTTAGCCACCCTATCGAGCAAGTCTGAAATATTGCGATGCCATGCGAATGGTGCCATTTTATCATCCATATTGCCCATTAGTAATTGGATTGCATGTTCTTCTTCCAATTGTTGCTCGCATTTCATACTTAGGTTGTGCCAACGACTTATGAATTTTGTCACTAACTCATCTTTCCTTCTTTTCAACAAGGCGAGGTCAGCGATTGTGATTTTCTCGGTTGCACTAGCGAACCTCTTTATAAATATAGTTTCTAATTCAGCAAAAGTTTTAAGCGAATCATTTAAAATTCTGTACCATTGGCGGAGGTCAATACTCTTGATTGAAATAATAGTGCATCATTCCCTCTGTGTTCACAAGTAGCTTAAATTAGGCTAGATGTTGCTTTGGATTACCAAACGAAAGTATTGAATTTTGACTAACCTTAGTATAGCACTTGGTCATATTCAGTTGGGTAAGGCGACCCTTACTCACCAACTTTTCAGCTTGCTCTAAGGCTATGATCGCCTTTATCTTTTCATTGATTATTATTTCTGGCGGATGTTATGTTCACGTGTCTATCGATTTTGAATTGTTAAATTTGGTGAGGTGTTTGATTAACTTCATCCCTCACTTCATGTATGGCATGTGCTATTGAAGCTTGAGGTACCACAGTTGTTGGTGGTATAGAAGTTGTATTATTAGCTATCTATTGATTATCAGACAAAATAGGTGCTGCACTTGATATAGTACTCTTCTGCAACATCTCCATCATGACGTTCATTTGTACCATCATATCATTCATTTTGGTACCAAGCTATGTAATTTTCTTGTCTTTGACCACCATTTGATGCTGCATTTCTCTTTGCTCTCTAGCTAAGCGCCAATCAATCGATCTGAGCTCTTCTTCTTCTTCTATTTCTTATAGTTGTTCTGCTCTTTGTTCATTTTTAGGAAGAAAACTTGACTGTCCTTCTCCTTGTGTATTTGTAGAGACAGCTGTTGTTGGGGTTGTACGATGACACTGATTATAGAAGCGTGTACCAGGCTGATCATTTCTTGGTTCAACCATATAGATAGCCTCAATACCCATAATCTCTTTCTCATTCTGATCTTCTTCTTCTTCATTTTCAGCAAAGATCGAAGATCTATCCTCTATTTGCTTCTTTGAAGACTCTTCTTCATAAGCTTCAAATTGATTGAGTTCCTTGAGTTTTATGTTGATCTTGATGGTCTTGGCAAGAGTTCATCTATATCTCGACCATATAGATGACTTCTCCATAGAATCTTCTTCATTATTTTCTTCACGCACATTTTGATCGTTTCCGGTGGATCTGGTTCAACAATGTGGAACGACCCTTCTATTAAAAGACCACGATTAATGTCAACCTTCTCTTGTAGGGGTGAAATTGATCGGCGATGGGATCCCCTAGAGGATTCTTCAGGGTGTCGACCATCATATCTTTCATCATTGATATCCCTTCTTTTGGGTATCCATTTTTGAGGTGGATTTGAGTATATATATGATGTCACCATTTTACTCAAAGTTTCATTATGGGGCCTTGGCCTCCATATCTATTTACCCTTTCACTGGGACCTTTCAGCGATGGATTCTTGGACATGAGGTCCAAGTGTCACGCTCCGATGCTCACCATGTGAAGTGTATTGGGATCGCTGGCCAGTTACCAGAAGAGATGACAACTTTCTTGGTGGAGCTTCAGTATTTTTGAAATCTTCTTTTCATTTCTCGCCCTTTACTTTGAGAACTTTATATCAGATAATGCTTTGATTTAGCCCTGGCATTTCTCTTACTATTGAAGACTGGAAAAGCAAATTCAGACAGCTTATCAAAAGTTGCCAGCCGCTCTTTTCGAGTTTAAGATGGATGCCTCAAAAATTAAAGTTCTCTGTGAGGAGAACTCGGTGATTAGGCTGTTGACGGTAGCCACATGGCTAGTATGAGTTTCAGTAACTTGAGGCCTTCCAGCATGGACTCGGATGAATGTACCATGGGTGGGTGCTTCAGGAGTTGCAGCTATGATAGACAGGAAATTTAAGCTACCAAATTGGATGGTAGTGACATCTCAGTGTTGATGGCGCATTATTGGTGTTTTACCCGTCTAGATGACGGTGAAAGGAGTCCTTTGATCCATTTACAAAAGTGAAAGATGGGGATTAGTAATTAGCAATTATTATTTCACCCCATACTTTCAAGATGCGAGGTAATACAAATAATGGTGTAATAAAGACACACTCTACAGAATGATTCATTCTACATAGAGGCTCATATTAAATTTGTTACACACTTAAATCACCATTTTTTATTTTGAATTTTTAAAGATTTTATTGCTACTATAACATATAGCCAAAAAGATGAAAAGAATCTGACAGTGAGCCGAATATGGGCTCCAAAATTCTCACCGACCTCTTTGATGAAAAGAGTTTGATTAAAGTGTCATTGTAATTTTCAGAAGGCAGATGAGATAGTAGATAAGACACTACCCAGAGATTTCATCCTCATTTGGCGAGAACTTTAGATCGGTTCGGGTTTTCTTATAGCAAGCCCTAGTTAATTACCCCTCCCAATAAATGAGAGAGAACTTTCGATTAAGGCTAGCCATTAGATCGCTTAAAGCGTAGCGTATAGTAGCAGCATGTAGAGTTTCAAAATTTAGACTATGAAATTTATCATTTCAACTTAAACCAGATGGTTGGGGGAATGATGACATGCCCGATCTAGATCCCATGGTTCCATCATCCCGAGGTGGTGGTCCCAGTCTACTTAGTCGGAGAGGTAGTGACCCCGAAGGATCCTCATTGACACATGGGTTCGTCATCCAAGAAATTCTTGTAGACCCGGGGTGGTGTTTGTTTAAGGAGACAATCTTAAGTCTACCTTAGCTAATAGAGGCTGTTTGCCCTATCAAGTATACCCTATGATTCACAACTCAAAGGCGAGCCATTGGGGAGCATACGCTCTATCATGATCGTAATATAATGGAGCGGGGGCCAAACCACCCGTCGAGGACTACGGTCATAACGCATCATCTGTGGAGCCTCTTAGCCAAACCCATGATTGGACATGGGCCACATCCTTGGCAAGAGATTGATTAAGTGAACATAGCGAACACTTGATTGACATTGGCTCCTTTGTGAGGTAGAGTTTTCTTAATTTTGTCAGACTAAAAAAAAGTGGATAGATTGAGTTTAATTTAAGTTTTTAATGATAGAATTTCATTTAAGTAATTTCAGATTGATATTTGATTTGAGTTCAAAAATTTGATTAATTCATTAATTTTAATATGTTTAAGAGCTTTGATCCTATCAACTCTGTTTAGCTGATAACAGAGGATTAGATCTACTATCATTTGATAGAATCAATTTTTTTAGAAGTTTCACTGATTTGAAATTCTTTTTATAGGTTTTTAGGTTTTGTTAAACCCTCTAAGACTAAAGCGGGAAACAACCAGCATCCTGGACACTTGAATTTAAGCATTGTAGTGTCGGGGCACATGCGGTGTATATAATTATTTATCTAAGGAGACAATCTTAAGTCTACCTTCATATTTTCAGTATACCCTCTGATTCACAACTCAAAGGGCAGAGCCATTGGGGAGCATAAGGGCTACAGTTGTGATTGTAATATAATGGAGATGGACTAGCCAAACCACCCGTCGGAGGACTCACGTCATAACTTCATCTGAGCCTCTTGCTCCAGGATAGAGGACGGGCCGTCCTTCTGCAAGAGATTAATTGAGAGTGAACATAGCAGAACACTTGATTTGACATTGACTATTTTGCGAGCTAGAGTTTTCTTAATTTATCACCTCTGATAAATAATTACGGAAGGTGGATAGATTGATTTTGATTTAAGTTTTTAATGATATAGTTTCATTTGAATAGTTTTGGATTGATATTTGAAAATTGATTTGATTTGATTTAAAAATTTTGATTAATTTGAGTATGTTGCTTTAGATCCTATCAACTTTGTTTAGCTGCTAATAGAGGATTAGATCTACTTTTGAAACTCTTATTATATTTTTAGGTTTTGTTAACTCGGACCTTGTCCTAAGACTAAACCGAAAAGCAACCCGTGCAGCATCCTCAGACACTCAAATTTAAGCATTCAGCATAGTGTCGGGGCCCATGCGGGTGTATTTAAGAATTTAGGTAATTTTGTATTTGAATTATGAGATTGATTATGTATTTTTATTTATTTATTTTACTCCAATTTAGCCTGCGTAGCCTTTTCAGACATTAAAATTTTGCACTTGAAATCTCTATGTCCAAGCACACCAAGCACATGTAGGAGTTCATAGCTTAGATAATTTCACCTAATTAGTGATTTCGTTGATTTTTAAATCATAATTAGAATGAAATTCGTTGGTTTTTTATTTATTAAAAGAAGCCTTATGATTTTTATAGAATTAGATTTAGTATCGCCTTCTGTCTGCTTGTACAAAGGGTTGCAGATCTGGTGGCAAAGAAGGCGTTGTATTTAGATTGTAGTTTAACACTATACTAGCACTTAATTTATTTGTTGAGCTTTTACAATTCTCCCAATATGATTATGCTCAATTCACATCAATTTTGATAAGTTATGCTGATTTCAGTGTTTGTTGTTTTAACCCCACTTATGCTTATTAGCTAGCATAGTAATCACCTCCACATTCATATAAAAGTTATTAAACCCAATTTGGATTCATCCTTAGATTTTGAGTTTATTGCAAGTTTGTTATGAGTTTAGTATTAGTCCCCCTCAATTCTAATTAAAGCTTGCTTAATTTGAGAAATTTGTAAGAAAAGAGAACTCACTTTGCCACTTCAATTTAAGCCATAAGGAATTGCAATTAGAGCTTGTGAATTTAATATTAGCCTCCCCCAAAGTTTATGAGTTCAATATTGACCTCCCCCAAATTTCACTTAAATTTTATATGAATGTTCTATTATTTTCCAAATTTACTTTAAAGGCTCCCCTTTTTTTTTTCATTTAACTCTATAAAATTAATTGCAGGTGTTCCTACTTAGCGTTCTTAAGTTAGCTTATTTCATTCTCCCATTTTTCTAAGTCAAAAGATTTGACGAAATTTCGGCAGCCTCCCGACATCATCCCTGCAAAAGATCGGGTGTTTTGGCTTGCTCGGACGCCCACTGAGGTAGTAAATGGTGTCTCATACACACACACTTTTTTTTTCATCTCTTTCACCGAGCACAATGAGGTCTTCAAATCTGCGAGAATAAATGCAATGCAATATATAATTATCCCCTCCTTTTTTTTAAAGTTTGGAAATTAGACAAAAAGATCTCCCTGGGGAGCAACATCTAACAACCTGGTTTTACCTGGTATGCCCCATCGAAGTGAGAAGCGGTGTCTTCATGACACCCGCTTTTATCCCGTCATACCCCTATAAGGTCTCTCCCTCATAGAAATATATATATATATATATATATATATATATATATATATATATATATATATATATATATATATATATATATATATATATATATATATATATATATATATATATATATATATATATATATATATATATATATATATATATATATATATATTCATATTCACTAAATCACCACATGTTCTGAAACACTTGCTGCGGTCTTTGGTCAAAGGTACGGGGTAGGGTATGTGATTGGGAATGCAAGGTAAGGGGTGCACGAAAATCGAAGAAAGAATTCCACTCGATGACATTCTTCCCGATTTATGGCTGAAAGTGGGGGCTAAAAGCAAAGAATGCAATTGCAAGTCAAGGAAGAATTTGCCCACAACATTCTTTCGATTTATGCAAAATAAAATGGGACTAAAGCAAAGAATACGATGTCGAAAGTCGAAGGAAGAATTCATCTACTGACGACATTCTTCCCCGTTTTACAACAGAAGAAAACGGGGGTGGCAAAAAAGAAGGCCGAAGTCAAAGGAAGAATTACTTCGATGACATTCTTCCCCGATTTGGCATAATGAAACGGATGGCTAAAGTAAAGAATGCGACACCGGAAGTTGAAGGAAGAATTCGCCTACTGATGATATTCTTTCCCGATTTGCGGTGCAGTGGAAATGGGGCAAGTTTGGGTTAGTTTGGAGGCTGGACGGGCCAAAGAAGGGCTGGACATGCCAAGGAAGGGTCGGGGTAGTTCTGCAGTGGTGGGCTAAAGGAAGGAGTCTGGCGGCGTCGAACGCAAAACGGTCGTTCAGGTTCCACGCTGAGAGCCGGGGAGGGCAGTTTGGCGCGGACGCTGGATGGGTTTGGTCGTGCGAACAAAGGAGGTCTTGAGCAGGCGCAGATTACCGCTGGTGACTGGTCGAGCTCGGCGGAGTTGGCTCAGCGTCGCATGAACGCGGCGATCGGAAAGCAGAGGGACGCCGAGTGCCCTGGATGCCCTCAATCAATGAAAGTAAATATGGGCAGGAGGCGATCAGCTGGTCGCCGCATCCTGAGGATGAAGTTGGGTCAATGGAAAGGCCGTGGGATATAGCGCAAGGATGCAGACAGTGATTTTACGGACGCGTGGATTGCCGGAATGAACGATTTTTGAACCAATCTAAGAAATCGAGGCAGGAGAGATTTACCTGGGCTTTTTTTTTTGTCTTTTTTGTGTTCTTCCCACGAGAGAGCAAGAGAGAGAATTTTAGAATCGTGAGAGCGTTATTTTAATAGGGGAGGATCGAGGGAGAGTCAGAGAGAAATAGGGAGTTGAGGGAAAAGTAGGAGTAGTAGTTTTTTTTTTTCTTTTTTTATTATTATTGTTTTTTTCATAAAATTAAAAATGGGAGGAACGGTTGAGTAGAGGGTAATTTGGGGATTTTTAATTTTTTTTAAATTTATTAAATTTTTATGTGGGTTTTGCGCCAACAAATGCACATAGTCAATATATATCGATTTACGGTAATTCCATCTTTCTGAATGCAATGGCATGATCCCTTTCGCAATCGGAGACCGTTTGGTTCGAGTCGGTATCAAATTGAGTCAATTTCAGCTCGAAATGCGCATCGTCACTTTCGCTCGCTCGATTTTTATGCAGACTTGTCCGAATTGAGTGTGAATAGTCTTTTTTGATAGATTTCGATGTTTCGAAGCCAATGTCGTGATCAATTTCACGAACGAAGGTTGTTTGACTTACGTTGGTGCCTTCTGATCTCGATATGTGTCCAGGCACGTTGACGACTCGAGCGCTTGCTCAGTTGCTCATTAAGTCATTCAATAATTATATCTTAATCAATTTTGACATTCTGAACATGATGGAGAAGTCCGTTCGTCAATCGGAGGTCATTCGAGTTGATTTTGGCGATGTATAGTGCATTTTAGCCTTGATTTGCATGTTGTCACTTCAAATCACTCGACATTTGCACAAACTTGTCTGGATTGAGTACGGGTAGTCTCATTTGATAGATTTCAATATTTTGAGTCAATGACAATTAATTTCATGAAGGTTGTTTGGACATCATCACGCCACTGATATCGTGTCGATTGTCAACTCGAGCGCTTAATCGATTGATCGTTAGATTTTACAATATCTATATTGACGTCAGTTCTTAATTCTTAATGACGGCGAAGTCCGTTTGTCGATCATAGGTCATTTCGACCATTTTCGGTGACATCCAGTGCATTTTGAACCCCGATTTGCGCACTGTTGCTTCCGAAGTCCGTCAAATTCGATTTGTAGGCTTGTTTTGACTTGTGGCACATATGTGGAGGTCAAAAGAGACTTCAGAAATGTCTTGGGAAATGATTTGGTTGACAAAGCTCCCATTCAATGGCGATCAGGCCTGACCAAGCTCCACTGATGGTGTGTGCAAGATTAATTTGATTTTGATGGAGAATTGAGTGAGTTGAATCTTCAAGTGACCTTCCTTATTTCAGATTTGAGCAAAATTGAGAAGGAGAAATTAATGGATCTTAGGAAGGGCTTAGAAGAGCTTGGGTTGCTTCGACTCAATCTCCTTAGCTCTATCGAATTTAGTTCTTGTGGTTTGAGTGGGAATGAGGGGGAGGATATCTCCCCCTCCTTGGATTAGACGGTGGAAGGATGAAATACCATTTTTGATCAATGAGTGAGATTAGTTGATCAATTTTGGCTATTTAGCATCCCATGTGAGTCATTTTGATAGGGGAGTGGAGGAGAGTGAGTGCCCATGTGCTAGGTGAGTGCATTTGGTGATCCAAGTGCTCAATTTTCACTAGATAGGTCAATTTGGCCTCGGGGTTGGGTCATGGCCGACCCAAGCTCATTGGGTCATGGGTTGGTTTAGGCTTGGTTGATCATTTGAAATGTATTGCAAGCATTGGTTTCAATCAATTTTGGTTTGGTTTGATTTCAAGTTGATTTGACCTTTTAGGCCAAGTTGGGTCTAGTTGGTCAATTGAAGCTTTGGTCAAGTTCAACAATCAATTTAGAATGAATTTGACTCATTGGTTGTAATCAATTTAGCTTAGATCAATATTTGACTCATTTTGACTTTTTAGGTCAATAAGGTCAAGTGACCAATTAGGCTTGGTTTGGCTCAATTGATGGCTTGGTCAAGTTTAATCATTGATTATGGATTTGTTTAGATCATTGGCTTCAATCAATTTTATTTATAGTGAATTTTGGCTTATTTAGGTTTTATTTGGGCTAAGTGTTGACTTGGTCAAAGGCTAGGTTTGACATGGTTTGACCCAATTTGAGTGATTGATCATCTTAGGATGATTGTTGATCATAATGTGAGGCTTTGATGGGCTTGGTTCAATCCATTTTGGGTTGGATTAGAATTTGGCTCAAAAAGGTGCTTTAGGTCACTTTGAGTCAAGTGAGCCTAAGTGGGTCAATTGGTTTGATCAAGGCTTGATTCAAGTTTGGGTGAACTCACATATGGACTTATGATAGAAATATATATCCAATTGTAAGTGATTTGGAGTCAAATGGGTTTTGATTCATTTGACAATTTCAAGCTAAAAGGGTGAACATGGGTTTTTTGTGATTTTGGTTTGGTGATTGTAGTTTATGTTTATATTCGGGCATGTGATTGAAGGAATGATTGTTTGAAGAAAAAAAATCCCAAGGTTTGGATTGATTTGAGAATGATTTGGCTAAGTTCAAATATTTGACTTGAAAAAAGTATAAGTTGGATTAAAGTTGGATTTGGATTTGAGTTTGAATTTTGTTTTGGTTATTTAAATTTATATTTCATTTATATTTGTGAATATAAATGAGAATATAAATGGGTTATGAGGAAAACTTTTTTGTTTGGAGTGATTTGGATTTGGTTTGAGCTAAGTCCATAAGATGAAATCAAAGGGCTTAGGAAAGATTTTAGGATTTGAATTCAATCATGGGTTTCTGTCATTTGATTTGGATTTTGGAATTTATTTATGATTTGAGAAAATCAATTGGGTTGGAATCAATTTAAGATTTGATTTGGAATTGATTCATGATTTGAGAAAATCAGTTAAGTTGGAATTGACTTAAGATTTGATTTGGAATTGATTCATGATTTGAGAAAATAAATTGAGTTGGAATTAATTTAAGATTTGATTTTGCATTGGTTTGAAGGAGGGAAACAAGGATTTGGTTTAAGCTATAGGGTAGGCAAGTCTTCTTAATACACCTAAGGCATAACCTATTCCTATGGCTAACTCTTCTAAGTTTCTAGGGTTAGGTTAAGTGTTCACCTAATCACTAGAAGTGTCTTAAGACTAAGGAACTCTTAGTGTTTATAGGAGTCCTTATGTCTAGGATGGAGAAGTTGAAAGCTCACTCCAAAAGTGAGGTCAACATGTCCTAACTTAGATTATGCTTAGGAGCATAAGCAACCTGCACAGCAAAAAGTATTTATATTTTTATTACAATGGCCCCGTAAGCACAACCCCCTTCAGAAAACATGATTAGGTTAATATCGGCATAACATTCAGACTACGCACATACACCCTAACATCTAGTCTACAATAATACATCACAAAATAAGCATACATCTAACCATACACCACCCTAACATAAAATTAGAAATGGTGACTTAGGTTAATGTGTGTGAATTAAAGCTTATGTGGTATATCCTAACTAGGCTTTAGAGTTGTAATTTTCTAAGTGCGAGGGATTTAATTTATAAAGGGTTTTATTTTTTTCTTTAAGTGATTTAATTGATTTTAAGATTTCACTTAGTATTTTCTTTTGTTTCATATGGTCTACACTTACCAACTAAGTGTTATAAAGAGAAGAAACAGATAGAATCTCTCTTTCTTCCCTACCTTAAGTCACTTCTAAAGTAAGTTAATTAATTAATTTTCGTTAGTGAATGACTTATTATGTGTTTGATTAGTCCTAAGTTTAGGTTCACTCTAAATAACCTTATTTAATAAGAAAGACATCTTAAGATTAATTAGAATGAATCACTATCACATAACACATATTTATCTTTTCTTTCCATCTGGTATATCATGCATATGATTAAATCCTAAGCATACCTATACATGCAATTTATATTTTAGCATACTTGAATGGTGAATGTAAGAAAATGCATTTGGAATTTAAATGTTTCATTTGATTCAATTATGAAAGCATGCCTTTTCAATAGAAAAGAGAAATTTTTCATCCATTAGCTAGATACACATCTACATGTATAAAAATTTTAAGTGATGTCACCATTGTACACCGTGGGCGTAAGGTACAAGACCTACTTACTATTTAAAGCCTCAAGCCCTGTCACTAATATACCACTTTTCTTAGATACATATAGATAAGCAACTAAAGGATAGGAAAAACTGCAAAATTGTATTTAATTTATTTGTCTTATGATTCTTACTCATTACCCACATCTCACATACACATGTATAAGAGTTTTAAGTGAGTATGGTTTCATTGTTATGCACCAAGGGTGTAAGGTACAACACCTACTTAGGGCTGCTTAAAGCCTCGTAGCCCAAGAGTGTCTAGACTAATATACCACTTTCTCATATACAAGTGAATGCATAAAAAGAACAACGAGAAGAAGAAGTCATGCAAGAAGTCATATTTGATTTGATTATATGATTTACATATGTGATATTAAATTCTTCCTATGTTTTAGCATGGAAATGCATAGGAATAGATTTAGACAAATGTTGTGTTCTTTTCAAATGAACTATACATTTGCACTTCCTATGTGAATCCATTTAAGATAACAAAAGAGAGCTTCATATTGCATATCTTATATTATCACATGCAAACTTATGGATATCTGTAATTAACATCACTCCTTTTATTAAAATTGATTTATGAGCTTTTAAAAATAACTTTTGATTTAATAATAATAATAGCCACACCTATTTTTAATTTAAATCAACACATGCAATTGACATAAAAGGAACCATTTTATTTAGTTAATTTTAAAAGAAATAGATGCAAGATTACATATGACAAGAAACATTTAACATTATTGGAAAGAAAAAAAGAACATATGCACATGATCTCATTCATTCCAATTAATTCCTAAGGACAATCATACTATATAAGGCTATTTAAAATAAACCAAAGTTCTTTAATGTTATTTCATTTTTATGTTTGATTTTAGTTAAGGAAAGTGAAAGAGGTTTGCTGGTCCTAATCCCATTCCCTATGCGCGAGTTAATTTTTGTTCAAGGAAGAAGTACTTAAGTTAATTTTATGATTTATTTAGGTTGGGGTATAAATTAGGTGGATTAATTACCCTTACCTACATCACCTTAAGTTAATTAACTAATTAATAATGAGCTAATATCATATGCAACCACATGGAAAGTAAATTTGCATTGCTCCTAAGAAATAAAAGGGTTCTAATGCATTTGGCTCATGATTAATAGTTTATTAAGCATAAGGGATCTCACTTAACTATTTTTATGGTTTTCTCACACATGTGAGCTAACCATAGTTTCATTATCTCCCCATTTAGGTTATTGAACACCCAAAGAACTACCCAAGATTAAATTAGAGAAATAGATTCAATTGAATTAATTAAGTTCATTAATTAATTAATTAAGTCTTAACTAACTTTAACCAATCAAAGTGAGATGGGCTTAGAGAAAGATATAAAGAAGGGAGCCTAAGTCTCAATCCCTAAATCATCTCAATTAGTTAACTAAGGTTCAATGATTTGGATTTTAATCTTGTTATAATTAATTAATGGGTGTTAATTTATTTATTTAAGAGGGATTGGAGAACAAAGAAAAGATTGGAAGGGGGAATCCCAATTCATTTCCCTAGACTTTATCACCTAACAGAGGTTAATAAGTTTAATTAATTGAGTAATTTACTGTTCATTTGCTTAATTATCACTAATTATATTAAAAAAGTGATTAAGACTTAATCAATTAGTTTTTTTAATTAAGCAACCAATAAAATCCCAAAAAAATAGGAGAGGTAGAGATCATCCCACTAAACATTCACAGAAAGTTTGAGATTAATTGGATGGTTAATTTAGGAGTAATTAGGCTAATTAGATTTCTAATTAAACTTTAATTAGGCCAAAACCACTATTCAAAATCAATTCATAATATTTTTGTCTAGATTCTACTGTGAAATATCTTTAAAATGAGCCTAAGTTTGTAATTTTTTTTAGATTTTTCTAGAATTAGTTATGAATTTAAGAAGTTTAAGGATTAAAAAACTAATTAATTTGCCCTAATTAAAGTCTTAATTTTGTAGGGCCATGTGGCGGCTGATGCGGCGTGCTTTCCACATGGTATTATGGGATTCGTTATTTAGGTTGTCACATCTAAGTGATGACTTTGATGGCGGTGCACACAATAACTCTGTGGACCATCTGATATAAGATCAGACAACATAATTAAACTTGCAGTTTGGATTGATTAATCAAATGCTCTAAGCGTGATTAGATCAGGACCATCCATCCTGATCATGGAGGATGGATGGTCCTTGAACTATCTCCTCCTGAGTGTCAAATAATGGCTACCTCCATCGATCGTCACTCGATATGAGCTCACCCTTGCTCGGATGGAGATGAAAATGATCACACACCTTCGGGGAAGCACAACAATCAAATATAATAGTGGAAATAGCAATATATTAAACTTTCTTTCACAAAAGACCAACATATTTTCATTCAAGGATCGATTTCAATGGCATACCTCACTAGAGCTTATGATCGACTATTCCAATGATTGAGGAAGCATTGTTTGGTAGAAACAAAGCTCTGTTGAGTAGCATGAACTTTGATTTGGTGTATTTTTCTCGGGAAACCAATCCACTAGGCGTAGATGATCAGGCTTGATCGAACTCCACTCTCAAGCCATCAGAAACCTTGAGAAACCATTCATTCTCACTCATTTAGCTCTAAGAAAGGTGTGTGCAAAGTTAATTGCACTTTGGTGGAGATTTGAGCAAATGGGAATCGAATGTGGCCTCCCCTATTTTGATTTTGCGTAAACTGAGAATGGGGATTTTGGGGAGCTTGGGAAGGCTTGGAAATCAATCTGGGAACCCTCTCCTTCGATAGTATGGTTGAATTGAGTTTGAGTGTATGAGTTTGAGTGAGAATGAGGGGGTATACCCCCTCATTCCTTAGATCGAATGACCACGACTTGTTTGGATTCTTCTTGATCAATTGGCCAAATTAGAGGGTGGTGGAGGTCCTTAGGTGCATGATGTCACTCAGTTTGATTGGGTGAGGCTATGGAGGTGGCTGCCAAGGGAGGAAGTGCTTATCCTTGGTGGTTTGAAAAGCTCCAATGGGGATGGAGAAGTGATTTCACCTCCCCATGGATCATGGCCGACCCAACCACCTTTAGGTCAGGTCAGCCATGGTCCTAGGTGCCTAAGTGGACCTTTGAATGGGTGCCAAGTGGCTAGGGGGGAGAAAATGACCTAATGAGCATGTGTCTTAACTCATGGGATGCCTTAAACCCAAGGGTAAATTGGTCATTTGTCCATGGGTTTGGTTTGGCCAGATTTGGGTTGTGTCAAAAGTGGGTTAGCCCAAATTTCAAAAAGTTTATTTGATTGATTTGGCTTGATTTGGCCTATTTAGGTCAAATTGGATTAGGTTGGGTCAGGTTGACCAATTGGTCAAATTGGATCAAACCAAAGGTTGAGTCAAGTTTACATGACCAATTGGAGTGTATTGGTGTCATTGGTTTGATTCAATTTTCTTTGGATTTGGTTATAGCTCATTTGGATTCATATAGGTCAAATGGGTCAAGTTGACCAATTTGACCAGTTTGACCAATTTTGGTTAGGTTAGGTGTTGAGTCAAGTTCAATTGGTTAATTAAAAATAATTGTAGGCTTTGGTTTGGTTTAATTTGAAATTAATTTGGATTTTGAGTAATTTGACCCTTTAGGTCAATTTAGGCTAAGTTAGGTCAAGTTGACTAATTGGTCAACTTGGGCTCAATTATGGCTTTGGTCAAGTTCAATAAGTGATTTGGAGTGAGCGTGAGCCATTAGTTACAATCAATTTGGACCAAATCATGATTTGACTCATTATGGCTTTTTATGCTAATTTGGGTCAACTTGGGTCAAATGGCCAATTAGGCTTGGTTTGGCTCAATTGGGGGTTTGATCATGTTCAATCATTGATTATGAATGGGTTTTAATCAATGGTTTTAATCAATTTAGCATATGGTGGATTTTGGCTAGTTTGGTTTTCATTTGGGCTAAGTGTTGACTTGATCAATATGCTATGTTGACTTGGTTTGTCCCAATTTAAGATAATTGATTAACCTAGGATGATTGTTGATCATGTTGTGAGGTTTGGATGGGCTTAGTTCAGTCCAATTTTGGTTGAATTAGAACTTGGCTCAAAAAGGTCCTTTAGGTCACTTTGGGAAGTGAGCCTAAATTGGTCAATTGGCTTGATTATGGCTTAATTCAAGTTTAGTTGAACTCACACATGAGCCTAAGATTGAAATATAAATCCAATTGCAATTGGTATGGAGCCAAATGGGTTTTGGTTCATATGACAATTTCAAGTCAGAAGGGCTAACTTGTGTTTGATTTGGTTTAGCTTGGATTTGGTTTGATAATGGTGGTTTATATTTATATTTGGGACAATGATTAAAGGAATGATTGAATCATGAAGAAATCCATGACTTTTGAGTTAATTTGGGTATCATTTAGCCAAGTTCAAGAATTTGGCTAAACGGGTTAAAATCGGGAATTTGATTTGATTTGGGTTTGGTTTTGGCCTTTTGAATTTAAATTTTGATTTATATTTGTGAATATAAATGAAGATATAAATGGGTTATGAGAAAATCACTTGAATTTGTAGTGATTTGGAAGCAAATTTGACCAAATCTAGGGATGTAGGGCTTAACTTGGGAATTGATTTGATTTGGGTTTCAATCATTTGATTTGGAATTGGTTGATGATTTGGATTTGGAATTTAAATTTGAATTTGAGGTTTAGTTTGAAAGAAGGAAGCAAGAATCAGGTTCAATGCTATAGGGTAGGCAAGTTTTCGTAAATCCCTAAGGCACAACCTATCACTTTGGCTAAACCATCTAAGTCTCTAGGCTTAGGTTAAGTGTTCGCCTAATCACTAGAAGTGTCATAAGACTAAGGAGCTCTCAGTGTCTATGAGAGTCCTAGATCTATGATAAGGAAGTTGAGAGCTCACTCCAAAAGTGAGGCCAACATCTCACCTTCATAACACCAGAATGTGGCATAATGAGGTGTTTATACATGCTAACTGAACAAAGAACCAACAACGAAGCTGAATATGAGGCATTAGTGGTAGGCCTAGAAGAAGCTATTGTTATCGGCATCCAAAATCTAAGAATCTTTGGAGAATCTCAATTGGTGATTAACCAAGTATTGGACATCTACAAAATTAATAAGTTTGAATTGGCGTACTATCATAGGCGAGTGCTTGAGCTCATGAAGTAATTTTTGAACATTAAAATGACCTGAGTTTCTCGATAGAAGAATAATTAAGTAGATTGCCTGGCCAAACTAGTAAAATAAATGGTGAACATGGATGACGATGATGTGTTGATTGAAGTTTCCACTCATCAGGTTCTGCAACCAGTAAATCCATACTCCCTACAGGTAGAGAGGACATCAAACTCAAGCAGCAAGAGGCAATTCAAATTGCTCCTCACTCTCTCAAAGAACAATAAGTACAAAAGATAAAAAAAACTCAAAAATACTACAAATAAATCATTTGAAGCTTTCATAATGGAAGAGCCTGATGATTGGAGACAACCCTTCATCAATTATTTCAAGAAAAACAAATTGCCAAGCGATAAATCGCTAGCCACACAGATTATGAAAAGGATCCTACGATATGCTTATGTTAATGACACATTATACCATAGATCCTTTGAAAAAATGTGACTGTGATGCTTAAGGATGGATGAAGCCAATAAAGTTATGTCTAAAATTCATGAAGGAATTTATGGGGCATATCAATCAGGTCTTAAAATGGCAACAAAAATTAAGAGAATGGGATACTATTAGTCATCAATGGTGAAAGATAGCATAGGTCATGCTAAAGGATGTCATGAATGCCAAGTTCATGGGAATCTCATTCAGCAACCTCTGAATCCTCTACACCCAACAATAGCATCCTGGTTGTTAGAAAGTTGGAGTACATATATAATTGGACCGATTGATTCTCCATCATCAACCTGACATCAGTTCATTTTAGCAGCAACTGAATACTTCTCCAACTAGGCTGATGCTGCTCCGTTTAAAGAAGTCACTACTGATCGAGTTATTGACTTCTTCACTGATAATGTTGTCTATAGATTTGGGGTGCCACGATGAATCATTTCTGACAACAGTCTATCCTTCAAGAGTGAAAAGATATACAAATTTTCCGATTGACATAAAATTGATTAGCGATATTCATCAATCTACAATCTAAGGGCTAATGGTTTATCAGAGCTTTCAATAAAACTTTAGTGAAATTGCTTAAGAAGATTCTCACGAAGAATAAAAGAGAGTAGCACATTAAAATGATTGAAGCACTCTAGGCATATAGAATAATTTACAAAACATTGACTAAAGCGACTCCTTATGCTCTAACATTTAGAGTTAAAGTTGTTTTGTCACTAAAAGTTGAGTTATCATCACTTTAAGTAGCTATTCAATTCAATCTTACTCAAGATGAGAACGCTCATCTGTGAATGGAACAGTTGGATGCACTTGATGGAGTTAGACTCTAAGCTCGATGAAGTTTATAAATTTACCGAGCGAGGATGTCCAAACCATTCAATAGTTCAGTACATCCTCGAACATTTTAGAAAGATGAATTGGTTCTGGTGCTGAGAAGGCCAATCATCTCGTATTGTAAGTTCGGTGGTAAATTTGAAGCTAACTGGGAAGGTCTTTAGAGAAGGTGTACAAAGGAGAATCCTATTAGCTTATTGAAAAAAATGGTCAACGATCAATGCCACCAATCAATGGTCGATATCTCAAGAAATATCACAACTGACTATGGATAAGTATATAAATACTTAAATGAATCTTGCACTAGTAAGGATTTCATTCCAAATACACATGTAATGTCACTTGAAGATTCTCTTGTAAAATGAGAATGCATTTTCAAGTTACTATGAAAGCCTCCCCCTGTTAGACAAGGGGCATTTTATGTATTTAGTTAAGTTGACATCGAGCTTCAAGCTGAGATTCTCAGATAAATATATATAATAATTAGAATGAGCTATGTTTATTTATATTAAAGATGTTTGAACTCAGTAATACATTTTTGAACTAGTCTGCAATTCCCCTATTAGACATGGGGCATTTTTTTGGGTCAAAAATTTTCAATCCTCTATTGTGAAGTAGGAGGTCCTCTTGTCTATATATATTTAGGTTGACATCGAGCTTTATGCCAAGATCCCTGAATGTATCTATAACTATTATTGTTAAAGTAGCAAGCTCTTGCAAGGATAAAAAGAATCCACTTTCACATGCAGAAAGATAACCCTAAATATCAAAAGTTTTTCTCCAAGATTCATCAAATGTCAAAAATCAAGTTAGAAGAACCAATTTTTGAAGCTTTAATCAACTAAGTTGGAAAAGCATCAACCTCTACATATTCAAGTCTAGAACACGGATGGGTTCTAAATATCAAACTCAACAAGAACATAAATGGGAATGCTCTCTTCTTAACAAGTCGCAAGAAAAGGTGAAAAAGAACTGCTCATTAGTTTGATGACCAAACCACCAAGCCATCACAACTTAAGTCAAAGAATCGAGTAGGTTCTAAAGGTCGGAGTCAACAAGCCCAAAATTGGTCGAGTCGCTGATGCTCTCCTCACTCAATAAGCCATAAGAAAAGCCCACAGTGAAAGAGCCCCTGCTCGTTAGTCCAATGATGATAGTGTTCAAAATTGCCTTAAATTAATCTCCATTTTGCCTACAATGTGATACTTCAATCTCATTTCAAATGATCTGATCAAACACAAAGCAAAGATCAAAGTCAATTTTCTTATCAATTCTGTAAAAGTAGAAAGCACGAGACTGAGGAAGCGATTTCATAGTTCACATAAAGGTAATGGTCAAACTAAAAGAATTTTGTCGTTATTTAGTCTGTTAAAGCGCACATTGCTAGAATGATAATTCAACATTGACCTAATATAAGCCAAAAGGCTGGGTCATCTGTATGCACCCTTCAACAAGTTCATCAAAGCAGTAAGCACAGGACTGAAAATATACATATATTTCTTAATAAGTCAATATAGATAAATTAGGTCAATCCTTCATCAAGTCCATCAAGCTTACAGCTAGGATAGAAAGAATTTCAAATCTCAAAGCAAACAAACCAATTCCTCCATCCAACCTAGTCAAGCATGAAGCTAGGGTCGGAGGAAACCCAAATCTATAATGACACAAAAGAAAAGATCTTCTACAAACCCATTGAAGCAAAGAGAAGATGGTGTAAGAAGCTCTTCACCCAAGCCATTGAAATTAACGCTACATTAATTTGAGATTCAGGGCTGACTCAAAGAGTCAACCAATTTTCAACAAACATGACTCGCTCCATACATCAATCATATTTATGTGGGGAACATTTGTTGACCTCCATGCATGCTGCAGCAGTTGAGTTGAGCTCACAAGATAAATTTGATGAACTTTAGATGCAATAATGTATAAATTAGAGCTGAAATGCAATAGGCATTGTCAAAATGATCTTTGATCAATGAACAAACTTTTCCATCATGTTTAGAATGCCAAAATTAATTAGAATATATATATTGCACAATTCAACGGTCGATCAATTAAGAAGGAAATTTATCATCACGCCTACCCGCATATCGAGGTCAGGAAGCTACGACGATGCCCAAACAACCTCCATTCATGAAATTAATCATGTCGTTAGCATTAAAATATCAAAACATATCAAATGAGACTATTTGTGCTTAATTTGAAGGAGTCTATAAGAATATTGAACGATCGAAAGCAATGACGCACAATTTTGAATTGAAATTGACCTGATTCGATGCTGACATAAACCAAACAATCTTCGATCATGAAATTGACTATAATGTTACATCTGGAACATTACAATAACCTTAAATCAACATATATATTGCCCATGTAATAATGTCAGCACAAAAATCTAAATTAGGGCTCATTAAATACTTAAATAAAAAATCTTATAAATACTCCCTTTATATCTAATCCTAACGCAAACTCTATTCGAGCCCTTCGATAGCCACAAGCCCCACTCTCATGTGATTTCCTTCCATCATCGGCCTCCGCAAGTAGTCGCATGAGTGACCGGCTTTTTTATCCTCTCACATTGAAAAGATTTTGATTTTAATGTCAATGAAATTTTCAAAAGTCAGATGGAATTGTAGATAAGACACTACCAAGAGATTTCAGTCTCATTTTGTGAGGACTTTAGATCTGGTTACAAGTTTCCTATAGGCGCAAGTATCTATAGTTAATTACCCCTCTTAATGTTGAGAGAGAACTTTTGATTAAGGCTAATCATTAGATAGATGAATGCGTAGCGTATAGTAGCAGTATGTTGTGTTTAAAATTTAAGATTATGAAATTCAATATTTTAACTTAAAGCGGATGGTTGGTGGAATGATTAAGTGTCTGATCCCATGGTTTTATCATTTGGGCTATCTTGGTCTCTAGTCTACTTAGTCAGAGGAGGTAGTCAACCCAACCTGGCCAAATAATCCCAATCAACAGCCATGGGTTGCGTTGTCCAAGTAATCCTTGTAGATCTGGGGTGGTGTTTGTCTAAGGAGACAAGCTTAAGTTTACCTTAGCTACGAGAGGGCTTTTTTCCCTATCAAGTGTACCCTATGATTCACATTTCAAAGGGTAGAGCCATTGGGGAGCATACAGGCTACAGTCGTGATCATAATATAATGGCTCCATTTGGTGGCAACCACCCGATCAGAGGACTTCGATCATAACTGCATCATATGTGGAGCCTACTAGCCAAGCCATGCAGTCATAGGACACGGGTCATGTCCTTGCTGGCATGAGATTGATTGAGAGTGAATATAGTAGAACACTTTATTTACATTGGCTCCATTGTGAGCTAGATTTTTCTTAATTTGTCACCTTCAACAAACTATTGCAAAAGGTGGATTGGGTTAGATTTTACTTTTTATGTTTTTAAAGATTGAATTTTATTTAACCATTAATAGCATAGTGATATATTAAATTTTGTATTTGAGTTGACATTTGATTTTGATTAATTCAATTTGAGCTTGAAAGCATATTTTGATGGTAGGTATCCCCTCCGGTTGAAATCTTCATTCAACATAGTCATCATCGGGGTTTATGAGTCTACTTGATCGTTTAATTTATTATTTCAGATCTTCTCAACTCTATTAGTTTAATAATAGAGGATCAGATCTACTATCATATGAAAGAATTAGCTTCTCAGAAGTTGAAATTATTATAATAATTAGATTTTTAGATTTTGTTAACCCGGACCTGGTCCTAAGACCAAACCGGGAAGCAACATGCATTACATTCTCAGACACTAAGTTTAAGCATTCAGTGTAGTGTCAAGGCCCATGCATGCTTAGAAATTTAAGTAATTTTATTTCTAAATTATGAGATTAATTTTATATTTATTTAATCTCAACTTAGCCGGTGCCGCCTTTTTAGATATCAAAATTTGCACTTTAAATTTCTATATCTGAGCACATGCAGACATTT
Organism: Cymbidium sinense; assembly: GCA_021442155.1. NCBI lineage: Eukaryota > Viridiplantae > Streptophyta > Magnoliopsida > Asparagales > Orchidaceae > Cymbidium > Cymbidium sinense. The sequence continues at coordinate 119,620,334 of CM038221.1, read as the reverse complement.
ATAGCTTAGATAATTTTATCTAATTAATGAAATCATTGATTTTGAAAATCATAATTAGAATGAAATTGCATAATTTTTGGATTAAAAGAAGCTCCATAATTTAAGGAGAATTTAATTTATCATCGCCTTTTGTCTGCTTGTACAATGAATTACAGATCCGGTAGTGTTTGTGGAGAAAAATTTTAGATTTATATTTGCATTCAAAATATTGTATCCTTGCTTGCATTAAACTTGTTTGTTGAATCTCTAAATTTGGATTGTTGATTCATGCTCATTAATGAACAATCAAAATTTTGTGAGATTTACTTAAGCCGCTTCACCTATTTTCACTTGTTCGATACAAGTCAAGGCATAATTCATTCGTTCATTAAAAAAACCCTTTCTTATATTGGTTAACAAGCTATTTGGTTTTATCAAAAAAAAAAAACTTTGTTCGTACTGCTTAATTAAAATGTGCTATGAGTTTCACTTCAAATCTCTTTTTTTATGACTTTTACCCATTAGATGTACTATATATAAATATCACCGTTAAGTGAATTTGGTACAGTGAAAGTCCTTAGTGTAAGCCCTCTTATGAATTTCATCTGGATCCTATTAGTTTTGAAGATAAACACTTAGATATATCACAAATCTCATTGTGTTTCAAATTAATTTTAAATGCAAGATCCAAATGGTTTTTTTAAAGCCTACATTTATGAGTGACCATGTGTTGCCTAATTGACTTCGTACTTATAAGAAAGCTACCAAATTTTATAGTCTTCAATTTATAAATGCACCATTATATTTGTCATCAATCGTTTATTATTTCATATTTAATTGATATTTTTCATTTGACATCAAATATGATTTGTTCACATAAAAAATACTTCAAATCTAATATGAGTTTATCCTTAACTCCAGATCAAGTTTCATATTTATTTAGTAACTGGACTTCAAATTTATCATGAGTCTCTTGTGAGTTTAGTATTAGCCTCCCCAAGTTTCAATTAAATCTTTTTTAATTTTAAGATGTTTGAAGAAAAGAGAACTCACTTTATCGCTTCAATTTAATCCATAGAGAATTGTGAGTAAAGCTTGTGAGTTTAGTATTATCCATCAAACCACATCACTGCACTTAATTATTAAGTTTAAATAAGGATGGGTCCCACATTGACTATTTCCATATCTATAAATAAAGCTAAGGGGAGGATCCTTGCATATCATATCATTTGCTTGGGTTTAGAGGACTTGAAAAAAGGGAGAAGGATTCTGGCTCAAAGCTTGGGTGGACTTTCAACTTACATAAACTTTTATTGTAAGCATTCTTCTTTTCTTCTCTATGTTTTTTTTGACTTAATGTTTATTTCCATATTTAGCCTCAAACTTTTTTTATTTACTTTGAGTTTAGATGATTTCTTTTTAAATTTATTTCAATCCCAAAATTTTGAAAAAATTTTGGCAGCATATTGGCAATATTCTGGCATCATCCCTGCATAGGAAGCTACATCAGAACTATTTTGGCCTACCCGGTACATTTTATTGATCATAGCAGACGTTTTCTTGTGGCGCCACAATCTAGTCTTCATGCCCACTAAGCCCTATTGAGCATTAGTGGAGTCTTCAAACCTACTATGCCCTATTGAGCTTAGTAGGATCTTTGATCGCCTCTAAATGGCAGTTCAGTTGATGCATAAGATAACATTCCATCATTCCAATTCCAGGAATTAGTCTTTATGCTTCAAAGAATATCTCTAAATTGGAAAGTTAAAGTCACAATACAAATTGCCAAGCTATTGTTTTACCTGAAAATGCAATTTCAAAATCTCTCTCATAAGAAGATATCTTCAAAATGCAGCATTCGCTAAATTATTATTACTATCTTCGTCTCCAGATAGCCTAATAATCAAGTCAGTCTCAAACTTCTTCCTTAACTTTGGGGATAGCCCTTTTGACTGCATTTCCTAGTAATATATCCTTGTCATTTCTATCATCCCTTTCTATAATAACGCATCAATAAAGGCATTATATGTGAATGCATCAGGACTACATCCATACTACTCCATCACTATCTTGACCTTAAAAATTGGCCTCAAGAAACCCCCACCTTTCAAACTTCTTTATCAACAGCAGATTAGTATCCATCCAAGGCCTACAGCCAATGACCACCATCCTTTCAAAGAGCCACCAAATTTCTTGCAGTATGTTTCAATGCCAGTAAAAGCAATGCTATGTGATCACATCTGCATCACATTCCATTTTCTTTATGTCACCCAAAAACCTATAGGATTCCTTCACCCTCCCTTCACTGCATAGACAATTCACTATGGTAATAAACATGGCAACAATTGGTTTTGTGAGTCAACTTCTAAGTACATCCTAATAGCTCTTTGCCATCACAATGGTGCACTGATTACGATTATAAGCAACAACATCTGGTGAAATGTCTTTGTTCTTCATCCCTTTATAGAGTTTAATGATCTTCAAGGGCTTCCAAAACTTGGAGATACTATCCATGTAGATGGAATAAAAATGAAGATCCTTCTTAACACCCCAAGAATCCATCTCCTCCCAAAGCGCTCGGCACCCATCTTGATCCGAGAAGAAGGAGGTTGTGAGCCTTGGTTTCACAGTTGACAAAAAAGGTAGGATTTTTGAAGAAAAGGTCATAGTCCTTTGGGGTAAGGCGGTGGGCACAGAGGGCAGCGATGAGTTGGAGGAAGGTTTGCTGGTCACGGAGACCGAATGTAACGGCTTGATCGAGAGTGAGGAGGGCATCCGAAATGATGCAGGCGGCGGTGAGGCCGTTGAAGAGAGAGGGACAGAAAGATCGTTTCTTACGATTTGGGGGAATACCGAAGGGAATGAGCAGGAGCAGTTGAGAAAGAATCATGATTGCGGTTAAAGGAAATCAAACAAGAAAGTGGTTGGAAGAAAAGAGATCAGGCACAACTGGGAGGATGCGAAAGTAAATTTGTGAGGTTCACCCCTTTTTTTTTCTCTTCTTCTTTTTGTTATTGTATGCTAATGAATATATACATACATATATATATAATATAAATATGTTTACGCACTACTATTTTTCTCTTCCTTTTTTTATTCCCAAAATGGGATACCATAGAGTGTCAAAATGCCCCAAATATGATATGTGCAGAATGCGGATCATATTTGTTGTGAGCTAATTTATGGATTCTTAGTGTAGCTTGTTATTTTCTTCCTCTTTATGTTTTATCATGTTGTCACCTACATCCTTATATACATTTTCTCTGATCATTTGATAGGAGAATGTTCGGCTAGAGGAGATTTGATGACTTGTCTTCTAGTGAGCCTGGTGAGGAGGCTTTTTGGTTAGAGATTGACAAACACGATACTCGTAGAGATGCTGATATTAGGGATAGGATTGAATAGCACATTGATATGTTGAGTGGGCGTGATCTTTACATCATTTTCTTTTCATAATCCTCTATGCTTCTTAAGTGTACTTCAGACTCTTTTGCTTCTGAGGATCCCGCAGATTGGGTGGCTACCATTAAGCTGAAATGTGAGGACTACAATCCTCTGGATACCACAGTAGCTCATGTTAGTTCCAGATATTGTAATATTTTATAGGCTTCTTTTGACAGCATTGAGTAGACGAGAAAGTCTAGACTTTTGAGCCACCGTCAGTTACAGTGGAGCTCATCAGACTTGCTTTGAGATTCATCTATTGGCATGGATATGTCACATGGGCTAGGAATGCCTTACAGGCTCACAGAGACACTTTACGGACAACTAACATTTATGAGGCAGTATATGTGTCTTTAGTTGATTTCAGAGGTATGCCTTCTTCTTGGGCTCATGGAGTAGCGAAGTTCTGGGATGCTAGTCATAACACTTGTTGGGTTGGCTTGGAGGAGTTTACATTTACACTTTGGGACTTACAGGCTGTGTCAGCCCTTCCAGTATTTGGTTAACATTATGAGGAGTGTGTTTTACCTGATAAGGATTTATTCTATAGGCAGCCTTCAGATGATAGTAATCAGCAAGGTAAGTTAGCCATGCCACCTGTCCATATTGATCTTTTGAGCCATTATCACCAGACTTTCAGGGCATTAGGTTGTTCTAGACGATCACGGGCTACATTGCTTATGAGTGCATGAATTTAAAGCTTCTTAAAGAATTATGATTTATCTGAGGAGACTATAGTACTACATGATCCTTTCGATTGGGTGTGTCTGATGATATTTATTTATCTGAAGAGACTGCGAAGCCTACTTTACTAGCAGGGGGGACTTCTCCAGCTATACGGGGATTGAGTGGGGATTTATTCTTAGCAGGATTTATAATGACATGGATCTACATTTTTATACTCCCCATTATAGAGGGGTTAGTTCACCTAGGTGCTTTCTACTTGATCAATGGATCAAGACAATCTGAGGAAACTCTCAATTCAGAGCTGACTCAAGTCAATCTTTATATTGCTTGTAGGGTGATATTTCAATCTATTCTCAAATGATTTGGTCAAGAACAAAGCACAGATCAAAGCTAATTTTCTCATCAAATCCACCAAAATAAAAAGTACACAAGTAATAGAGGAATGCTGATTTTTCACTAATATAATAAGATAATACATGATTGATAAAAAAGGGGATAAAAAGTACAACACAGGAGCCTAGACTATAGCTCCTGAAGTTGTGCTGAATAAACTACTAAAGACTGATGCTCACTCTCAATAAACTATAAAGCCTCCGCAGCTCTGGTCAGAGTAGCCTCAGCATTTACCATGACTTAGTGGCATATCTATTAACAGTGTTGCTCCTACTCCATAGCTCAAGCTCTCTTGTCCTGCTCAACCTCAACCCCCTGATCCTGGCAGTCAATCTATCTAACTCAAAAGTGGCATCCATCGAACTCTGACGGTAGTGGCGTTGGGTCTCAGCACCCTTCTCAAACTTATCATGTGCTTGGTCTACCTCCTGGCACGGCTGCTTCACAGCTTCTAATGAAGCACACGATGCTAAGTGATCTCATATGGTGGATCAAAAACTCTATGTTTCTACAGAGAGTCTCCAAGTACTTGAGAACCTGCTCCTCCAAACCAGTGAAGCTAGAAGATCCAGAATGATGTTTGCATATGATGTGAAGCTGTCTAGTGACTCTGGTGAGTCCAAAGTAAGCCGAGAAATCACATCCCTCGAAAACACCAAGCCATAATTTTGCATGCCCCTGTCACATGGATCTAGTGGACAGAGATATCGACAGTAGATCTCAGACTCATAATCTACATCAAGCACTGCAAGAAAACAAATAAAAATATTCAGTGTAAAGCAGAGCAATAAATGTAAAAAAAGTGCGATTGAAAAACAAAGAGAGGAAGTAAAGTACACGACTGAATCGGCGACGGTGTCATAAGCGGCATAGTCCTCGTTGACCTTCACTATCGATAAGCTTGAGCTATATTTCGGTAAAGCCCTACTAAATGCAGGCCTCTCACCTCAGTCTCCCGGGAGAATGGAGAGTAAGGCTCGATGGAAAAGTGGCTCCAAAGAAGGAGTAGCAAAATCTGAGGTGGTAGTAGCAAAGTCTAGCACACTAGACAGCTCAACTCCAAGGTCCTCAATAGCATATCCAGTACTAGCTGACACCTGTGGTACCTCGTCAGGAGTCGGAAGTCATTGTGGAAGTGGACTCATGGAACAATCAACTAAAGCTCGAAGGCTGTAGGCGACTACACTATAATGCGCAAGGCGGTGAAGAAATCTAACTGTAGCTAGGAGAAGAATCCCTAGCTCTAACTCTGTTATGAGGAGTAGTATCCTCAGCCCTGACCTGCTCATCAATTGGTGCATCTATCACGAATCAAATTAAAATATCAGGTGCATTGAATATATCTTAATGATACAACAAAGAAGATGATAGAAGTATTGAAAGAGAGTAAGATATTGATCATACCTATAGTGCTGCTATCCCATGTTGGTGGTGACCAATGATGGGTCCTTTGACCTAGAAGAACTCCAAAAGACCTCACTCTATGATCATATCTCTTCGCACCATGCTCTAAGAAAGGACCAAAAGATAATCATACTCAAGTGAGGTGAGTATAGCTGATCTCTGTGTGACTCTGTGGAGGAGCTATCTAAAAATGAGGGCCAATACCAAGTTTAAATAAATGTAGCCAAACTATAGAGGTAGCATAGTAGCATATCTCCAAAGGCACTGCCCTAGTCTTCCTGACATCTACTATCCCTGGGATGAATGGTCGGCCATGATGAGCTGTACACTAAGAAAATCTGAATTATCATGCAAAACGATTGAGCTGCTAGCCCTCAATGTTAACTGACTGATCAAACCTATAACCCAACCAGCTTGGACATATACTAGAAATGTTCTCGGCCACTCTCAATGTTCGTCAACTATAGAGTAGTGAGGCTCTACCACTCTCATCAAAGCCATCAGTAAGATCAGTCTCTATCAAGTCAAGTAGCAAACCAACTGTATCTGGCTGGTGAACTAGCAAAATTCAATCTTTGACCAAGTGCGGTGTAAAGAAGAATAGGCGTATTCAATCTATCTCAAAAGTAGATGATGCTCTATACAACTGAATAATTATGGGATATCCTCGCTCTGAAAAGTATGTTGGGTACTCGAAGCAGGCAAAGGCTCCATGTACATGAAGGTGAATCCAAGCATATAAGTAATGCCAAGGCAAGGTAACATCATGTCTATCTAATGAATCTGCCTCAGAAATCACCCCAAGAACTCTGTAAACTCTAGCTAGTACTACTGGAGCTAATGAGATCCTCTCATCTCATGAAATTCTGATGGTTGCTAATAGAACACCTAGGCGTATAAACCTCTCTGTAATCGATAACACCAAGACGTAGAGCCAAGTAGCTATGAACCCTACTAAAAATAATTCCTTGCTCAAATCCTGTATAGCTGGAGAAGTGTACCCAACTATTAAAGAAGGCTCAGCAGTATCCTTAGACAAACTATTGACGTTTGATACTCCCAATTCAAAAGGATCATGTAGCAATACAGACTCCTCAAACAAAGCATACTCCTGTAAGAAACTCTAAATCCATGTACTCATGAGAAGTGTAGCACATGAGCGCCTAGGATACCCTGATGCTCTGAAGGTCTGGTGGTAGTGGCTCAAAAGATAAATATAAGCAGGTGACATGGCTAATATACCTCATCGATCACTGTCAACTAAAGGCTATCTATGAAATAACTCCTAGTCTAGAGGAACACACTCCTCATAGTAGTAACTAGATATTGGAAGGCCTGACACTATCTGTAAGTCCCAAAGTGTAACTGTCAACTCCTCTGAACCCATCCAACATGTGTTTCAGGTAGTATCCCAAAACTCTACAACTCCGTAATCCCAAGCAGGAGGAATGCCACTAAAGTAAAACATAGACACATAAACTACTTCGTATATGCCAGCTGTCCATAGAGTATCTCTATGTAATCATAAAATATGCCTAACCTAGGTAACATAGCCATATGGAAGAGTTGAAATCTGGCCTACTGGAAAATCTCTATGAAGGTTTGAAGTGCTCAATTGTAATTGACGATGGCTTAGAAGCCTAGACTGTCTAGCCTACTCAATGTTGTCTAAAGCAGGCTATAAAACATTGCAATATCGGGAGCTAACCTAAGCTACTTTGCTATCCAGAGGATAACAAAGTAGTCCCTACATTTTAGCTTAATAGTAGCCACCCAATTTGTGTGATTCTCAGAAGCAACAGAGTCTGAAGTACATTCAGGAAGCATGGAGGAGCGCACAAAGAAACCCTGGTGAAAATCACGTCCTCTCAATATATCGGTGTGATGCTCAATCCTATCCCTGATATTAGCATCTCCAAAAGGATCGTGTCTATCAATCTCCGACCAAATAGCCTCCTTGCTAAGCTTAATAGATGATAGGCCATTAAGTCTTCTCCAGCTAAGCATTCTCCTGTCAAGTGATTAGAGAAATAACACATAAGAATCCAAGTGACAACATAATAAAGCATAAACAAAAAAAGAGCTATACTAAGAAGCAGTAAAAAGAATGAAAAAAGAGAAAAAAATCAATAGTCAACCAGTTTTCAACAAATATGACTTGCTTCATGCTCGAATCACATTTGTTGCGGGACATATATATATATATATATACCATATGAGTCGAATTGAACTTATAAGATGAATTTGATCGTCTTTGGATGCTCTAGAGCACAAATCATAGTTGAGATGCACCAAACATCACCAAAATTAGTCGAAATGACCTCCGATCAATGAACAGATTTCTCCATTGCATTCAAAATAGTGAAATAGATCAGAATATAAATATTGCACAACCTAATGATCAATCGATCAAGCGATCGAGCCATCAACGTTCCTACATGCATATCAAAGTCACGTGAAAATGCCAAAATGACATTTATTCAAGAAATTGGTTGCTCCATTAGCTTCAAAATGTCAAAATCTATCAAATGATACTATCCACGTTCAATTTAGACGAGTCTACATGAATGTCGAATGATTGGAAGTGATAGTGCATAAATTGAGGCCGAAACACACTCAACAGTGCAAAAATTAATCAAAATATTCTTCGATCGATGAATAGATTTCGCCATTATATTTAGAATAGAGAAATTGACTAAAATATAAATATTGTACAACCTAATGATCAACTGACCAAGCGATCAAGCCGTCAACGCGCCTATGCATAAATCGAGGTCAGGAGGTTGTGAGGATGCCCAAACAACCTTCAGTCGTGAAATTGATTATGCCGTTAGTTTTGAAACATCAAAATCTATCAAGTGAGACTGTTCACACTTAATTCAGATAAGTCTAAGTAAATATAGAGTGATTGGAAATGACGATGCACATTTTTAAGCTGAAATCTACCTGATTTGATGTCGACTTGAACTAAATGGCCTCCGATTATGAAATAGACTGCATCATTACATTTGGAACATTGAAATAACCTAATATTGATATATTTATTAAATAGTCTCTTCTTCCCTCAGTTCTCACGCAATCCTGTTTCTTGAAGCCAATTCATGCACAAGATCTTTCATTTTCTTTCTTTCTTGTCTACTTGGAATAGCCAACCAAAAATCCTCCCCATTTCCCTCATTTCCTCCTAGCACACCTCCCCTTTTTACAAGCGATGGTAGCCGAGAGGCATCTCCATCATCAGGCGGGTTCCTCTCGGTACGCCTCCTTGCTTCTTCCTCTATTCGAGCACAAATTTGCTAAATTACTTTTCCGACCTCCCTTTTTGCCGTAACCAAACAGGAATACCTTCATCAGGCAGGTTCTTCTCTAGGTTTTTGGTATTTCCATCATTCCTTCCACTTTCTTGTGCTTGTTGATCATTGCATAATTCGTTAAAAAAAAGATAAGTTTGGATGTGTAAGAATAAATGTGTGAAATGTGTCTATATATATGCTTCTTTATGCAGGTTTGAACACCTCATCATACTCATCAGGGCACGACGAGATGAAAATCGGCTGAGATGTTGTAAAACACCAATCATCACACTCATCAGGGCGTGATGGGAAGGCCTCCAAAATTGTTAGATGCGACCCCCTATGTCGAAATGTTGCCGAAATTTTGACTGAAATTCGGAACTTAAACAAATTCAAGCTGAAATCATCTAAGATTAAATTAAATAAGAAAATACATGATAAATGTTAAAATGAACATCAAACCAAAATGGAAAAGAGGAAAAGTACTTACAAAACTAATATAAGCAAGTTGAAAGCCTTCCCAAAGTTCAAACTAAAATCCTTTCCCCTCTTTCTCAAGTACTCTAAACTCAAGCAAGTGCTCTCTCTAAGCCTTATTTATAGCGATTGGAGGAAGCAATGAGGAACCCATTCTTATTTAAATTTAACTTCTTAATAAAGTGAGTTCTCTTTTCTTGTAAATTCCAAAATTAAACGAGCTTTAATTGAAATTTGGGAGGCTAATATTAAACTCACAAGCTTTAAATTGTAATTCTCATGGCAATTAAAGGCTGTAAGTGAGTTCTCTTCTCTTGTAAACTCCTCAAAATTAAACAAACTTTGATTAAAATTTGAGGAGGCAAATGTCAAGCACATAAAAGACTTATAATAAGTTTGAAGTTTGACTTTTAAATAAACATTAAACTTGATGTGAAATTTAAAATAAAGTTAATTTGGGTTTGATGAAGATTGAGTAGCTCTCTGCGGGTTCCAAAAATTCACCACCGACCTCTCGACAAATATTGAATTGAAGAGAGTATGGTTTAAGTGTCAATGCAATTTTTATAAGGTAGATGGAATAGTAGATAAGACACTACCCAGAGATTTTGTCCTCATTGGTGAGGACTTCAGATCTAGTTCTAGGTTTCCTATAGGCACAAGCCCCAATATGTGATTACCCGTCCCAATAAGTGAGAGATAACTTTCGATTAAAAGGTCATTTGATCACTAAATGTGTAGCATATAGTAGCAGGATATGGAGTTTCAAAATTTAGATTATGAACTTTATCATTTAAACATACCGAGATAGTTGGGGAATGATGGCGTGCGATCTAGATCCCATGGTTCGTCATCCGATGTCATGGTCCTAGTATGCTTGGAGGTAGTCGACCCAACCTGACCGAAGGATCCTTATCAGCAACACATGGGTTATGTCATCCAAGAAATTTTTGTAGACTTGGGCTGGTGTTTGTCTAAGGAGACAGGCTTAAGTCTACCTTAACTGATAGAGGACTATTTTTCCTATCAAGCATACCCTATGATTCACAACACAAAGGGTTGAGCCATTAGGGAGCATACGGGCAACGATTGTGATCATAATATAATGGAGTCTAGAAAACCCGTCGAGGACTATGGTCATAACGCTTCATCATGGAGCCTCTTGGCCAAGCAATAGTCAGGAGCATGGGCCACATCTTTCATAAAGATTGATTGAGAGTAAACATAGTAGAACACTTGATTTGATATTGGCTATTGGCTAGAGTTTTCTTAATTTGTCACCCCTGACAAATAATTATGGAAGGTGGATAGATTGAGTTTTGCTTTAAGCTTTTAATGATAGAGTTTCATTTAAACAGTTTTTAGATTGACACTCAATTTGAGTTAATTTGATTTGAAAAATTGATTAATTTTGTATATTTAAGAGCTTTAGATTTTGTTAACTGTTTAGCTAATAGAAGATATCTACTATCACGGAATTAGTTTCTCGATATTTTTCTTGAGTTGAAATTTTTTATAATAGATTTTAGGTTTTATTAACTTCGGACCCAATCCTAAGACTAACAGAAAATAACATTCAGACATGTACAAAGAATTACAGATCCGATGGCGACTATTTCAAAGTTTGCACAAGCTTCAAATAAGAATATATTCATTTTAGATATGTGTAATGAATTTATTTTCATTCAAGCTTTTTCATGTATTTTGGAATATTTGACCAAAAAGAGTGACATATATAAGATATGTGTGAGGGCATACTTCATGCAGTTGTATTCACACAAGTTAATATGTATGAAGTTCACCCAAAAGAAAGTTTCAAGTCTTTTTAATTTTATCATTTAAGCACTCTTCACATTTTTTTTACAACAAGAGTTGTTAGTCCTAATTTAGATTCATCCTTAACTTCATATCAAATTCCCTATTTATTTGGAAACTAGAATTAAAATTTATTGTAAGTCTCTTATGAGTTTGGAATTTGTCTTCCCAAGTTTCAATTAAGGCTTATTTATCTATGAGGAATTTGAATAAAAGAGAACTTACTTTATGACTTCAATTTAAGCCATATAGAATCACAATTAGAGTTTGTGTGTTTAATATTAGCCTCCCCAAATTTTACTTACATTTTAAATGAGTGTTATATTCTTTCCAAAATTTTCTTTAAATGCTCTCCCCCTATTTCTCTTTGATTTAACATTTATCTTCATATTTATCATATATCCCTTTCTTTTACTTAAGTATAGGTAATTTCCATTTTAATTTGTTTAAGTCTTGAATTTTAGTCTAAATTTTGGCGACTGCATCATATAAGTGATTGTGAGTGTTTTTTTGGCTTTCTGATGTCTCATGAGCATAGTGAGTGGTGTCTTCGATCGCAACGATTTTTTCATCTCTGTGCCCTCATGAGCACGATTGAAATCTGAAGACATCTGATAATATGTTTATTCATTTTTCCTAAGTCAGAAATTAGATAAATTTTACATTTCATAGGGGCGACATCTATGTTGGCTTGTACTCTCATGAGTGTAGTGAGCAGTGTCTTGTGACACCATAGCCTATTTTTCATCTCGTCGCTCCCTCTTGAGCACAACAAGGCCTTCAAACCTACAAAAAACACAAGCATGTATATCCACATTCATACATCCCACATGTTCTGACTCATTTTTCTTCACATTACAATCATCGCCAAAAAAATAGGGTTAGGCATGATGAAAACCAAGAGAAGAACCCACCTCATGAAGGTGTTCTTTTAATTCGATGAAGTGAAATTGGAAGAGACGAAAATGGTCGATCAAAACTGAAAAGAAAACACCTCATGATGGTGTTGTTTCTCCGATTGTGGTGAAGAAAAAATTGGAAAGGTAATGTAAGAGTGTGATGCTGGGAACCGAAAGAAGAACCCACCTCATGACGGTGTTCTTCTCAGATTTGTGAAATAAAATTATGGCAATTGGGATTTTCAATTGAAAATGAGGGAAGAAAGATTATCACAAGAATGAGGAAGGGAAAAATGAAAGTGATTTTAGTTTTGAGGGAAAAAATAGGAAAAAAGGGGAAGAAACGGAGGAAAGGAAAGAAGAAGAAAGAAGAAGGAACACTGCCTTTGGTTTGGAGGAGAAATGGAAGAGGAAGGAAGAGCTCTTGCAGTTTTTGTTTGGATGTGGGGATTGGAAAAAAAATGGCTCTTGATTTTTGGATGTGGGGGGAAGACCTACTCTTTGGTTGGGATGAGAGGAAGAAAAAAAGAAAGAGGAGGAACCGTTCATAGAAGAGTGTTAATGGAGGAGAGGCGATCAGTTCGGAAGAGGGAGCCCATGCAAGAGGAATCTCGTGCATTTGATTTCTTGTGCGAGAAGAAGAGGTGAGGCTCTCGTGCAAGGTTAGTTAAGAAGAATCAGGCCCGGTTTTGTCTTTTCAGCATTAATAGTTAAAATATTTAATTAAATTTTGATTATAAGTTTATGCCACAGACTCATATAGTCATATATATATCAATAGGTTATTGATGTTCAAATGATGCTATTTATTTTCAAAGGCCGTTTGGTTCGAGTCGATGTCAAATGGAGTCAATTTCAGCTCAAAATATGCATCACCACTTTCAACCACTTGATTTCTATGCAGACTTGTTTGAATTAGGTGCAAGCAGTCTTACTTGATAGATTTCAATATTTTAAAGCTAATATCATAATAAATTTTATGAACGGAGGTGGTCATCGATGCCTCACTCGATATGCATGCGACGCTGACGACTTGATCGGTGATTGCTCATCAAGTTATGCAATATTTATATTCTAACCATTTCAACATTCTGAACATAATGGAGAAGTTCGTTCATCGATCAGAGAAGATTTGGGCTGATTTTGGTGACGTCCAGTGCATTTCAGCCTAGATTTGCGCATTATCATTTCCAATTTTTTTGATATTTGCACAGACTCATCCGAATTGAGTGTGGACAGTTTCATTTAATAGTTTTCGCTATTTTGAAGCTAAGGATGTGATAAATTTCATGAGCAGAGGTCGTTTGTGCATCGTCATGGCATCCTTTCCCTGATATGTGCATCGACACATTGATAGCTCGATAGCTTTATCGACCGCTCTTTAGATTATGCAATATTTACATTCTGATCAATTTTGATGTTTTGAATATGATGGAGAAGTTCGTTCATCGATCGGAGGTCATTTCGACCATTTTTGGTGACATCCAGTGCATTTTGAGCCTGATTTGATTTTGTGACTTTTCAGTTAAAATTTTGATTTGTGGCTTGACTATGACACCTATGTGGAGGTCAACAAATGCCCACCAATAAATGTGATTCACACATGGAGCACATCACATTTATTGAAAATTGGCTAACTTTTTAGTTTTCTTCTTTATTCCTCCTTTTTTCTTATTCGACTTCTTTTTATTGCATCTTGAAAACTGGTGGACACGCTTTATTATGTTGTCATTTAAATTTTTATGTGTCATTTCTCTTATCACTTGGTAAGAGAATATTCAGGTAGAGAAGACTTGATGATCTATGTTGTTGAAGCTGAGGAGGCTATTTGGTGAGATTGGACATGATCCTCATGGAGATCAGATATGATAAGATTGAGCGACACATCGATCTTATGAGGACATGATTTTTACCAGGGTTTCTTCTCATGCTCTTCCCTACTTCCTGATTGTACTTTAGAATACTTTTCTTTTGAGGATCCTACAGATTGGGTGGCTACCCTTAAGCTAAAGTGTGGGGATTACAATCTTTTAGATAGCACAGTAGCCCAGGTTAGTTCTGGATACTATGATGTCTTACAACATTGAGCAGAAAAGATAGTCTAGACTCATGAGCCACCGTCAGCTGCAGCCGAGCTCATTAGACCTGCTTTAGGTTTCCACTATTAGCAAGATTCCTACTCTTCCCCATGGATACATCATATGGGCTAGGTATATTCTACAGGCTCATAGAGATACTTTACAGACAACTGGCATTTATGAGGCAGTATATGTATCATTATTTGACTTGGGGGGTATGCCTTCTTCTTTGGCTCGTGGAGTAGTGGTGTTCTACGATCCAAGTAGTACCACTTGTTGGATTGGCCCGGAGGAGTTGACAATCACTCTTTTGGACTTACAGGTTGTGTTAGGTCTTCCCGTATTTAGTTATCACTACGATGAGTGCATTCCACCTGATGGGGAGTTATTTCATAACTTGAGATGATTGTGATGCAGAGTATTGCTTCTGCCTTATTTATATTGATCTTGGACCACTATCACGGACCTTTTAGAATTCTTATCATGAGACATTACACGTGGTACATGGATTGAGCTTCTTGATTATGCTCTATCGGATAGCACTACATGACCCTTTTTTGATTGGGTGTGTAATGATAGTTACTTATCGGAGGCTGAACTATTTTTTAGTAGGAGTGACTTCTCCAACCCTACAAGGATTGAGCAAGGATCTATTCTTAGCTGCCTTTATAGTGACATGGCTCTACATTTTTGTACTTCCCATTATAGAGGGATTAGTTCACCCAGGCGCTTTATTAGCAGTCAGCAGGATCTCTCGAGGTGAGCAAGTTTCTCTGGCCCTAGCAGTGTTAGCCAAGATTTATAAGATATTGGGGGTGATTTCTAGGGCATGTTCTCTAGATCTGTGAGATGTGACTCTACCTTGGTAGTACTTATATGCTTGGGTTCATCTCCACATACATGGTGCATTTGCTTATTTTGAGAATCCATCATTCTTTTTAGAGCGAGGATATCCTACAGTCTTATAGTTATATCAAGCATCCTCTACTTTGGAGATGGAGAGGATTCACATGCTCTTCTGTGCTCCTCATTTGGTCAGAGATCTATTTTTGTTGGCTCACCAGCCGGATATACGTGGCTTACCATCTGACTTGATAGGGGTTAATCTTGTTGACAGTCTTGATGAGAATGGTAGATATTTCTTGCTTCATGACCATCAGACATTGAGAGTAGCTGAGTACCTTTTCAATATACGTCCAGGATGGTTATGTTATAGATTTGGGCAGTCAATTGTTATAGAGTTCTATCAGCCTAATTGAGTTGCACAATAGTTTGGTTTCTTCTAGTCGATTGCTCGTGATGGCAGGCCATTCATCCCTGGTGTAGTGGATTTTAGGAGGATCATGATGATTCCCCTTGAGACATGTTACTTTGCTGCCTCAACTGTTTGGCTACATTTACTTAAGCTTGGTACTGGTGCTCATTTTCAGATAGCCCCTCCACAGGGTCGCATGGGGGTTAGTTATACCTACCTCACCTGGGTACAGTTATCTTTTGGCCCTTTTTTAGAAGTTTGTTCTAGGAGATATGAACACAAGATGAGCTCTTTAGGAATTCCTCGAGATCAGAGGACCCGTTGTCGATTACCATTGGCAGAAGATTATAGCGTTAGAGGTATAATCACTATCCTCCTCTCTTTCAATACTTTTATCTTCTATCCCTCTTTTTTTTATCAAAATATGTTCAGTGTATCTGATACTCTAATTTGATTCTTGATAGATGCACCGGGTTAATTTGAGGTTAGAGTTTAGATCTGGCTTCTAGGTGGCCTGAGCTAGTTCATGGTTATGATTTCTAATGAAGTGCCATATGTGTCATGCAATATTGGAGATGTTATTGAGGAATCTAGAGTTGGGTTATCGCACGTGTCGACCTTTGATACTACCACTTTCAATTTTATTACCCCTTCTGTGGAGCCACTTTTCTCTATTGAGATTGACTCTGCCCATTTCCTTGGGGGGACTTCTAAGGTGAGGGACCTCATGCCTAGTGAGGCCTCTATTGAACTAGCACATAGCTCTGAGGCTTATCAGATAGTGAGGGTCCTCAATTATATAAACATACCGCCGGTTATTCATCATGTTCAGGTACTTTCTCCCCTTTTGTTATTCTCTAGCTGCACTTCTTTACATTTACTATTCTACTTTCTATTACTTATTTTCATTTGTTCCTTATAGTGCATGATGTAGGTTATGAGTCTGAGATCTACCATCACCATCCCTATAGGCAAATCCACGTGATAGCATATTGCGACTTGGTGTTTTGAGGGGCGTGGTTTCTCGATTACTTTGGACTCACAGTCCTTTGCTCACATCTTATGCAAACACCATTCTGGACCTTTTAGCTCGTACTGGCTTGGAGGAGCAGGTTCTCAAGTATTTGAAGGCTCTTTGTAAAGACATAGAGATCTTAATCCTCCAGATGATATCGCTCAGTATTGTCCGCTCTAGGACTTTACTCATAGAGCTTCAAAAGTAGGTCATGCTTCGTAAGGAGACGGCTGACCTAGCACATGATGAGTTTGAGGAGAGTGTTGAGGCTCTATGACATGACTATGAGATTTCGATAGATGCTTCTTTTGAGTTAGGCATTGGCTAGGATCATTGCGGGTTGAGTAGGATGGGAGCTGTATAGGCAGAACAAGCATTATCATGTCACGGCTATGGTAGATCTTTGAGGCTACTTTGATCGAGCTTCTTGATGCTCATTGAGAGTGAGTGGCGGTCTTTACATGCCCCAAAGCTTTGATCTAGGCTCATGATGTACTTCTTTCCTTTTTTATTTCTTTTTCCATCAGTTATGTATTATCTTGTTGTATTAGTGAAATTAGCATTTCCTTTGTTACTCTTGTGCTTTTTGTCTTTGGGAGATTTGATGAGAAGATTAGCTTTGATTTATGCTTTGGGCTTGATTTGTGTGCTGGCTATAGAACTTAGATTATTTCAGTTTCGAATGCACATCTACTCTCCACTTCATTATCTTTGTTGAAGATCTCTTTTTTTTTTGAGTCTCCTCTGACCCTAACTTTGTACTTGGGTTTGGTGGAGGAATTGGTTTATTTGTCTTAATGAAGAACTCCATTGGAGAATAAGTTTATTCATGCTTGGTCGGATTTGAAATTCCTTCTGTCCTAGCTTTAAGCTTAATGGACTTGATGAAGGGCGACTGATTTATCCATATTGACTTGTCGGAAATGTATGTACACCATGAATCTATGCTTTGCTTGATGATTCATTGAAGGGTACATGAGATGACCTTCCGCTTATATAGGGTCAATGTTGAGTTATCATTCTAGCAATGTGTGCTTTAACAGACTAAATAACCACGAAATTCCTTTAGTTCGGCCATCGGCTTTGTATGAACTATGGAATTGCTTCCTCGATCCTATGCTTTCTGTTTGATGAACTTGATGAGGAGATTGGATTTGATCTGTGCTTTGAGCTTGATTAGATCATTTGAGAATTAATTGAAATATCACCCTATAGGAAATATATATAATGATTTGAGACAGCTCTGAATTGACAGTTTCCTTAGATTGTCTTGCTCAATTGATCAATTAAAAAGATCTCTTGGATCCTGGTTGCTTGTAATCACTAAGTTGGATCTGGTTTGAGATTGAAATAGTATCATCATTGGGCGGCGAGGGCTCTTTCACTGCGACCTTTTCTTACTGCTTGTTGAGTGAGGAGAGTGTCAGCAACTTAGCCTCATTAGGGCTTGTTAACTTTAACCTTTAGAACCTATTCGAGTCTTCAACTTAAGCTGTAGTGGGTTTGTGGTTTTATCATCAGACTGACGAATGGGGACATGGCCTTTTTCTTGCGCCTTGTTGAATGAGGAGAGCTGCCGAACTCGCCATTTGTGGGCTTGTTGAGTTCGACCTTTAGAACCCATTCGTGTCCTAGACTCCAGGATGTAGAGGTTGATGTTTGGCCAACTTAATTAAAGCATCCAAAATTGGGAGTTCTTCTAACATGATCTTCAGAATTTAGCAAATCTGAGAGATAAACTTTTGATATTTATGGCTATCTTTTTATGTGAAAAAATAGATCTTTTTTATTCCTGCAAGAACCTGCAACTTAATAGTAATAATTATGGGTATATTCAGGAATTTTGGCATAAAGCTCGATGTCAACCTCATCATATATTTGAGGATCTCATCTTATAACATGATGTCAACTCAAATAAACTAAAAAATGCCCCTGTCTTGTAGGGGGAATTCTAAAGCACATTTGGAAGAACTTTCAAGATGAAATTACATAAATATATTAATTTGAATTGATATGCTCTTAAGAAGGTTTTAACATGTAACATTGCTTTCATCTATGTATAAAAATCTAAAATACCACCTATGTAATAGAAGAATTTTCACATAAAAGTTTTTCATATGGAGTGGGCATATTTATTTAGGGATCTCGGAATGAAGCATGATGTCAACCTAAATAGATATACTAAAAAATGCCCCCTATCTTGCAGGGGGATTTCTATTGTGCCTTGAGAATGTAGTCATCATGTATAATACTTTTTTGACCATATTACATTGGTATTGGTCTTTCACCCTTTAGATGAGTTGGTATGCCCTCCTTGTACACTTTTTCAATGACAAAAAAGGGCCTTCCCGTTAGGCTCAAATTTGCCACCAAATTTTTGATTGGGGAATAATTGGTCTTCTTAGCACCAAGACAATTCTCCTTTTGGAATGTTCGATCACGCATGGTCAAAAGCCCTGACATCTTTGCTCGATAAACTTCAAATTTTGATGAGCTTGTAATCTAACTTCATCACATTGAGTTCCTCCATTCTCGAGCATTTTGATCTTCGATTGTATTGGATGGCTACTGAAGTGAAGACAACTCAAAAGAACTACTGTTCCAAATACCAATGAAAGGAGTGGCTTTAGATCTTGTAGTGGTTCAATATGCCCATAGTTCCTCTATTAGCTTTGTATGTCATTCTCTTTTAATTTTAGTGAGATTCTTCTTGAGCAGCTTGACCAATATCTTATTGAAAGCCTCTACCAAACTATTTGCTCTTGGATTATATATTAAAGAGTATCGCCAATCAATTTTGTGTCGATCAATGAATCTATAAATCTTTGCACTTTTGAAAATGCCATTATCAAAATTATTGACACACTCCAAATCTATAGACCACATTATGCATGAAGAAGTTGATCACTCGAGTAACTTCTTTAAATGGGTAGCTTCACCACTTAGAGAAATAATCATTCAAGGATGAAGTGTCCAATGATGGATCAATTGGTCCAATTACATCTGCATACCAACATTCAATGGGATGTTATTGTTGGGTGTAATGGATTTGGAGGTTGATGGATTATATTCCCATTTACTTAACACTCATGAAACCTCTTAACATGATTAATATAGTCTCTTACCATAGATGGCCAATAATATCCCATCCTTTTGATCTTTACTATCATCTCTTGATTGATGTGCACCACAAAGTCCTTCATGAACTTCCACCATCACTTTGCTAGCTTCATCTACATTTATGCATCGTAGCCATATTTGTTCAAAGGATCTATGATATAGAGTATTGTTGATGAAAGCATACAACATTCTCTTCGATTTGAGCTAGTGATTTATTATTTGGTAATTTGCCTTCTTTAAAGTAGTCAATGAAGGGTTGCCTCCAATCATGACTCTTCTACAAAGGCTTCATACTTTTCAAAGCATATCATTCTTAGCTCTTCTTATTATAACTTCTTGTTGATTTTGGGGAGTATGAGAGCAACTGAGTCACATCCTCGGGTCAAATTTGATAACCTCTCTACATGGGATTGATACTTCCTCTAGACTCATCGAAAATATCAATCATGACATAATCACCATTCATACTTGTCATTTCCTTAATTTTGCTAAGCAATCGCTTTACTATTCTCAAATCGAGAGACTTTAATGTGATATTTGGTATGCTTCATAAGCTCGAGAACTCCATGATAGAAAGCTAACTCAAGCTTGTTGATTTTATAGATGCAAGTACTTGATTTATATTGAGAATCACAAAAAATATGCAAGTTTTGAATGCCTATGAAAATAGCTTCTTCAAGACGCACCAATGCTTCATACCGCCTTCATTATTAGTTCTTGGCTCAATCCATATGATCATCTCATCCCTCCTTCCGGTGTTATGAAGATGATGAATTGCTCTTGCTCTTGGAAAATTTAGAGGTTTGGACTTATTTTGATCGATGAGGCTCCATCAAAGTACATTTCAAATTTATTTTTCTTTCATGAATGAGCATAATTTGCTCATCGGAAAATCATCATTAAGAGAAGAGTGAAGGATGGATGTGCAATAAGAAAAAATGCTAAGACTTGTCCTTATTACTTTTTTGTGGAACATGTGATATCAAATTGTAAAGCAATACGCCCATCTTGCCGCTATGTGGTCTTGTCATCAAGTACTGGATCGATCCTTGAGATGAGGGTAATCTTGTGAGATAACATATAATGATGAAGCTTTTGACCGCAAAGATCAATGCTAAACAAGGTTTCTCTATGAGAGTATCTCATTTGCTCCAATCCTCACTAATATAATAAAGAGCATTCTTTTTACTTTCTTCATTGTGTTGTGCCAATAATTCTCCGAAGAACTCTTCTAATGCATTGTATAGAATGAGGGCTTCCCAAGAGTAGCATGTAAGGATTGGTGGATTTGTAGCTTTTGCTATTGAAGGCTTCTTGGCACTCCTTATCCCATTTGAATGGAGCATCCTTCTTCATCAACCTTGCAAATGGTTGATACATCTGATAGGTTTGATATAAATTGATGATGAATGCAGCCCTTGTAAAGAATGAAGTAACGAAACTTTGGTGGAGGCATCTCCATTCCTTGATTTTAGCAGATCAATTTCAATACTCTATGACGCAATACAGAAATTTTTGAGGATACCAAATGCACATTTTAGAGGATTCATCTTGAGATCATATTTTTTGATTCTCTCAAATACAATTCTCAAGTCTTCAAAGTGATTTTCACGGTTTAAACTCTTCACCACCAGATCGTCAACATAATATTTCACCTTTTGATGAATCAACTCATCAAAAATACACATCATGGCTCTTTGGTATGTAGCTCCAGCATTTTTCAAGCCAAAGGGCATGGCCAGGTGTAATATAGGTGTTCTCGATGTATATTTTTCATCTTTGTGTCATTTTGATTTGGTTGTATCTCGATGATCGTCCATAAATGAGAACATGTCATAGTTGGAAGTGTTGTCCACTAGTACGATATTGAAGCGGAAAGTCATCTTTTGGGCATGCTTATTTAAGTCGAGTCGTCTGAGACATATTTGGCCATTCTTCTTCTACGGATAATGTTGTTGGCTATCAATGCATACTTCTCCTCGGATGAAGCTTGCTTAGCTTCTTAGTTTCTACAATTACATTCTTTGATCTCCAATCTCATTCTAGGAGCTTGCTTAGCAGCGCATCGGTTTAATAGCTAGTTTAAATTGCTACATCGAGGGATAAGCGACATTTTAGAATATGTCAAGGCAAAGCAATCCAATTCATAAAGTAGCATTTTTAGCTCTTCAACTTTCTCATGCAGAAGGCGAAAGTTGGATGGGGATCATCCTCGACTCTAGGTTGATTTAAGTTCATCCATAGTAGCTATTTGTCCACCATCTTCAAGTTCTTCAGGTGCAGGCTTGGCTTCTACTTCTTCATCTTTTTTAAGAAAATTTCATGGGAATCATTTACTTTATTACTATTAATCTAAATCTCAGCTTCTATTATATTATAACAAGCTCTATTTTGATGAGATTTATGGATGAACCCAAGATCTTTAGTGATAAACTTATCATTTTTTTGTGATGCCTAAGGACTTTTTTAGCTCCACATCTTGTTAAAGATTTGAGTTTTATCTTTAGTAGTTCCAATATGAATTGCTTATGCATCATTCTTTATAATTTATGGATAGTATATTGGTATTCTTGTTTCACTATCTCATAATTTTCATGTTGAGTTGATCAAAATTGTTGAGACTCTTGATTTGTAAATAGAGTTCTGTTAGCCACTCTCACTCAATGGCGGCACATAAAATATTATCAATTCTTCAATATTATGAACCTCTAGTGGACTGATTTCTTTGAAGACTGGCGAGGATGGGTATAATTTTGAGTGAGTCATCGACTCAAGTGAGCTATCCTCTTGATGTGACCATGAACTCTATTTTTCATAAGTAGATTCAAAATCATAGTCTAAATTAGAATCACTTATTTCATACTCGCCTTTCTTGAAAGCTTATAAGTTCCTTAGGTTTGACAGAATATCTTCTTCTTCTTTGTCACTTCCCAAATGAGGATTTTCTTGACTTAGGTGTAGAATCAAGTGCTTTAAGGAGATTCGACATTGCCTTCTTTCTTCCTCTTTTCTTATGCTCTTTCACTTTGTGAAATTGCTTTTTAGTTCCTGAAGTGGATGCTACTGCTTCAAGAGGCTTTGTTGGCTTAGGCACTTTGAGGATGAAGTACTTTTCATCTTCATAAATCTTTATTTCATTGATAGAATGGTTGTTGGTTACCAGGAAGAATTCTTCTCCTTCTTTTAGGTACTTCATGCACTAATGCATAGTTGATGGGACCATGCCATACTTATGCAACCATGGTCGGCCCAAGAGAGTTCTAAATGACATATCAACATTGATTACATGAAACTTGGCCTCTGTATATAAATCTTGAAACTTGAGCGAAAGAATAAAAGAACCAAGGATTTTTTTGCCCTTTTTCATTGAAACTATGAACCATCAACTTGTCTCTACCAAGATGTTGGATATCAAGTGATAATCCTCTTAATACCTTTAGACTCATAAGATTGATAGAAGAACGATCAATCAATATTCGATCGAGATGCCATCACTCTATAACATAAGAGGGATGGTTGTGATCTATTCTCAACATAAGATCTTCTTCAAAAATGTGATTCTTGGGAGATCTTGAGTTTGCAATGCTTATCATGCATTTTTTCAAAATAAGCTTCATAACTCTCAGATCTTTGAGAGCTTATCAAAGTTTCGGAGGTCTTTTGACATCAAGAGAGCCTCATACACACTTAGTTGTGCAGGGATCTTTCTTAGATGTGATAGAATATTATAATCTATCTTTTTTGCTTGATTTATGCTTCATTCTAGATTTTTTTGGGAATGATATCTTATTGACTTCAATTTATTTGCCTTTGTCTTTATTTGCATTTTTTTCTTTGATGAAGGTGGTAAGACTTTACCACTTCTCAACTAAACTTGAATCACTTATCTTTCAGATTCTTATGAAAAGGTAGTTTCTTCAAATTCCCTTCTTATTACGGAAGATTGGCCAAAAGGGCTAGACTCATTTTTCAACTCATACATTTCATATGTGATGATATCGATGAGTCGACTCTTCTCTCGAAAACATAGATCTTCATCACTATTATTGTCTTGTTGAGTCATTAAACAAAATTTAGATTAGCTCTCGGCTCTTCTTGCTTTCACGATAAAAATTTTGATGGGTTGGTCAATTTCGACTTCTTATCATTTTAGAGTAGCGATGTTGAAGAACATCGATATCACATAAATGATTGACATGTCTCTCTGGACAAGATTCACCATTATCTTCTTCATCTCGATTCAATGTGAAGTTTAGGCATGAAGTCGCAAGCTAAATGGTTTCTTATCGGTGGTGATACTCTCTAGATTGTTAATGATCTTTTGAGTTGTAGTTCTCTTCTTGATCTTCTTTTTTTTAGCCGACTTCTTTGATTTATGAGACCTGCATTTAGTAGACTGCTTCTCATGCTATGACGAAGTAGCCTTAGAATATGTTGAGAAGCCCAAATACTTGGTTTAGGCATCTCTCTTAAGTCCAATATAGGTTCAAGTGGTGATTTCCACTTAACAGGATCTTTTAGGCTTCAACATTTTCACAATCTTTTGGAGACTACTTGTTTGCATTCTTGATGACTTCTCCTTCTTTTGTCTTTGATGGATGATGAAAGAGGCGTAATCATCCTTGTAGACTCTCTTTTGGGTTGACTAGAATATCGGATGTAAATTCACCTCGATACTTCCTTTCTAGCCAATCTTTGAAGACATAACAATCTTCAATAGGATGAATGATCATCGATGATAGGACGATAATTTGGATTATTGACTTGATCGACTTCTTGAGCCTTTTAATTTAAGTAAAGACCGGCTTTATTTGCTTTAAAATAATTTAGCCACTTGTCCCTTCTAAAGGAATATTCTTTGTTCATCTTTTCTTAGAGATGGTCACATTACTCATCATCTCTTGTTGCTTATTTTGGATGCTCCACCACTTGAAAAGTTTGAGGTTTGTCATTTGCCTCCCAATACCAATTTTTTGTGGATTAGAATATAGGTTCTTTCCCTTATCATCATTATATATCGGTTGTTTTCCTTAATCCATATTATATATCACTCGCTTTACACCATTTGAGTTATAGGAAGCACATGAGTTTCATTTCTTCTTGAGTCTAAAAGTTTTTCTCTTGCTTTATCTGCATAGACCTCAGACTTAGGGTGATTCAACTTTTTAAATTTAGCCACCCTATTGAACAAGTCTTAGAATATTACAATCGATGTCATACATAAAAATGGTGCCATCTTATCATCCATATTTCCCATTAGCAATTGGATCATATTTCTTCTTATTTTTGCTTTCATACTTAGGTTATTACAACAACTTATGAATTTTTATCATGACTCATCTTTCTCCTTTTCAGCAAGGTTAGCAATTATATGATTTTCTCGGTTGCATTGGCGAACCTCTTCACATATCTCTAATTCAACAAATTTTAAGCCAAATCATTTGAAATTGCATACCATTGAAAGTGAGGAGGTCGTGAATGAATAAAAAAAGTGCATCATTCCCTCTTGTGTTACAAGTAGCCTTAAATTGGGCTAGATGTTGCTTTGGATTACCAAGCCCGAAAGTATTAAATTTTTGAGTAACCTTTTGGGTATGACACTTGATCATATTTGGGTAGGCGACCACTTACTCGACTTACGAGGCTATGATTGCTTTATCTTTTCATTGATTATCATTTCCGGTTGAGTAGCTATTATTCTCGGTTTGCTAGCCATTTTTGATTTGGAGAGGTGTTTGGTTAACTTCATTCCTCTTGCGTAGCTATGTCTTGTAGGAGAACCATAATGGTATATAGAAGTTGTATTATTAGTTACTTGTTATTAGCAAACAATGATGCATGTGATATTCTTCTATCTCCATCATGATGTTCATTTGTACCATCATATCATTCATCTTGGTACCAGTATGCAATCTCCTTATCTTTGACCTTCATTTGCATTTCTCTTTGCTCTCTAGCTAGCACCATGGCGTGTTAATCATAGCTCTTCTTCTTCTTCTTCTTCTTGTTGTTCGCTCCTTGCTCATTTTGGGGAAGAACTTGATCCTTCTCCTTGTGCATTTACAAGGGTAGCTATTGATGGTGACGATGTGCTATAAAAGCGTGTAGGTGATCATTTCTGGTTCAACCATATAGGCTTGACACCCATGATCTCTTTCTCATTGATCTTCTTCTTCTTCATCTTGTAGATGAAGATCCATCTTCTATTTGCTTCTATGAAGACTCTTCTTCATAAGTGTAAAATTTAGGTTCAAGTTCCACGGATCCATGTTGTTGTGATGGTTGAGTGAAAGTTCATCTATATCTCCGACCATATAGACTTCCACTTCCATAGTGTCTTCTTCATCACCTTCTTTTGCACATGAAGATTCGTTTAGTGGATCTCTAGTTCAATGTACGGAACAAATACTTCTTCCACTAAAGGACATCAAAGTCAACCTTCTCTTGTGAGGGTGAATCATCATGATGGGATCCCCTAGAGGATTCTCTAGGGTGTCGACCATCATGTCTTTCATCAATGATATCCCTTCTTTTGGGTATCCACTTCTGATGAGTTATTTTTTGAGGTGGATTTCTGAGTATATGTATCAGATGTCACACCTCTTCCATTTTTCAGGATTCCATCACGGGGCCTTGGCCTCCATATCTACTTATCCTTTCATCGAGACCTTTTGGTAGCAAATTCTTGGACATGTTGTCCAAGTGTCACCCTCCAATGCTCACCATGCAAAGTATCTTGCTCGATGGAGTTACAAGAGATGGCAACTTTCTTGGTGGAGCTTTATTTTCAATCACCACGCCTCGAAATCTTCTTTTCATTAGGCCTCTATCCTTGGCTACTTTAAGAACTTTATGTATTGGCAGATTTCAAGTTGTCTCCTATGGTGGAGCTTTACATGGTTGGTTCAAGGACTACTTTATTTTCCGGTAGAGCTATTCTCTTTACCCACTTTAGGTTGTCAAAGTTGTGTAGGTAGGAATACTCTCATCGCTTGTTCACTAGGTCATTCAAAGGATGAGCCTCGGCATTTCTCCTTCTTCTTTATCTTCTAGTTAATTTGCTCCCTCATGATGAAGCTTCATGATCATGCTTTTAGGTATAAAGGTTCAATGGCTTGTACCATGAGGCATTAAAGAGTTTTCCCAGCGATATTCTTTTTTTTTATCGGGGCTTGATTGACCTAGCCTTTTGAAAACTAAAGTTCTCTCGGAGAACTCATTTACAATGGTTGTTGAACTGGTTGAACATGGCTAGTAGGAGCTTTGAGGCCTTCCGCATGGCCTCTCAATTGTACCACTAGTGGTACTTCAAGGAGTTTACAATTGATAGCAGAAAATTCAAGCTACCAAATTGAATGGTAGTCCGACATCTCGTGTTAATGATGTGTTGGCGGATGTTACCCATACCCTGAATGGTGAAAGGAGTGCTTTGTAGATCCATTACGAAGTGAAATATGGGATTAGTAATTAGCAATTATTATTTCACCCCATACTTTTAAGATGTGAGGTGCTAGAACAAAATAATGTGTAATAAAGATATACTCTAAATGATTCATTCTAAATGAGTCTTATATTAAATTTAATCACCATTTTTTGAATTTTCAAAATTTTATTGCTACTTGTAGCACATATATGACTAGAAAGATGGAAAGAGAATCCTTTCCCAGTTAAAAAAATCTTCAAAATTTTCCACCGACCTCTCGATAAATAATGAATTGAAGAGAGTATGGTTTAAGTGTCAATTCAATTTTTAGAAGGCAGATAGAATAGTAGATACGACATTACATAGAGATTTCATCCTTATTTGGTGAGGACTTTAGATATGGTTCCAGGTTTCTTATAGGTGCAAGCCCCTATAGTTAATTACCCCTCTCAATAAGTGAGAGAGAACTTTCAATTAAGGCTAGTCATTAGATCGCTAAATGTATAGCATATAGTAGCAACATATGGAGTTTCAAAATTTAGATTATGAAATTTATCATTTTAGCTTAAACCGGATGGTTGGGGGAATGATGATGTGCTGATCTAGATCCCATGGTTTCATCCCAATGGTCCTGATCTACTTAGTCGAGGGGAGAGTCGACTAACGAGAAGGATCCTTATCAAAACATGGGTTACATCGTCCAAGAAATCCTTGTAGACTTGGGTATTTGTCAGGAGGCTTAAGTTCTTAGAATAGGGTTGTGTCTATCAAGTATGCCATATGATTCATAACTCAAAGGGTAGAGCCATTGGGGAGCATACAATTTACATGTGATCATAATATAATGGCGCCAAAACCGTCGGAACTGTACATGCTTCATCACAGCCAGAGCGGCCGCATAAGTCAGGACCGGACCATGTCCTTACGGAGATTGATTGAGAGTGAACATAGTAGAACACTTGATTTGACATTGGCTCCTTTATGAACTAGAGTTTTCTTAATTTGTCACTCCCAACAAATAATTACGGAAGGTGGATAGATTGAGTTTTTCCATTAAATTTTTTAAGTTTTCATTTAAATAATTTTTTAGATTGACTTAATTTGAGTTAATTTGATTTAAAAAATTTGATTAATTTAATATATTTAAGATCTTTAGATCTTATAACTCTATTTATTAACGAGGATCAATTCTTGTCCTAACGAGAATTAGTTTTCCAGATAAAATTTTTTTATATTATTATAGATTTTAGGTTTTGTTAACTTCGGACTCTAAGACTAGAGGAAAAATAACCAGACATCCCGGACACTTGAATTTAAGCATTCAGCATAGTGTTGGGGACCATGCGGGTGATTAGTAATTTAGGTAATTTTATTTCTAAATTATGAAATTGATTTTGTATTTTCATTTAATTCCAAGTTAGCGTGCGCAACCTTTTCATACATTAAAATTTGCACTTGAAATCTCTATGTCCAAGCACATGCAGGTGTTTATAGCTTAGATAATTTCACTTAATTAATGATTTTGTTGATTTAAAAAATTATAATTTAGAATGATGTTCTTTAATTTTTACATTGAAGGAACGCTCTTTCATTCGTACAACATTTAGTTTAGTGTCACCTTTTGTCTACTTGTACAAAGAATTGTATATCCAGTGGGGACTATTTGAAAGTTTGTATAAGCTTTGAATAAGAATATATTCATTTTAGATATGTCTGATGAATTTATATTCATTCAAGCATTTGCATGTATTTTGAAATATTTGAAAGTATCTATAAGTTATGTTCATACTTCATGTAGTTGTATTCACACAAGTTTATATGCAGTTGAGAAAGCTTCAAGCCTTCCAATTTCATCATTGGATTATTCACATTTTTTTTATAAGTTGTTAGAATTTAAGTTCATCCTTAACTTCATATCAAATTTCCTATTTATTTGAAAACTAGACTTTATTAAGTTTATTTGTCTCATTTCAATCTTGTTTAATTTTGATTTGAATAAGAGAACTTCTTTATTCATTTAAATATATCTATTTTCAGTTTTTAAATTTTAGATGTTTTTTCTTCCCAAAATTTTCTTTAAATGCTCTTTTTCTCTTTGATTTAACATTTATCTTATTTATCATATATCCTTTTGTTTGACTTAAGTTTAAGATAATTTCCATTTTTTATTTAAGTCTTAAATTTTAGTCTAAATTTTGGTACCTCGATCATCCCAGGTGTAGAGTGCATCGAAAGTATTTTGGCTTTTCGATACCTCATGTAGTAGTGGTGTCTTGTGACACCTTTTTTCATCTCACACCTCATGAGCTTTGAACTTGAAGAGACATCTGATACAATATATACATTTATTTTTTTTTCTAGAAATTGACAAAAAATAGCATTTCATCTAGAGCGACATCTAACGGATGTTGGCTTACCTTTATGCCCTCATGAGTGGCGTATCAATACCACATCTAGTTTTTAATCGAGCTCTGAGCTGAGCATTCAAACTAAAAAAACACAAAATGTATATATCAATCCTATATCCCACATTCGACTCATTTTTTATAATGATCGGCAAAGAGAAAGTTAGCATAAAAAAATAAGAAGAACCGCCTCATGATGGTGTCTTTCCGATTTAAAGTGAAATGAAAAGGGGATAAATGGTGATGTAAGCGAAAAGAACACTCATGATGGTGTTCTTCTATTGCAAAAATAGGAAGTAATGAGGAGTCTTGCGTGAAGCGAAATAAAACCTTGATGATGTTCTTCTCAGGATGAAGAAAACAAATGCTGAAAATTCAGTTGAAAAATTGGTTGATTTTGGAATGGAGAAGAAGAATGACCAGAAGAATGGGAATGAGGAAAATGGAAAGTGATTTTTTTATTTTGAAGAGGAAGGAAATAGAAAAAAAGGGGAAGAAAAGAGGAAGAAAGAAGCATTGGAGGAAGTTGAATAGAAGAGGAAAAGCGATTTTGTTTGACAAGGAATGGAGAAAAAATGCTCTTGATTTTTTGGATGAGGGTACTACTGATTGGATGAGGAAAGAAAGGAGAAAAGAACCGTTTCCTGGGAGCGGTCTCTGAGGAGTGAGATCAGTCAGCAATGAATTGAAGAGAAGCTCTCGTGAGGCTGAGGAGGAGAGCGCTCTCATAGGTCAACATGAAGAAGAATCATTCTTTATGTCGAGTGAGGGGAAGAATGATTATATAGTAGGGAAAGTAGCTCAATTTGGAGCTTAAATATTTAATTAAATCTCAATTATTTTATGCTATATCATAAAGTCAATATATATCAATCTTAGGTTACGATGTTCAATGTAATGGCATGTCTTTTATAATTGGAGGCCGTTTGGTTTGAGTCACGTCAAATGAGTCAATTCTCAATATGCGTCGCTTTCAACCATGATTTATGGACTTCTCGAATTGAGTGTGAATAGTCTTACTTGATTTCAATGTTTCAAAGCTAATGCAATCAATTTTGTGAGCAGGTTGTTTGGTCAAATATGCCCTCGACTGCATGCACGCGTTGACGACTGTCCTTGATCGATTACATCAAGTTGTGCAATATTTATATTTTGAGTAGTTTTGATGCTATGAACACAATGACAAAGTTTGTTCATCGATCGGAGGTCATTTGGGTTGATTTTGGCAACATCCAGTGCATTTCAGCCTCGATTTGTGCGTTATCACTTCCAATTTTTTTGAAATTTGCCGATTTCTAATTGGTAGATGATAGTTTTGATGTTTTGAAGCTAACGTGATCAATTTTGAATGGAGGTTAGTTGGGCATCATCGTGGCTTCCTTTCCTTGATATGGGCGTCGACACATTGATAACTCGATCGCTTTATCAGTTGCTCTTTAGATTATGTAATATTTATATTCTAATCAATTTTGATGTTCTGAATGCGGCAAAGAAGTTCGTTCATTGATTGGAGGTCTTTTCAATCATTTTCGGTTACGTCCAATACATTTTGAGCCCTGATTTGAGCATTGTCACTTTCGAAGTCTGTCGAATTCGATTTGTGGGCTTGACTCACCTTATGACACCTATGTGGAAGTCAACAATCTCATAAGTGCAAGAATATTATTTGATAGCTTACTCACAAGCATAACTTGTTAATCTTGATAGTCATGAATTTTCATGTCTACTTGAATTTGTTTTCAATACAAACTAAATGAAAAAAATATTATGCTTGTATATAATAAAGGGGGAAATCAAATGAAATTCATAAGGATCTATGAAGAAGTTAAGTAACAAGTTGGCAAGCATAGTTAAAGCTCCTTAATGAATGATTCAAAGATTCATACAAGAGCTATTAATAGTTTGTTTTAAACTAATTGGAAGATAAATTCTCAAATATGAAAGAATTTGAACCTGTTCATTAATGAATTTGAAAGCTTGGAGAATTGAGAAATTCAATAAGTAAGTTAAGTGCAAGTAATGCTTTAAATTATAACCTAAAATTAAATGCCACCGGATCTGTAACTCTTTGTACAAACAAATAGAAGGCATTGACTTAAATTCTGAATAGACTTCAAATGTATTAATTTTGCATAAATTATGGAGCCAACTATCACTCAATTTAAGTGCTTCAGAATTTGTGCAGTCATTTGAAAGAAAAGAATTCTAGTACAAAATATAAATAATCTTCAATTCAATTTGAGCTTTCCAAAAATTTTGTACAAGTATTCTAAACACGATTGTATTCGTTGAATGCTTAAACTTAGTGTTTGAGGATCTTTAACTAGTTCATCATCTATTAGATGATTAATAAAACCAAAAGTCAAATGATACTATTATAATATTTTCAACTTAATACATCGATAAGTTAATTTCATATGATTATATCGATTCTATGTTTAAATTAATAGGGTCAACAAGATCTAAAATAACAAACACTCAGATGATGGCTGTGTTGAATGGTAATTTCAACCAGAGGGGAAACTTCCATCCAAATATAATTCTAATTTCAAATCAAATTAACTCAAATTAAGTATCAATCTAAAAATGCTTAAATGCAATTCAATCTTTAAAAAATTTAAAGCAAAATCTAACTCAATCCACCACCATTTTGAAGGTGACAAATTAAAAACTCTATCAAGGGATGTCAAATCAAGTGTTCTCTATGTTCACTCTCATCAATCTCACTTCATTTTGTCTCGATTGCATGGCACTTGGGCTACATATGATGCGATTAGAGTCCTTATGATTGCCATAAATGAAACCATTATATTATAATACCATTCTTTGTATGCTCTAATGGCTCCGCTTTGAGTTGTGAATCATGGAATAATAGGGTAAAATCTCTCCATAAAGACTTAAGCGTCTCCTTGACAAACATCACCCCAAGTCCCATGAGATTTCTTGGGCCTACATATATAGGATTCTTTCAAGTTGATTACCTCCTCACTAAGTAATATGAATAATCATGGGATTTAGATAGACATCATCATTCCAACCATTTTAAGTTGATATAATAAATTTCATAAATCTAAACTCCAAATTTTAAACTCCATTCTTTTATACGCATTAAGCGTCAATGACTTAATTTCTCTCGATTGGAAGGTAATTAATTATAGGTTCTTCGCTTATAAAAGAAACCATATCTAAAGTCCTCACAAAATGAGGGCTAAATCTCAGGTGTCTTATCTACTATTCCATCTACCTGAAAATTAACATAAATCATCTCTCTCTTGCGAGAGGTCGGTAATTTTTTGGAGCCCATAGGTGGCCGAGTAGCGGAATATTGTGGCGATTGTTCCAATGGCTGGTCTTCTCATGGTCTGGTCGGCTACAATCTGTCGGATGATTACCGGCAAAGACAGAACACTTTTGAGCTGTATTTGAATTCAAATAGGCAATTCCAAAAAAACATTCTAATGCATTTCAAATATACTACAAATGCATTGAAATTTTACTTTGCACCATACAAAACACAAAAAAATAAATTCCCTGCATTTGATTTTCTTTACAATCTAAATACAGGCAACCAAACAGCCCCTAAGTAATTAAATGTCTGATATTACTAATTATAATTTTTTTGAATGCATCAAAACTTGTACTTTACAATACAATCAAAGTCAAATCAAAACCAAATTTAATTTCTCTCAATGCTTATTAATTTGCTTCAGACTCAAATTCTTCAGAGCCAGCCATCTTCACCAAGGATTGTTTTCTCAGCGGAAAATCTAGGACGAGGAAGGCTTGTGGAATCTTAAACTTTGACTTGACTCACTAAAGAAACAAGTTCTCCATATTCTAAACCATATATTAATTATTGAAGTCTTTCATGTTCAAATGAACTACAAGAAAAGACATCAAAATGAGGGCGAAATCTCTGGGTAGTGTCATATCTACTATTCCATCTGCCTTCTAAAAATTACACCGATATTTTGAAATCATACTCTCTTCATATTATCAAGAGGTCGATGGTGAATTTTCAGAGCCCACATAGGGCCTATATATATATATATATATATATATACATACATTATTGTATCAAATTTAATAATAGTTATTTTAATTTTAGCTTCCTAGCAAAATGATCATTATTCGAACAATGCTTGTTCATCCATTCTACAAGTTAGCATTACTCCTAACCAACACCTCATTCACATCATTGGTTTGAAAAATAAGCACACTTGCTTAAGCCAAGGAGCTAATCGAGAAATGCATCTTTAAAAAGCCTCTCTTCTTCCTCACAGCATCTTCTTTCAAAGATCTCTGCGCAAACTCGGCTCAATTGGGTCGTTGAATGAGTGATCGTCAATTCGTCATTTAGTTAATCCAGCTTTAAATGCTCAGCTCCATACTCTTCCTCCCCTATTTCTACAGCAACGACCACCATCACTGTTGGTAAGTCGGCCAGCTTGCCTGTGTTACCCAATATGATCATTCTTTTTCTCATCTCTCTCTCTCTCTCTCACTCTCTCGCCCCTCTTGATCCATTTAATATTTTTTTTTTCAAAACAAGCTTTTATTTTTCCTTTAATGATCATTGCTTCAAAGAAAGATACCCTCTTTGACCTTTGCAGTTCCTCTTAGAAGAGCATAAGAAACTAATCTCTTCCTGCTCGCATCTGCTCTCAGTTCACAGTTGGATAGTAGTTCTCTAGATTAGAACTTTTGTGACAGTTTTAATTTTTTATGTTTATTTGACATAAAAAGACGTTCATAGTGACTTCTGTGAATTTATTCATGTTCCCTTTAGTTGTTCTAATTTTTTTTTTTTATTTTCTTACAAATTAAATGCTCATTGCAAGTATGTCAGTAACAATCTTTTCATTTTAAAAATTATCAATCATTTATGGCATATTTATTTTAAATGTAACTTTTAGTTATATTTCAGGCTTATTTATAATTTTTTTAAACTTTATGCAGTATTTAATTTCTTCTGTACGAAGAATTAAGCAAACTAAAAAAAAAAATTAAAGAACTGCAAAAAGTAAAAAAAAAAATCAAAGAAGTCAGAAAAATAGTTATAGTTACAGCAAAAATACTTAAATCAGGGGCAAAAATAAAAATTATGCTGAAAAATGAAAATATGGTTGCCAGCATAGCAGCATATATTCAATGAACACGAAATTTACAATAAAAGAAAACAAATTTAGAATAAATCAAGAAAACATGAGAAAATTTCATCGAACCACTATGAACCTCTCGGTTTTCCAAATAAAAATGAAAAATATAAAAATTAATTGCAAGTTCACCCAAAAAAAAGAATCAGATTTAGATATCTATTCCCACAACTGTGTACTGAAAGTAGATCAGAGCGGAAACACAGCATATCATAGAGATTATGCTCTGCTAAGAGGAACAGTTAATTTCTATCTTTGAAGCAACAATCTCTAAGGGAATAAAGGCAGAGAAGGAAGGCTTGTTTTGGAAAATTCTTTTGCAGATCGAACAAGACGGAAGAGCGAGAGAGAGAGAGAGAGAGAGAAAGAACGGGCATATTGGGCAGCAAGAGCAGGCTTGTCGACTTACCAATGTCGATATCTACATTTTTTTTCTTATTTATAAACACTCAGACGATAATATAATAATTTATAGTTTGTTTAAATATTATGACGGTGTCTTCTATCAATGAAAATATATTAAGGTGAAAAATTTAGACAATTAAACTAGCACATCTCTTATTTTTAATCTTTATATTTTATACCAAAAAAGAGTACTCTAAATCATTTATGAATCTCAATTTGAAACAATTTTTTAACTTGTAATTTTTTTTTTCAAGAATATGAAATGGCCAACCAAGTCTCTACTAAAGCAGATATATATAATATTATGAACACTTTTGCTTGAAATATTTACTGGAAGGTGGCCTACCGTTCAGATTTTCATATGCAATTATAGTCTTCACCAATTTGTTCGAATGACAACACCTGAACAACATATGAGCATTCTTGATCATAAAATGGTTTCACGACAAGTAGATGAAAAAATTGGTAATGAGATTCAACATCTCAATAACATAATAACAAAATTGGAGTGCATATTTTTTGCGTTCAATATTGATCTTCTTTGCAATAAAGCTGAAGTTTATTTGATGAAATCTCAACAGGAAAATGGTTCTTTCGATTATCCACAATGCTAGCTTGTTCCTGGCAATTGGTAGATGTTTTTATCTACTTTCACATAACAAAAGCTGCAATAGTTTCTCCCTCAATAAGCACAAGAGCTGACTTGTTCGCACTATATGCCTTCAACTCTCTATTTAATTATTTATTATTTTTTCTTAATATATACAGGTGTAATGAATATAACTAGGGGAAATTTTTAAAAATAAAACAATTTAAAATTTATTTAGCTGTAATGACGTCGAAATTTTTTTTTGAGAAATGATATTATCGATAACTGAAATATCAAATATATATACAGGTGTAATGAATATAACTAGGGAAATTTTTAAAACAAAACAATTTAAAATTTATTTAGTAATAATGACGTCAAAATTTTTTTTTTGAGAAATGATATTATCGATAACTGAAATATCAATAACGTAATATTGTTAATGAATCAACGATAATATCTGATCTTATATATTGTTGACTCAGAGTCCATAATGATTTTTTTTTCAAACTGTAACTACGACTGTCAAGTCCAACCCAAATGCTCACCTAGCTGTTGGGGTTGATTTGGCTGGTGTGATTTTATTTAAACCTCAAAATAGTTTAAATGAGTTTCTATATATCTCTAAGTTCACTTCTGTTAATTTTTTCATATTCCCCTAATTTCTAAGCTTATTTCTCTTAAATTTTTTTGCAAAAAAAAGTTGTAAATACATTATTGTATTACTCTTGGTGTCAATTTGTTAAGATCTTCTAAAGTATTTAATTAGAGAAAATTTTCAATTTGTATTTTTCATCAAGTATATATGTATATATATATATATATATATATAAAAAATTATGATTTTGCTCAATGGAGTATTTTATTTTTTAAATATTTAGGTTATGCTATATAAAAATTTACTTGAGTTTGCTTAATATTTAATTTTGAATGAGTAGGAGAGTAATAATGTTATTTTTAAAATATCTTTAATATCATTGTTATTATTATTACTGTTTATAATATATTAATTAATTTTTTTGAAGTTTTTTGTTTTGTTATTGTTATTCTGGTTAGTTTTAATATGTTTATTTTTTATTATTCATATAATTATTTAAATTATCTTTATTTCTAATATAATAATAATAATAATAATAATAATAATAATAATAATTTTATTGTTATGGATTTGATAGTTGATAGTTTTTTCCTAGTACTTTATTGGAGCAATAGTAATTAAAATATTTATATATTAAGCTTATATGGGTGAATACGACTTAGATATTTATATCTACTATATGTGTGGGCATTTGAGAGATTCCACCTTAGCAGACTTATACTTCAATCCCTATATCGAGGTGACATTGATGGGAATGGTGTTGATTTAAGATATCATTTTTATTTATTATTTTAAATATTTTTTTACTTAAATTATATTCATAATATACTAATTGTTCTTTCAATTACAAGTGGAACGAGCATTATGTACCTGAGTAGCTAGCCAGTTACATGCGGGTGTAGAGAAATAAGTTCAGTGATCTGCAATAAAATCAAGTTTTTTTGTTTACTTGAAATTTATTAATTATACTTTTATTTTTTCTTTTAGCCTGAAATTATTTGATTTTTCAATATTATTTGATAGCCTTACGGTCATCAAAATGGCTACATGTTGCATATTTGTGCACTTCAGGACCAGATGTTTGGGAGGCTAGGGTGTCATTGATATGCTAGCATCATGTAGTGTGACACTTATCAGAGTGAGTTGCTAGATAGTTTAACTGAGTGCCCAGAATAGACTTGGAGTCGATGGAGCTAGATTTTTAGAGAGTCAATGGTTGTTGGAAGGGTTGTGTTGATTGGAATGACTATCACTAATCGTACATTCAAATTTAGGATGATATGGAAGTATATGTTGTGCTTTTAACAGAATAAGTGTTGAGAGAAGCATGTATAGCACTATCGATCAAAGGCAGTATTATACTTGCTTCAAGCCCCCATAGATTTTCCAGACACATTACTCGAGGTCACTTGGGGAACATACCATGATATATTGCTAAGCTTTTTTTCTTTTATGTATAAATACTAGCTTAGCTTATTATTGTGTAGTTTGTTAATTTCAATATAATTTATTTTTGCACCATGAGTGGTGAATTATGGAGGAATAGGACATTTTCAGCCATACCACTAGATAATGATGTGTGGGGAAAAAAACACCGACCTCAATTAAGAGAGTTTGATTTATGTGTCGATGAAATTTTCTGAAGGTAGATGGAATAGTAGATAAGACACTACCCAGAGATTTCGCTCTCATTTTGTGAGGACTTTAGATCTGGTTCCAGGTTTCTATGCAAGCACCTATAGTTAATTACCCTTCCTAATACTGAGAGAGAACTTTCGATTAAGGCTAGTAGTTAGATCACTAAATGCGTAGTGTATAGTAGCATGTGAAGTTTAAAATTTAAGCTTATGAAATTCATCATATTAACTTGAAGAGGATGGTTGGGGGAATGATGACGTGCCCCATCAAGATCCCATGGTTTCGTCATCCCAATCTATTGTGGTCCCTAGTCTACTTGGTCAGAGAAGGTAGTCGACCCAACTGACCGAAGAATCCTTATCAACATCCATGAATTGCATCATCTAAGAAATCGTTATAGACCTGGGGTGAAGTTTGTCTAAGGAGATAAGTTTAAGTCCACCTTAGCTGACAAAAGGCTTTTGCCCTATCAAGTGTACCCTATGGTTCACAACTCAAGGTATAGAGCCATTGGGGAGCATACTGCATCGTAATAATATAATGTCATTTGACGGACCACCGTCAAAGGACTTTATCACATGTATAGGCTACTGGCCAAGCCAGCGGTGAGGACACGGGCACATCCCTTCGACATGAGATTAATTGAGTGAATATAGTTGTACTTGACTTTGGATCCTTTGTGAGCTAGAGTTTTCTTAATTTGACACCTACGATAAATAATTGCGAAAGGTGGATGAATTGAATTTTACTTTAAGTTTTTTTAGTTGATGATTTTTATTTAGTCATTTATAGCTTAATGACATATTAAATTTTTTATTTAGATTGATATTTAATTTAAGTTAATTTGATCTTAGATTGTGATTACATTTTAATAGAAGTATCCCCTCCAGTTGAAATCTCCATTCAACACAGTCATCATCGAGGTGATTTATTATTTCATTTCTTGTCGACTCTATTAATTTAATAATAGAGGATTAGATCTATTATCATATGACAAAATTAGCTTCTCATATGTCTTATTGAGTTAGAATTCTTATGATATTATTATTAGATTTTTAGGTTTTGTTAACTCCTGTCTAAGACAACCAAGAGTCAATCCTGCGGCATCTACACTAAGTTTAAGCATTCAACATAGTGTTAGGGCTCATACGGGTGTTTCAATTCAATATTGATTTAAGTTTGTAGGATTTGAATAGTATTGCTTAGTTTGATTGAGTTTCATTACAAGTTTAAAATTTTAGATACAATTTTAATAGCATTTGGACAGTCTCCCTATGTCGTCCCCTTATATGGGGCTACAACGGGGGCTGAGCCTGCCCACCATGCCAAGAAAGATATGCATATGTGGTGTAAATATCACAATCGAATGCGACATCCCACCATGCCAAGAAAGACATGTATGGGCCTCTGAAACACTTGCACGTAACACAGATTTCTCCATAGAAAGAAAGTGTACATATTATATACTTGAAATGTCAATTTAAACATCAATTTTAGGTTTATAGTTGATTTTATATTAAGCTTATCATGTTAGTGTAGAAGTTTTGGCAGATAGCGTTAGTATCATCGTAGGCCTAGGTATGACCATGCTAAGAAAGGTATGTATGGGTGGTGTAAATATGGTCAAATGCACCATTGCACCATGCCAAGAAAGGCATGTATGGGGCTTTGAGGTTCCTGCATGTAACACATATTTTCTTGTCATGCCAAGAAAGGTGTGTACGGGTACTTATACACCTACAATGTCAGTTTAAACATGAATTTTATATTTTGGCCTGTCTTTATGTCAAGTTGTTTAAGTCTCCTGACAATGTGAAAATTTAGAGATTTGGCATCCGATGTCATCCATCATGGGGCGCCTTGGGTATCTTTGGGCTTACCCACCATGCCATGAAAGGCATGTATGGGTGGTATAAACCATCACGAATCGCCATCTCACCATGATAAGAAAGGCATGTATGTGGCTCAGGATGAAACACATATTTATCCGCCACAAGAAAGCGTCTGGTTTATATACTCATAAGCAAGCACATATTTTCTCACCGCGTTAAGAAATATGCATACGAGTACTTATATTTCAACAAAAACTTTGGTCATGTGGTCACGGGCATGCAGTGCAGGCACTGAGAGCATCTGCGCATGGACAGTGCGCGTGGGCACATGGACAGTGCACGTGGGGCGACTAGCAGCATGGGTGCCCGCGGTCGAGAGTGGGACGCAGAGGGCGCACGACGGCTCAGTGCTCGGACGAGAGGGGCGAGGAGAGGCTTCTGGAGAGAGGTGTGGATGGGAGAATGGAATGAATGAGAGGAATCTAGAGTTAGGTTCAACTGTGGGATTTTTGGGGCTGTATGAATTGGGGTTAGGGTTAGGGATAAGTAGGTATTTATAGGAATTTTTTATTTAAGTGAGAATTAACCCTAATTATATTTTTTGCATCGACATTATTACATATACAATATATATATATATATATATATATATATATATATATATATATATATATATATATATATATATATATATATATATATATATATATATATATATATATATATATATATATATTAATATTATTCTAATATTTTGGATGCAACAACGCAGTTCATTTTATGATCGGAGGCCATTTGGCTTGAGTCGACGTCAAATTGTCAATTTTAATGCAAAATTGCGCGACTGCTCGACATTCACACAAACTCATCCGAATTGCACCCAGACAATCTTATTTAATAGGTTTCTATGTTTTGATACTAACGATGTAATCAATTTCACGAATGGAGGTCTTTGGGCATCGTTGCAGCTTCCCAACCTCTATATATATGTATGCATGTCGACATATCTTCTTCTTGATTGGTCAATTATTGAATTATGCAATATGTATATTTTGATCAAGTTCATCATTCTAAACATGATGGAAAAGTCCGTTGGTCGATCAGAGATAATTTTGATTGATTTTCAATGATGTTGAGTGCATTTTCACTTCAATTTGTGATCTGAAGCTCATCAAATTCATCCTGTGAGCTCAACTTGACTAATGGCGCATGCATGGAGGTTAAGAAATGCCCCCAACAAATGTGGTTCTTGCATGGAGTGAGTAATGTTTGTTAAAATTGATTGACACTTTGGGCTGGCCATAGATCTTGAATCACTTCAATTTTAATTCCAATGGGCTATGGAGCTTTGATGGAATATGTCATCAGTACAATGCCATATGTTTGGATGAGCTAAATGACATGATTGAACGATTTATCCTGATTGACTTTTCGGATGGATCAGAGCTTCTTCCATCATCTACTCTCTGGTTCAATGGGTTTGTTAATGATCTCCTTCTTTGGTGTCTTTATAGATTTGGATTTGCTCCGACCCTAGCTTCATCCTTTACGGGGTTGCATAGAGGAATTTGTTTGTTTACTTTGAGATTTAAAATTCCTTTTGTCCTTGCTTTAAGCTTGACGGACTTGATGAAGAATTGACTTGATTTGTCTATTTGACTTATCGTGAAGTGTATGTATGCCCCTAAATTGTGCTTTGCCGCTTTTACTAACTCGCTGATGGTATATAGATGACAAACCTTCCTTCATATTAGGTCTATAATGTTGAGTTATCAATCAATGTATGTTTTAACATACTAAATAACCACAGAGTTCCTTTAGTTTGGCCATCGGCTTTGTATGAACTATGAAGTTGCTTCCTCGATCTTGTGCTTTAAGCTTTGAATGAATTGGTGAGGAA
The DNA here is from genome assembly GCA_021442155.1 of Cymbidium sinense. NCBI lineage: Eukaryota > Viridiplantae > Streptophyta > Magnoliopsida > Asparagales > Orchidaceae > Cymbidium > Cymbidium sinense. The sequence goes on along the minus strand of CM038221.1, from coordinate 119,578,529 downwards.
ATTGACTTTGATCTATGCTCTATGCTTGATCAGACTTTTGAAAAGAGATTATAGTATCACCTTGTAAGCAATATAGAGATTGATTTAAGGTTGCTCTGAATTGAGAGTTGTTTCCTCAGATTGTCATGATCTATCGATCAAGTAGAAAGATATCTTAGATTCTGGTTTCTTTTAATCACTAAGCTGAATTTGGTTTGAAATTGAATAGCTATCAGCATTGGACTAATAAGCAGGGGCTCTTTCACTACGACCTTTCTTATGGCTTGTTGAATGAAGAGAGCATCAATGACTCAACTATTTGTGGGCTTGTTGAGTCCAACCTTTAGAATCTACTTGAGTCATCGACTTAAGTTGCGATGGCTTTGGTGGTTTGGTCATCAGACTAATGAACATGGGCTCTTTCACTACAGCATTTTCTTGTAGCTTGTTGAGTGAGAAGAGCCTCAGCAACTAGGCCATTTATGGGCTTGTTGAGTTCAATCTTTAAAACCCATACATGTCCTAGACTTGAAGATGTAGAGGTTGATGTTTTCCAAAACTTAGCTTCAAATTGGAATTCATCCTTAATCTTGATTTGACAAATCTGGGAGATAAACTTTTGACATTTAGGACTATCTTTTCAAGTGTATAATTGATTCTTTTTGTTATTGTAAGAGCCTACAACTTTAATAATAGCAATTATAGATATGTTTAGGGATTTGGCATAAAGCTTAATATAAACCCGAGTACATATACAAGAAGACCTCCTATTTCACAGGAGAGGATTGAATAATTTTGATAATAAATAAAAATAAAAATAAAAAAATGCCACATGTCTAATAAGGAGATTGTAGACTAGTTTAGAAATGTATTGTAGAGTTTGAACTTCTTAATATTAAATAGCTCATTATTATTATTATATATATTATATCTCGAGTATCTCACTTGAAGATGTCAACTTAGCTAAATATATAAAATGCCCATTGTCTAACAGGGGGAAGCTTTTGCAGTAACTTGAAAATACTTTCTCGTTTTACGAGAGAATCTTTAAGTGATATTACATGTGCATTTAGTGTGAAAGCCTCATGAGTGCAAGATTCATTTAAGTATTTATATACTTATTTGTAGTTAGTTGTGATATTTCTTGAGATATCGATCGTTGATTGGTGGCATCGGTCATTGACCATTCATGTCAATAAGCTGGTAGGATCCTCCTTCGTACAACTTCTTTATAACATAGAGACCTTCCCAATTAGCTTTGAATTTACCTTTGATCTTATGATGAATGATGATTGGCCTTCTCAACACTAGAATCAATTCACCTTTCTGGAATGTCCGAGGACGTACTAAACTATTGAATACTTTGGACATCCTCGCTCTGTAGATTTCTAAACTTTGTTAAGCTTGGAGTCTAACTCTATCAAGAGCATCCAACTCTTCCATTTATAGATGAGCATTCTCATTTCAAGTAAGATTGAATAGGACAGCTACTCGAAGTGATGGTAGCTCAACTTCTAGTGGCAGAACAACTTTAGCTCCAAATGTTAGAGCTTAAGAAGTGGCCCTGGTTGGAGTTTTGTAAGTTATTCTATATGCATAGAGTGCTTCCATTATTTTAGTGTGCCCCTCTCTTTTATTCTTCATGAGAATTTTCTTGAGAAATTTCACTCAAGTTTTATTGAAAGCCTCTACTAAATGATTGGCCCTCTGATTGTAGATTGATGAATATCACCAATCAATTTTATAATGATTAGAGAATCTGTATATCTTCATACTCTTGAAGGCTAGACATTTGTCTGAAATGATTCATCATGACACCCCGAATCTATAGACAACATTGTTGGTGAAGAACTCAACAACTCGATTAGAAGTGACTTTCTTGAATAGAGGAGCAGCTTCAGCCCACTTGGAGAAGTAATTAGTAGCTGTTAAAATGAATCGATGTCCAGTTGATGATGGAGGATCAATGGGCCCAATTATATCTATGCCCTAACTTTTGAACAGTCAGGACGCTATTGTTAGGTGTAGAGGATTTTAGAGGTTATTGAATGAGATCCCCGTGAACTTGGCATTCTTGACATTTCCTAGCATAATCTATGCAGTCTTTCACTATTGATGGCCAATAGTATCCCATTCTATTAATTTTTACTATCATTTTAGGACCTGATTGATGTGCCCCACAAAGTCCTTCATGAATTTCGAACGTAACTTTGTTGACTTAATCCATCCATAAGCATCGCAACCATATTTGTCCAAAGGATCTACAGTACATTGTGTCATTAACATAGGCATATCGTAGGATCCTTTTTTGTAATCTGTGTGGCTAGTGATTTATTGCTCGATAATTTGCTTTCCTTGAAATAATTGATGGAGGGTTATCTTCAATCATCAGGCTCTTCCACTATGAAAGCTTAACATGATTTCTTTACAATACTTTTGAGTTTTTCTATCTCTTATGCTTGTCATTCTTTGGGAGAGTGAGGAGCAATTTGAATGGCTTCCTGCTGGCTTGTGTTTGATGTCCCCTCTACATGAAGGGGAATATAGATTTACTAGTTGCTGAACTCGACGAGTAGACATTTCAATCAGCACATCATCATCGTCCGTGTTCGCCATTTCCTTTTCTAGCTTGGCCAGGCAATCTACTTTGCTATTCTTCAATTGAGAAACTCAAGCTAGTTTAACATTTAGAATTTGCTTCATGATCTCAAGCACTCGCCTATGATAGTATACTAATTCAAGCTTATTATTCTTATAGAGACCCAACACTTGGTTGATCACCAATTGAGAGTCTCCAAAGATTCTTAAATGTTGGATGTCGATAACAACAACTTCTTCGAGGCCTGTCACCAATTCCTTGCATTCAACTTCATTATTGGTTCTTAGTTCAGTCAGCCTGTATGAATGTCTTATTATGCCATCTTCAGGTGTTATGAAGATGAGGCCAGTGCCAGCTCTTGCTTTTGGTAGATTTGGGGGCTGAGAAAGCTTAAAAGATGATGCACTATCAAAATACATTTCTCAGATCTGTAGTTATTCTCTTTCATGGATAAGCAAAATCTGTTCATCAGGTTAATCATCATTGATTGCTAAATCTTTTGGGATAGGATATGCAGCGAGAAAATTTGCTAGTAATTGCTCCTTTACAGCTTTCTGAGGTACATATATAATATTGAACCGTAATAAGAGCACTGCCCATCATGTCAAATGGCTTGTCAATGCTGGTCTTGTCATTAAGAACTTCAGCAGATCAAATTTGAGATGAGTGTTATCTTATGTGACAACATATAATGTTGAAGCTTCTAGGTAGTGAAGATTAGCACAAGGCAGTGCTTCTTGACCGAAGAGTACTTTGCGTCAGCTCCTATCAATCTTCGACTGATATAATACAACACATTTTTTCCTTCTTTATTGTGCTATGCAAGTAATGCTCTAAGGGATTCTTCTAATGCAGCTGCATATAAGATGAGGGGCTTCCTTAGGATTGGCGTTGCAAGAATTAACAGGTTCAACAAATACTTCTTGATACTGTCAAAAGCCTTATGGCATTCTTTTTGTCCCATTTGAAAGGAGTACTCTTCTTCATCAGCTTCTTCTTCATGGACATGAATCTCTGATCAATACCTCTGATGAATTTCAAGCTCGGAGTGTAGAATATATATTTCTTCAATTGGAGGACTGCGATCGAAGTTGACCTCCTATCAAAGATATGGAGCTGGTTAGCAATGGGATCCCCTGGATGATTCTCCAAGGTGTCAATCATCAAAAATTGCATCACATATGACCTTTCTCTTAGGCACCCATTCTTGATGAGTTTTATTGATGGTGGATCTTTAGGAGTACAATCTAGATGTCACTCCACTATCTTTCTTTAAGGAAATTTCACTTCGGGACTTTGGCCTCCAAATTTTCATTCCTTTTTGCTGGGACCCTTTGACGGTGGATTCTTGGACCTGTGGTCCATGTTCCACGCTTCGATGCTCACCGTACATTTATAATATATGGGTTTTTTGTGGACATATCAGATATCACATTATTTTCTTTCTCTAGAATAATATTTTCATGAAACTTTGGCCTTCAAGTTTGCTCATCTTTCAATCAAGACCTTTCAACACCAGATTCTTGGACTCATGGTCCAAGCGTCATGCTTCGATGTTCACCATGTGGGACGTGTTTGGCTTGGTGGCATGTCATAATGAGAGATGAAAGTTCTCTGAGTGGAGTTTGGCATTCTCAATCACCACTGGCCTTTAAAATTTCTTCTTTTTATAAAGCCTCTTTTCTTTACCACTTTAGGAACTCTTTACATCTTCGTGGATAGAGTTTTGAGTTCACTCTTTTGTGGTGCTAAAGCTTGGAATTTATTTTATTTTGCCAGTAGAGCTATTCCTTTATGCCCATTTCATATTTTCAAATTCATTGGTGGTAGGAATACTCATTTCTAGAGGTAGAGTTGGTTGCTTAGTGTGCTATTTAAGAAAGTTTTATTGAGCCTTCGGCTCAACACTTTTTTTTCTTCTTCTTCATTGTGTTGTGTGAGCAATTCTTTGAGGGATTCTCCTAGTGCAGCGATATATAAAATAAGGGCCTTCCCATTGGTGATGGGATTCCCTGAAGGACTCTCAAGAGTGTCGACCATCATGAGGCTCATCAATTAAAACATTTTTTAGGAATCTATTCCCATTGAATTCTATCATTGGTGGACCTCCAATAATGCAATCTGAAAGTCACGCCTTTCTACTTCTCCATCGCTACCTCTTCTCAAGGCTTCGGCCTCCATATTTATTTTTTCCTTCTACCGAGACCTTTCAATAGCGGATTCTCGAACATGCGGTTCAAGTGTCACACCCCGATGTTCACCGTGCAAAAATTTCTTAGGACGGTCTTGAGCAATACCCACTGAGGGTAGCCTTTTTAATGAATCTTGCTCATTTTCCTTGATAATCGAGCTTTGATATTTTTTTTTCTTTATAAGACCCTATTTCTTGACAACCTTCAGCACCTTGTGCACTCTAGAGGATAGAGTCTCGGGATGCCTCCTTTGTGGGGTTGGAGTTTGGTGTCGTTGCTCCTAGAATGATTATTTGATATCACCAGTAAAGCTATTCCTTTTTACCTGCTTGAGATTTTCAAACTTGTTTATGAGTGAGAGCACTAGCTTTTGGCATCAAGTCCGGTCACATGACTGGTGATCCAGGTAGCAACTGCTGAGCTTACAATTTAGCATTTCTTTTCCTTCTTTTCCTTCTACTCAATTTCCTCTAGAAGATGATGCTTCAACATCATACCTTCTTAATGAAAATGGTATAATAGATAGAGTGGTCGCATTCATAGGCATGATTGAAACTTTCTACCCAGTTATGGTTCTCTTCATGACTTGTGCTTCAGAATGACCCAATCTTTTGAATACATAGGCTCTCTTTCGAGGAACCTCAATAGCAGTAGTGACCATTTTAGTTATTCTCCTCCCCTGCATAAGTTGGTGTGTACAATATATAGGTGCTTCATGTGGAGGATTGTTTGCAGTAGTGATAGCTTGAAATTTTACACTTTCTAATTGAATGGTAGCCTCAACATCTCCATTATTGATTACCGTATTAGCCAGATGGATGTTGCCTCCACAACATAACTTTATGATAAATAGTGTGCTTTGAAGATCCATCTTTGTAAATGAAAGATAAGGATTAACATTCAATAATTGATGCATCACTCCACACTTTCATAATGCAGATATACAATAGAACATACATGACAGAATATTAAATCAAGTTATGGAATAAAAAGATTTTAAAAACTTCAAAAATATGTTCATTATAAAAATAATTTTGAGTTTCAATCAATTTTATTTTATAAATAACTCTAAATTTTAATTTTATTATGTTCTACTACTATTATATCTTTGATTCAATTAGCCAAAGATGAAAAAAGAATGATATCCCCTGTAGAGTCGCTAGAAATCTGTGGGCTCCAAAAATTCACCATCGACCTCTCGATTAAGAGAGTTTGATTTATGTGTCAATGAAATTTTCAGAAGGCAGATGGAATAGTAGATAAGAAACTACTTAGAGATTTTTCCCTCATTTTGTGAGGACTTTAGATCTGGTTCTAGGTTTTTTATAGGCGTAAGCTCCTATAGTTTATTACCCCTCCCAATATTGAGAGAGAACTTTCGATTAAGGCTAGTCATTAGATCGTCAAATGCGTAGCATATAGTAGCATGTGGAGTTCAAAATTTAAGAATATGAAATTCATCATATTAACTTAAAGTGCATGGTTAGGGGAATGATGACATGCCCGATCAAGATCTCATGGTTCCAACATCCGATATCATGGTCCCTAGTCTACTTAGTCGGAGGAGTGTCACGAAGGATCCTGTCGGACCATGGGTTGCGTCATTTAAGAAATCCTTGAAGATCTGGGGTGAAGTTTGTCTAAGAAGACAAGTTTATGTCCGACTTACGTGCGAAGGCTTTTGCCTATCAACCTATGGTTTCACAACTCAAGGTATAGAGCCATTGGGGAGCATACGAGCTACATTTAAGACCATAATATAATGGTGTCATTTGGCAACCCGGTCGAGGACTCACGGTGTAGCGCATCATATGTAGCTTCTAGCCAAACCACAATCAAAGGACACGCGGGCCCGTCTATGAGATTGATAGTGTGGTGATCGGGTATGGCATGAAATTTTAAATTTTATTTTTCTAGGATGTATACTTCTAGAATAAAATGAAGATATAAATGTAGTCTTTTGTGCATTTGGACACCACGTAGATCCGTAAATGTTCTTATTAGTGTGATTGGGTACGACATTGAGGAGAGGTGTACTATCTGGAAAGATAGAAGTGACCACCCTACAATGGACCTAATCACCTCAATAAAGACTCCTAAGAATAATGAGTCTTCATATATACCAAAAATTCTTTCCCTACTTTACATGGAAAAGTAAAGTAGGGTTTATTTTAAATTAGGTTCATTAAGTTCCCTATGGAGGAAAGCCCCCATAGTTAATTACATCTTAAAGAATGAGATTCCTTATGAATACCCTTGATTAAGGTAAATGATCATTGTCTCCAAAGATTTCAAAAAGGTAGGACTATCAATCGATTGGTTTATTTTTAGAAAATCAAGTGGGATCGATCAAGAGGAGGGAGTTCTTATTGAAGCCAAATGAAGATGAGTAGGGGATGTTTAAGATACTAGGATGGCTAGTAAACATCCTAAACTATCATATGGTTGGGCTTTACATTTTAGAAATTGAATTATTTATTTGAGATGAATTTTTATTAGAAGTTTAAGGCTTATAATTCCACAATACAAGGTTATGAAAATGCCTAAGAGGTGAGGATTTATGCTCATGGCCCATAGAAGGGAGAAGCAACTTGAGAACCTAAATCTAGGGAGCTTTGGTGAGGGCCAAAAGCATGATCTAAATCTAAGATAAAAATGAGTATTTGGTTTGCCTCCACAAGAGGACAAACCACCCAGCACTTGGACTTACTCGCAAACCATGGCTCACAAAGGGTAGCCATAGCTCCTATGATTTTAAAATCATGCAGGCAAGTCATATGCTTTATGCAATATAACTAGGCTATTATTTATTTTAGAAAGAGACTAAGTCCTTAAACTCACTCCTTAAGAGACTAGATCATGTAAGGGCATCAAAAATGACCTAGATCTAACATAAACTATATTACATTTTATTTTTATTTTTGGACAATCATTTGACTTGCTATAGGACTCATATGCGCATAAGAAATAAGATTATATTAAGAAAGGCATTTCCACCATGGCTCTCAAAGGTCAAGCCAAGGTCTCTAGCAAAGGAGGAAGCCCTCCAATCAAGAGTGAAATAATATACTTTTATATGTGATGTTTGAAAAGAAATACTCATCTAGCTAAGGGGTTGATAATTCTATTATCTTGATTTTTAGCCTAAGCTTTAGGTGAGGTTATGAGTTATTTATTTTCAATTTTGAGTTGATTAATTTGGTAGAAGATTTATTTTTTCCTAATAGCTAAATAGTCATTCAGACCTTACATCAAGCAAGAAAGAAACTAGAAAAATATGCCATCTTATTGCATAAGCTAAACAAAATATCAAACATTTTATAAAGCTAACACAAAAGAATAAAAGGCCATTTGTGGTCGAGAACCACCCGACAAACCAGAAAATAAGTTGGGTAGCCAAGCTCTACCTTTATACAACTCGGATTACAAATGAATTAAGTTACAATCAAGTAAGAAAATCCATGTTATGGGGGTCATCATTTCTTCATTTCTTCTTTCTTCTTTCTTCTATCTTCTTTTTTAATTTAGTTCCTTCTTTTGTTTGGTTGGAAGGTGGTTGCTCCAAAGGCTTCATATGGTACATAAGACATAATCTTATGACCAATGCTCATCCTAATCCCCTATAACATTCATTCCAAAATTCTAATTGCAAAAATACATGAAAAATAAAAGTAAATCTATCTAACACTTGCAAAATAGAGATTAGCTAAACAAACTATACAAATCCCAAGCATGTATATTGGATGTAGCACCCCACACATGAGTAACCAAGTCCACCTGGGCTATTGAATTATGCTTAGGGGCACAAGCACCTGCACAACAAAAGTATTTATATTTTAATTACAGCACCCCTTAAGCATAATCCCCTGCAGAAGATAATGATTAGACTAAATCATTCTACCATTCATTCTACGCACATACACCCTAATATCCTGACTAGAAATAATTATTGACCTCATTTTTAGGATGAGATCTCAACCCCTACATCTTAGATATAGGATTCCTCTTAGACTTTAAGAGTTCCTTAGTCTTAAGAAACATTTAGTGATTAGGTGGACACTCAACCTAGCCCTAAAGACTTAGAAGAGTTAGCCTTAGGAGTGTTAGGAAAATTTTCCTACCCTATATCTTAAACCACATTCCTTAGTTCTTTCCTTCAAGTTGAACTCTAAATCAAATTAACATCGAACCTAAATCAATTCTAGCCTAATTATTTTTCTCCAAACTCAAATCAATGCCACATGATTGAAACACATGATTGAAATCCATGAATGAATTCCAAGTTGAAATTCGTAATTCCAAATATTTCCTAAATCCTTTAATTTCCTCTTAAGGACTTAGCCTAGATCATCATCAAATCACTTAAAATTCATGAAATTTTCTCATAACTCATTTATATTCACATATATAAATGAAATATAAATTCAAATCAATCAAATCAAATCCAAAATTCAAATTCCTAATTCAAAATCCTTCTTAAGTCCTTAATTCTCTCTTAAGGACTTAGCCTAAATCATCTTCAAATCAATTCAAACTCATGAGATTTTCTCATAAGTCATTCATACTCTCATTTATATTCACATATATAAATGAGATATAAATTCAAATCAATCAAACTAAACTCAAAAATTAAATCCGAACTTCAAAATTATTCTTAAGTCCTTAATTTCCCTCTTAAGGACTTAGCCTAGATCATCATCAAATCACTTCAAATTCATTAAATTTTCTCATAAATCATTTATATTCTCATTTTTATTCACATTTCTAAATGAAATATAAATTCAAACAAACAAAACCAACTCCAAAATTCAAGTTCAAATTCAATCAGAATCTAACATAAGCCTTTCAAGTCAAATTCTTGAACTTAGCCAAATCAACTTCAAATAAAGCCAAACTCTTGATTTTCCTTCATGATTCAATCAATCCTTCAATCATGAATGAAATATAAATATAAACTTCAATCACTTAGCAAAACTCAATTCAAAAATCAAAATCTATTTCATGTTCACCTTTGAACTTGAAATTGTCAAATGAATCAAAACCCATTTGACTTCAAATCACTTGCAAATGGATTTATATTTCAATCATAAGTCCATATGTGAGTTCAATCAAACTCAAATTAAGCTTTGACCAATCCATTTAACCTACTTAGGCTCACTTGATCCAAAGTGACCTAAAGTACCCTTATGAGCCAAATTCTAATTCTAACTAAATTGGATTGAACTAAGCCCATTTAAGCCTCTCATCATGATCAACAATCATCATGGGATGATCAATCACTCAAATTGTGTCAAACCAAGTCAAACCAAAAGGATGACCAAGTCAACACTTAGCCAAATGAAACCCAACACAACCAAAATCCATCATAGGCTAAATTGATTAAAACCAGTGATCTAAGTTCATTCATGATCAATGTTTGAACTTAACTAAGTCAACATTTGAGCCTAACCTAACACAATTGGCCACTTGACCCAAGTTGACCCAACTTGACCTAAAAAGTCAAAATGTGTTAAAACTTGATCTAAGCCAAATAGATTGAAACCAATGGGCCAAGTTCATTCTAAATCACTTATTGAACTTTATCAAAGACTCAATTGGCCAACTAGACCTAACCTAGCCCAATTGACCTCGAACCCAACTTGACCTAAAGGGTCATATTGAGCCAAATTCAAACTTAACCAAAATTGGTTGAAAATAAAAATACCAATCCACTACATATGACTAACCAAACCTAAACCTACCCATGACATTGCTCAAATAGGTCAAATGGGTCAAATTGTTCAACTTGACTCATTTGACCTAAATGAAGTCATATGAACTAAATCCAAACCTAAACAAAATTGAATCAAACCAAACCCACCAAAATATTTCAAATGGTCATATGAACTAGACCTAATCCTTGGTTTGACCCAAATTGACCAATTGGTCAACTTGACCCAAGTTGAACCATTTTGATCTAAATGGGTCAACATGAGCCAAACCATACCAAATGAACTCCAAATTCAATGAAACTTGGTCAAACCTATTTTATCAACATACCAAAAATACCCAAACTTAAAAATCAGCCAAATGACCATTTAACCTCTAGGCCATAGGGTAAATTTTGACAAATTCCACTTCAAATTTGGTCAAATTCTCTTCAAACCTACTTGATACTCTCATAGTGGATCAACTGAACACTAGGAAGGATGATGCACCGAACCAAATGGGTTTAGGTCATCCAAACCCAACCCAATGGCTAAACTGAGCACATGCTTTGAAATGGCCACATGAAAATCTTCCTTACACTCAGTTGAAGCACATGAGGAGTTCACCATTCCACTCCCTAGACTAAAACAAACTCAAGGATAGTCCTAACATCCTAAGAAACCCTTTGAATCAAGGCAGTTAGATCAAAATGGCAAGCCCATGCTCGACCATCTAATTGCCAAAGGGGGAGATATACTCCCCCTAATTCAATTGAATCTTCATAGAGTCATTATCGATTGAGTGTTAGGAAGTCAGAGGAGCCATTTGCAAGTGATCCTAAGCTTCTTAGAGGGAGATTGAAATTCATATTTCTTGGTTTTCATCACTTGAAAATAGAGGAGCTTGATTGAATTTCCAACTTTCTCCACACTCAACATCAACTCAATTCCTTCTTCAAGCTTTATCAGAAGACCAAGTCAAGTGCACCCATACTCTTTCCCAAGCTTCAAAAGTAGAGGAGGAGTGCCCTAGACCAAAGTTGAGCTCAAGCTAAGGAGGAGTTGACTTCTAGAAGAACCATTCAATTTCTAAGCCTCAAACTCTCAACAATGCTTCGTCTCAACTAGGCAAGCTTCCAAGGGTCAGTGTGGTCACCAGGTGAGGTTAGCCATTAAATCAAGCTTAATTTCATTGTGTGTTGGTCCTTTATGAAGAAAATCTTCACCCAATGAAAATCTAGCCAATGGATGTAATCTTCTATGCATGTTGATGGTGTGGGTAAAATTTTGAATCAATCTGAGCTCAATCGAGCTCAGATCATTTCCTTGAAGATGGATAGTGTCAATTTTCCACAATCATTTATAGGGATAGATCTCTGGCCATCCATCCGTGCATTTTGGATGGACGGTTGAGATTAAAATACGATATATTTATTTTAATCTTCGATTCGTGACTTTAATCTCTGTCCGATCCTTGATGGACGGTGAGAAAGCAGCCGCGCCACATGCACTACAATTTGACATTTTAAACCAATGGGAATCGACACATGTAAAGTACATGCCATGTAAGCTGCATGCGTGGCACCCGTAGGATTAAGAATATAATTAGGGATTTAATAAATTCTAATTAATCACCTAAAGTTTTAAAATTCATATCTCAACATACAAAAATAAAAAAAATATGAAATAAATTGCATTAGAGAGATAATTGAATATAAAATATTATAAAGATAATTTTAATTGATTTTGAATAATTCTCTTATCTAAATTTAGATTTTATTGGGAATGTTAATTTGATAATTACTCTCTAATTAATCCGATAAATTTCAAACTTCTGTAATTAGGGATGACCTCCCTAATTTTTGGAATTTATTGGTGGTAATTAGAATTGCTAATTTAGTCCTTAATCACTCTCTTAATGTGATTAGACTTAATTAAGGGTATAATTAGTGATTTAACCCTTTGATTGAGCTAATTAAGTTTTGATTAAATGAATGTGAGGTTTAGGAAATAATTTTAGGATATTCTCCTTAAGATATTCCTTAAACCCCCTTTTATTCTTTAATCTTACTTTAATTAAAAGTTAATTTACTAATTATCCTCTTAATTAATTTCATAAAATTCTACAACCTTCCAGAACTCAATTAATTCTTCTTGGATAGATTCTTAGTTGTTCAAGAGCCTAAGTATAATTAAAGAAATCAAAATTCAACTCATATGGGTGAGGGGAGTTTTGAAATCACCTAAGTGAAACCCCTTAGCTTAATTAATCATTAATCATGAGCCAAATTACATTAGGCCTTTTTCCTTCTATGTGCATTGCTGATTTAAATTCCTTGTGCAATTTTATGTCATCTCATTGGCTCATAATTATTTGATTTACTATGCTAAGGTGTGAATAAGGGTAATTAATATGCTTAATTCACAGCTTAACCTAATCAAAATATAAAATGAATCTAATAACCTAAAAACTGAATAAAAATATCAAACACATGTGGGAATGGGTTAGGAACAACAAACTCAGCTCACATTTTCCAAATTGAGTCAAACTCAAAAATCAAATAAAAATCACATTAAATAAACTTTGATTTACTTTAAGCTTTCTTATTTCATAATACTATCTTTAAGAATTAATTAAGGTGAATGAGTTTACATGATTTCATTACTTTAGTTCTTTCCTAACATGTTAAATGTGTGTGTTAGATGATTTCATACATTCATACTCTTCAAAAATCAAATTTAAAATGAAAATGTTTCCTTAATGTCAAAATGCATGTTTTGGCTAAAATAAAAATATGAGTGGCTATTATCACTATTAAATTCAAATTATTTTCAAAATATATGAATCAATTATCAAAACTGAAAGTGTATTACTTATATCTTACTTATAAGCTTGCATGTGAGTAAAATATAACAACATGCTCAGTGTAGTTTTCCTTCTCCTATCTTTTGGTATAGTTTGGAATAGGATTGGGAAAAGTGTATAGTTCATTTGAAAAGAACACAATACTTGCCTAATTCCATTCCATATTCATTCCTATGCTATAACTTAAGACGGACACCTACACTTACATATATAAATTGCATAAACAAACCAATATAAAATAAATACCAACTTTTGCATTCTTTCTTTTCCATTTATTTATTTTGTACATAAGCTTATATTTAAGGAAAGTGGTATATTAGTCTGGACAACCCCAGGGTTGCGAGGCTTTAGATAGCCCTAAGTAGGTCTTGTACCTTACACCCCTTATTAACAATGGAGTCGTACTCACTTATGCCTCTCATACATTCATATGTGCATGTGAAAATTAGATAAGAAACCCCTTTGCTACTTAATGAAAATCATGCATCATAAACATTCAAATTTTCTTAAATAAACTACTTAGCATGCATCATAAAGTGTGCTAAAAATTCTCATTTGTATGTATAGATATGTTTAGGACTCATTCATTTGCATGTTATACATGTTGGAAAAGAAATGAAGTGATGCATATTTTGTGAATTTAATTCATTTTACTTAATATTAAAATGCCTTTCTTTTTGAATAGGTTTATTTAGAGTTCATCTAAACTTAGGATTAATTAAAACACATAATAAAATATTTACTAAATAAAACTAAAACATGAATCCATTTTAGAGATTACTTAGGTTAGAGAAGCAAAGAGAAGTTCTCTTCTTTTTCCCTCTCTTTATAACTTAGTAATTAATTCTAGGATTCACTTGAACCTAATCAAAACATAAAATAAAATCAGCCCAAAATAATTAAATCACTTAAATGAAACCCTTCTCTAAGTTGAATATTCTTCATAGTATGGCCTCTTATTCTTTTGCGATTAGCTTTATAAATTGATTAATGATTTGTTTAGCTTGTGCACTAAGATGGCATCCTTTTCCTACTTTCTTCTTTGCTTGATGTATGGCCTGGATGTGGATTAAGCTCTTAAGGAAAAATAAATCTTCTACCAAATTTAATAATTAAAAATTAAAAATAAAGAACTATTAATCTCATCTAAGGCTTAGGCTGAAATCAAGATAAAAGAATTAGAAACCCCTTAGCTGGATGAGTATTAATTTTATATCATCATGCAAAAATGCATATTATTTGACTCTTGATTGGAGGGCTTTCACCTTTGCTAGAGAAACTTGGCTTGACCTTTGAAAGCCATGGTGGAAATACACCTCCTCCCTTCTCGCTATTTTTAGCCAATAATCTTACTTCTCATGCATTAGGCATATGAATCCTATTAGCCTAAGTCAAAATGATTATCCTAAAATAAACAATAAAATGTAATATGAATTGCATTAGATTTAGGTCATTTGAAGCATACCCTTACATGATCTAGTCTCTTTAGAGAGTGAGTTTAAGGACTTAGTCTCTTTCTAAAAAAATAACAATCTAGCTATCTTGCATAAAGCATATGACTTGCCTACATGAATTTAAAATTGTAGGAGGAGTTAGTTTGCAGCCACCCCCAGGCGATCGTAAGTCCAAACAGTCGGATGGTTTGCTCTCTATTGTGGAGGCAAACTAAATACCCATTTTCACCTTAGATTTGGTTTGTGCTTTTGGCCCTCACCAAAGCTCCCTAGATTCAGGTTCTGAGATTGCTTCTCCCCTTTGCAGGTCATAAGCATAAATCCTCACCTCTTAGATATTTCTGCAATCTTATGTTGTGGAATCACAAGCCCTAAATCTCTACAACAACAATAACAATAAGCTTTAATCCCACTAGGTGGGGTCGGCTACATGAATCCTTCATCTCCATTATGTCCTATTATGTGTCAAATTCTCATTTAATTCAAGTATACTAAGATTATTTTTTATACATCTTAACCAAGTCTTTTTAGGTCTACCTCTACCTTTATTAACATAAGGCAAATCTAATGCATCTACTCTCCTAATCGGGTCATCGGACGGCCAACGCTTTATGTGGCCAAACCATCTAAGGTGACTCTCCCTAATCTTATCTACCACTGGAGCTACTCCAACTTTTCCCAAACATACTCATTTTCATTCTATCTCTAAGAGTAAAGCCACTCATCCACCTAAGCATCCTCATCTCTGTAACACTTAACTTAGTCTTATGCTTCTCTTTTATTGGCCAACATTCTGCACCATAAGTCATTGCAGGTCTTACCACCATCTTATAAAATTTTCCCTTAAGTTTAAGTAGAACTTTTCTATCACATAATAGGCCAGATGCATTCCTCCACTTCAACCATCCAACTTGAATTCTACTAATAACATCTCCATCCATTTCACCATCATTTTGAACAATAGAGCCTAAATATTTGAATCGCTCACTCTTATTAATGACCTATTCATCTAATGTCACAACACTACCACTAGAACTTCTACAACTAATATTACACTCCATATATTCAGTTTTAGATCTACTTAAATGAAAATCTTTAGACTCTAAAGTTGACCTCCATAATTCAAGTTTTTTATTGGACTCTCTCTCTATTCTTATCAACAAGAAGAATGCCATCAACAAAAAGTATACACCAAGGTTCATCTTCTTGTAAATTCCTAGTAAACATCCATAACTAAAGTAAAAAAGATAAGGGCTTAAAGCTAATCCTTGATGTAATCCAACTGAAATAGGAAAATATTTTGTCAATCTTCCTTTTGTTTGGACACAGGTAACAGCTCTAGTATACATATCCTTAATGACTTCAAAATAACCAATATTAACTCCTTTCTATTCTAGAACTCTCCAAAGAACATCTCTTGAAACTTTATCATAAGCTTTCTCTAAATCAATAAATATCATATGTAGATCCTCCTTACTTTCTCTATGCTTCTCCATCAAACATCTTAACAAATGTATAGCATCCATAGTAGATCTACCTGGCATGAAACAAAACTGATAGAAACTTAGTATCACATCGTAACCTATGCTCATTACTCTCCCATAGTTTTAATGTATGGCACATTAACTTAATTCCTCTATAATTTGCACACTCTTGTGCATCACCTTTATTCTTAAATATAGAACCAACAAACTCTTTCTCCACTCTTTCCGGAATCTTTTAGTCTTTAAAATAATATTAAAATATTTGTAAGCCAAGAGATTCCTTGATCTTCTAAACATTTCCACACTTCTATTGGAATATTATCCGGTCCTACTACTTTTCCACATTTCATTTTTTTTAAAGCTTCACTAACTTCAGATTTACTAACATGATGATAAAAATGAAATTTTCTATTATTGTTTAGGGTATTAAGGTTGCTAAAATCAATCATACTTCTAGATCCTTCATTGAAAAGTTTATCAAAATACCTCATCCACCTATTTTCAATATCCTTTTCTAAGAAAAGCACTTTATTATTTTCATCTTTAATACACCTCACTTGAATTATGTCTTTACTTCTTCTATCTCTTTGGTTGGCTAACTTATACATACATATTTCACCTTCTTTGGTATCTAATCTATTGTATAAATCACTAAAAGCTAACTTTTTTGCATCATATATTGCTTTCTTAGAATCTCTATAGGCCACTTTATATCTTTCCTAATTCTCCGAGTTTTTACATCTAAACCAAGTTTTATAACAATGTTTCTTAATTATTATCTTTTCTCGCACACTCTAACTCCACCACCAACTATTCTTATTAAAAGAAGCTTTTCCTTTTGATTCTCCAAGCACATCTTTAGCAACTTGCTTAATTTCACTTGCTATTTTTTCCCACATAATGTTAGCTTCCTTATGAACATCCCAAATTCTAATCTCTTATAGCTTGCTCTTAAAAATATTTTTATTTGTGTTCTTTAAATGTCCCCATCTAATCCTAGTACAATAATTTGATTTATTTTTTCTCTTATAACCTTTCATCTTCAAATCTAAAACTAACAATCGATGTTGGGTACTTAAATTTTTACTTGGAATGACCTTACAATCTTTACATTCTAAACGATCTATTTTTCTTATAAGAAAATAATCAATTTGTATTTTACTAGATCCATTTTTATAAGTAATAATATGTTCATCTCTTTTCTTAAATAAAGTGTTAGCAACTACAAAATCATAAGCTAAGGCAAAATCTAATAAAGTCCTACCTTCTTCATTAGTCACTCCAAATCCATAACCACCATGAATACTTTTAAAATCTTCTACCACTCTACCAACATGTCCATTTAAATCTCCTTCAATAAATACTTTTTCTTCAAGAGGTATCTTTTGTATTAATCCTTCTAATTCATTCCAAAATTTTCTTTTAATCTTACCTCCAAACCTACTTGAGGAGCATAGACACTTATAACATTGATAATCTTAGTATCAACAATAATCTTTAAAACTATAATTCTATATCCACATCTATTAATATTTATAACATTATCCTTCAAACTTTTATCTATAATCACACCTATACCATTTATAGTTTAACTTTTACCTGAATACCAAAGTTTTAAACCTAAACTATCAATCTCCTTTGCCTTCTCTCCAACCCATTTAGTTTCTTGAACACATAAAATATTTATCTTTCTATGAACCATAATATCTATTAATTCCATTAATTTACCTGTAAGAGTACCTATATTCCAAGATCCTATCCTAATTCTAGTTTCATGGACTAACTTCTTCTCCCTCATCCGTCCATAATGTGGGAACCCTTGCTTATTTAACACTACACACGGGAGTCGATGCAGTGGCTCTAGCACATTTTTCAATGTATTCAAGCCATACAGTGTGTCACTTCCAGGGGACGCCTTAGCATTAACATAATGATTTAAAGGATTCATGTCATGATTATTTTGACAAGTTTTACGCTAGCTGTCAACTACCTAACGCAACCCTCGACTTTTTACATCCGAAATTGGGACCGGCAATTGTTGTGGTAAATCAATAAGCCCTAAATTTCTAATGAAAAATAATTGAACTCAAACAAATTAAATCAATATAACAAAATGAAAAGCCCAATTATAGGATAGTTTGGGATGCTCGCTAGGTCTCGTAGAATCATGAGCATCTCCTATTTATCTTCATTTAGCTTCGATAATAACTCTCTCTTTGATCAATCCCATTTGATCTTCTAAAATAAACTAATCAATTAATAGTCCTACCTATTGAAATCTTTGAAGACAATGATCATTTACCTTAGTCGAGAGTATTCCTAATGGATCTCATTCCTTAGGATGTAATTAATTATGGGGGCTAGCCTCAGTAGGGAACTTAATGAACCCAGCTTAAAATAAATCCTACTTTACTTTTTCAGGTAAAGTAGGGGAAGAATCTCTAGTTCATATGCAGACCCATTGTCCTTAGGAGTCCCTGTTGAGGTGATTAGGTCCATTGTAGGGTAGTGAATTATTTTCTTTGAGATAGTATACCTCTCCTCAATGTCACACTCGATCACCCTCAATAAAAATATTTGCAGATCTACGTGGTGTCAAAATTGCATAAAAAGAAGAGATGTATATTTCGATCTTCATTTTATCTCGCATAGAGTGAAGATGTAAGTACATATTTTTATTCTTTAGAAATATTAAAATTTCACCACAACAATACATCACAAAATAAAAGCAAACATCAAATCATGCACCGCCCTAACCTAAAGTAAGAAATGGTGACTTAGTTTACTGTGTGTGCTTTAAAAGATTTGTGTGGTATGCTTTGCTATGGCTTTAAGGCTTAGATTTTCTAAGTGTGAAGATGTTTAACCTAGATGGGTGGTTCCATTTAAGTGTTTAGTTGATTTGGGTTATTTTTATTTGGTGATTTTATTTAGTTTAAATGAACCTGCTTAATTACTAAAGATTGTAAAGAGAGGGAATAGAGAAGAGAACTTCTCTTTCCTTCCCTACCCTAAGTAACTTCTAAAACATATTTTACGTATTGCTTTTTTAGTACGAATATTTTTTAGTGGGTTTTAATTAATCCTAAGTTTAGATTTTTCCTAAATAAACTTATTCAAAAAGAAAGACATTTTAAGATTAAGTAAAGTTTCATAAAACACACATCACTTCATTTCTTTCCCAACATGTATAACATGCATATGAATGAATCCTAAGCATATCTATACATACAAATGGAAATGTTTAGCACACTTTATGATGAATGGTAAGAAATGTTACTTAATAAAATTGGAATGATTTATGATGCATGATTTTTATTAAGTAGAAAAGAGGGGTTTTTTATCCATTATTCACATGCACATGTGTATGTATGACAGGCATAAGTGAGTACAATACCATTGTTAGCACCAGGGGTGTAAGGTACAAGACCTACTTAGGGCTACTTAATGTCTCGCAATCCCGGTGTTGTCCAGACTAATATACCACTTTCCTTAAATACAAACACATGTACAAAAGAAATGAATAGAAAAAGAAAGATGCAAAAAGTTTGTATTTGTTTGTTTATTTTGTTTATGCAATTTATATGTACAACTGTGGATGTCCTTCTTAGGTAATAGCATAGGAATGGATAGGAATGGAGTTAGGTAAGTGTTGTGTTCTTTTCAAATGAACTATACACTTTTCCAAATCCTATTCAAAACTATGCTAAAAGAAAAGAGAAGGAAAGCCACACTATGCTTATCTTCATATTTATATCCACATGCATGCTTATAAATAATTATAAGCAACACACTTTGAGTTTTAGGTGTTCAATTTATAGATTTTGAAAATATTTTTGGATTTAGTAGTAATAATAGTCATTCATATTTCTACTTCAGCCAAAATATGCAATTAGACATAAAGAAAATATTTCATTTTTAATTTTGATTTTTAAAAGATATGAATGCATGAATTTCATATGGCATACACATTCAACATGCTAGGAAAGAAATAAAGTGATGAAAGTAATACAAATTCATTCACCCTAATTAATTTCTAAAGACAATCCTATGAAATAAGAAAGTTTAAAGTGAATTAAAGTTTATTTAATGTAATTTTTATTTTGAATTTGTTTTATGTTTGTTTTAGGAAATGTGAAAGAATGTTTGCTAGTCCTAACCCATTTCCCCCACATGTGAGTTAATTTAGTTTGTTCTTTGGATGATTAGGTGATTTTTATATTTTGATTAGGTTAAGGTATGAATTCAGTGTGTTAATTACCCCTTACCTACACCACCTTAGCATATTTAATCAAATAATTATGAACCAATGATATGACATAAGACCACATAAGAAATTTAAATCAGCAATGCACTTACAAAAGAAAAGGGGCTAATGCAATTGGCTCATGATTGATGATTAATTAAACTAAAGGGTTTAATTTAAGTACTTTCATAACCCCTCTGACACATGTACCTAGTTAATTAAGATTTTTTTAAGTACTTTCATAACCCCTCTGACACATGTGAGTTGGATTAGTTAAGTTCTGGAAGGTTTTAGAATTTTATCAAATTAATTAGGTAGGTAATTAGTGGATTAACCCTTAGTTGCATTTGAAATAAGGAAGAAAGAGGGGGTTTAAGGAATAGCTTAAGGAAAATATTCCCAAAATTATTTCCTAAACCTCTTATTCATTTAAACAAATCTTAATTAACTCAATCAAAGATTTAAACCACTGATTACACACTTAATTAAACTTAATTATATTAAGAGGGTAATTAGAAATTAATTTAGAAATTCCTCTAATTAAACCATCAATAAATCCCAAGAAAATTAGGGGAGGTAGAAGTCATCCCACTAATCATACACAAGATGTTTGGAATAATCAGTGGGGGTAATTAGAGAGTAATTAGCAAAATCAAATTCCCAATAAAGTTCAAATTCAGAAAATAACACTATTCAAAATTCATTG
Source organism: Cymbidium sinense (assembly GCA_021442155.1). NCBI lineage: Eukaryota > Viridiplantae > Streptophyta > Magnoliopsida > Asparagales > Orchidaceae > Cymbidium > Cymbidium sinense. The sequence continues at coordinate 119,557,316 of CM038221.1, read as the reverse complement.
AATTCAATTTTATGATATTTTATATTTAAATACCTTTCATGTGGCCATGTTCACGCAAGTGGCCAATTTTGAAAATCATTGCATTTGATTTGGCCAGATGGAGGTAATGGAAGAGTGTGATGTGCTTGAAATGGGTGGAGGAATGACTCCCATGTGGCCATGTTCAAGCAAGTGGTCAGTTTTGACCTTAGGCTATGTTGGGCTGACCCAAACCCATTGGGTTAGGTTTATCGCACTCACTAGTGTCCACTTGGTCTACTAGGAGGGTGCAAGGGGTCATGAAGAGGATTTGACCAAGTTCCCTATGAATTTGGCCAAAATTTACCCTTTGACATAGGGGTAAAATTATCATTTGGCTTAGGTTTCATTTTGAATATGTTTGATATGATTGAAAATGGGTTTGGCTAAGTTTCATTGAATTTGGAGTTGGTTTGATATGATTTGGCTCATGTTGACCCATTTAGGTCAAAATGGGTCAACTTGAGTCAAGTTGACCAATTGCTCAAATTGGGTCAAACCAAGGGTTGGGTCAAATTCATATGTCCATTTAAAATGTTTTGGTGGCTTTGTTTTGATTCAATTTAGTTTATATTTGGTTTTGATTCAATTGAGTTCATTTAGGTCAAATGGGTGAAGTTGACCAAATTGACCCATTTGACCTATTTAGGTTAGGTCATGGGTTGTTATAGGCTTCATTGGTCATATGAAATGGATTGGTATCTTTGTTTCCAATCAAATTTGATTTAATTTGATTTTGGCTTAATATAACATTTTAGGTCAAGTTGGGTTCATGGCCAATTGGGCTAAGTTTGGTCTAGTTGGCCAATTAGGGTTTTGTTCAAGTTCAACAAGTGATTTGGAATGAACTTGACCCATTGGTTTCAATCAATTTGGCTTAGATCAAGTTTTGCACAATTTGACTTTTTAGGTCAAGTTGGGTCAATTGAGTCAAGTGGCCAATTGGGCTAGGTTAGGCTCAAATGTTGACTCGATCAAGTTCAAACATTGACCATGAATGAGTTTTGATCAATGGTTTCAATCAATTTGGCATATGATGGATTTTGGCTATGTTGGGTTTCATTTTGGCTAAGGGTTGACTTGGTTAACCCTCTGTTTGACTTGGTTTGACCCAATTTGAGTGATTGATCATCTTATGATGATTATTGATCATGATGAGAGGCTTAGGTGGGCTTAGTTCAATCGAATTTGGTTAGGATTAGAATTTGGCTCATAAGGGTACTTAGGTCACTTTGGGTCAAGTGAGCCTAAGTAGGTCAAATGGCTTGGTCAAAGCTTGATTTGAGTTTGATTGAACTCACATATGGACTTATGATTGAAATATAAATCCATTTGCATGTGGTTTGAAGTCAAATGAGTTTTGATTCATTTGATAATTTCACGTTCAAAAGGGTGAACATGTGTTTGACTTAGGTTCATATTTGAATTGAGTTTTGGTTTGGTGATTGAAGTTTGTGTTTATATTTGGGTTCATGATTGAAGGATTAATTAAATCATGAAGAAAACTCAAGGGTTTGGCTTGATTTGAAATTGATTTGGCTAAGTTCAAGATTTTGACTTGAAAAGCTTAGGTTGGATTTTGATTGAATTTGAGTGTGATTTTTGGAGTTGGTTTTGGTTGTTTGAATTTGTATTTCATTTATATATGTGAATATAAATGAAAGTATAAATGGGTCATGAGAAAATTTCATGAATTTGAAGTGATTTGAACTTGATTTAGGCTAAGTCCTTAAGAGGGAATCAAAGTGACTTAGGAAAGATTTTTGATTTGGATTTAGTTTGATTGTTTTGAATTTATATTTCATTTGTATATGTGAATATAAATGAGAATATAAATGGGTTGTGAGAGAATTTCATGAATTTGAAGTGATTTGAACTTAATTTAGGCTAAGTCCTTAAGAGGGAATCATAATGACTTAGGAAAGATTTTTGATCTTGGAATTTCAATCATGGGCTTCAATCATAAGTTTCAAGCATGGGTTTCAATCATTTGGCATTGATTTGGGTTTAGAGAAAATTAATTAACCTAGAATTTATTTAGGTTTGATGTTGATTTGATTTGGAGTTTGACTTGAAGGATGGAAGTGAGGAATGTGGTTCAAGCTATAGGGTAGCAAATTTTCCTAACACCCCTAAGGCATGACCTATTCATATGGCTAACTCTTCTAAGCCTCTAGGGCTACGTTGAATGTCCACCTAATCACTAGATGTGTCTTAAGATTAAGGATCTCTTAAAGTCTAAGTAGAGTCCCATGTCTAAGATGGAGGGGTTGAGAGCTCATCCTAAAAATGAGCTCAAGTAAGGGTGCCTAATAGGCGTGGTGTGACTGACAAGGAACACCGTGCATATTGGTGTTGACCGAAATGATCAATAATACCAAATGATCACAAGCACTAACATAGATGATCCACTCCTAACCTAAGGTGTAGAAGAAATCTAGAGCTTAGTGCAATGCGACTCTACTTATGTCAAGGACATAAGAGAGGGAAGGAGGAATCTACTAGGGATAAAGTATATGAACCTTCCACTAGGTGAACAAGTTCAAGTCATCCATAAGGGGATGAGAGGTTTGATTTGATTTGAGTCTCACTAGGGAGAAATTTAATTTATTTAATTAAGTCCTGTTAGGGAAGAGGGTTGAATTTGTTTAAATTTATTATTTATTTAATTATGTTTATTTTGACTTACATCCTCCAAAGGAGGGACTAGTTGCTAGGTTGACCTATTGGCAAGGCAACAGATTGAACCCAACCTAGGACTGACAATTGAGTGAATGCAACTAGGGGACTTAAATAAGCTCAAAAATAGTCAAAGATTAATTTCATTTTTAGATTTATTTTGATGGGTCTCATCGATTTGCGATGGACTGCACTGAGTAGGGGCCATAGAGGCCAAGACCTAACCCAGACTTACCAATCTAAAGGAAATAGTCTACCAACCACAAGGTAGGATTAGAGGGATGCTTTTTTTAGGTGCAATGGTCAAGTCTTAAGAGGAAAGCAGGGACTCACATCTTAGAAATAAGTCAGGGTGATGGGTTGCTTTGGGCAACAAATTGTAGATATTGAGTGAATCTGTTGGAGGACTTAAATCAGCTCAAAGATAGTCAAAGATTAATTTTATTTTTAAATTTTTGTTTGATGTATTCCATCGATTTGTGATGGATCATACTAAGAAGGAGCTTATATTAGCCTAGACCTATCTTAGATTTACTAAACTAAAGGGAGTAGCTTCCCGGCCGATGGGAGAACTATCCAACCAAAGGAGTGCCTTTCAGTTTGCAATGATCAATTTAAGGAAAGAAAGCTCGAGGACTCATATCTTCCACTACAAAAGATCACTAGGGTGATTCCATTGCTTTGGGTAACAAATTAAACCCGACCTAGGGCTGCCCATCGGTTTGCGACAGTCATGCTAGAAAGAATGCGTTATAGTCTATATCTTCCAAATGAAACACCTGTGGAAAAATAGATTGAACCCGACTTAAGAGTATATAAATACCACCCACGGGATTTATCTCAGGAGTTAGGCAATTCATATAGGGAGTTAAGCAATGCCTAAAGATATGAAACTTGAATTCACATCCTCCCTAGTGGAATAATTGACGGTATGTCTTCTTCGATAGGTGTCTCATCGACCTAGGCACTAGCCAATGTCACTAGAGGACTTATATCGACTCAAATGTAGTCAAGAGGAAAGGATCCTCTGGGGGACTTATCCTAAACCTCAAATATACTCAACCTAGTTAGATTATGATGATTAGTTCAAGAAGAAAGTACAAGGACTCACATCTTCTTAAATAAAATTAACATGGGGTAGCTTATTGGCTGGGCAGTAAAGACTACTATACTAACAAGGCTCATTGGTTTGTAATGTCAAGTTAGGAAGAAAGCACAGGGATTCACATCTTCTAACAAATGATCACAGGGGTGACATACTAGCGAGGTAGCATGTAGACCTGTCTTAGAGCAGCTAATGAGTGAGTGTCATAGTGGGCTTGATCCCACATCAAAGTATCCCGAGATAAAAGATATGTGTTTATTTTTGTGCTTGTGTTAAAGGGAATAAGAGGCCTCTTGGGTTCTCTCACACCTACCTAAATACACTGGGGATTATGATGAAATGATGGATGGCAACTGTGATTTCCCACTAAGAAAGGATGCCGCTTGGGTTCTCTCACACCTAACTTAGTTGTGCTAATCGAAACATGATGCCTCTTGGGTTCTCTCACCCTATTCTAATAGCAATGGGAAATGTGTTTGACTATTTTTGTGCTGTGAAAGAGGGATAGGATGCCCCTGGGGGATTTTTATACCTACTCTAAACACGTTATGGTAGATTCACAAGATAAACAAACAATGCTTTGAAAGAAGAGAAGATTTTGATGAAATGGAATAAGATTTTTGTTGATTGATAAATTATTTTCAAACATGATTTTAATGGGTAATATTTCTTCAAATAGAGCCCATTAATTGGAAGCATCGGGTGTTCCCATTTACAATCAACAAGCTAATAAGATCCTCCTTGGTAGGCCTTCTCTACGACATAGGGGCCTTCCCAAGTGGGTTTAAACTTACCTCCCATTTTTTGATGAGCAATAATTGGTCTCTTTAGGACTAACACAAGTTCCCTACTCGAAAATACCTAGGGTGGGCCAGCTTATTGTGAGCTTGAATCATTTTGGCCTTGTACAACTAGAGATGTTGGCTCCGTAGGAAACTCTCCTCTAAACCTTCGAGCTCTTCTAACCACAACTTCACATTCTGCTATGTAGTAATTTTGCTACCGAATGCTATCCTTAGTTATGAGAGTTGAACTTCTAAAGGTAGAACAACTTCGGACCATACACTAAGGAAAATGAGGTAGATTGAGTTGGAGTTTGGTATGTGGTGTGGTAGGCCCACAATGCTTCAACCAACTGCTCATTCCACTATCGCTTGATGTCATGAGTCTTCTTTAGTATTCGGATGAGAGTTTTGTTGAATAGTTATGCTAAACCATTTGCTCTGTGGTAGTAGATGTTGGAGTATCTCCAATCTATATCGTGTCTTCTTGCGAAGCTATTGATCTTGGTGCTTTTGAATGCACCATTATCAGATATAATTCATCAAGGCACCCCAAACCTATATACAATATAGTTTCTAAAAAATTGAAGCACATGTTGAGCTGTGACCTCTCTGAGTGGGATTGCCTCCACTCACTTGGAAAAATAATCGGTGGCAACTAAGATGAACCGATGATCCTTGAAAGAAGGAGGATCGATCAGAACAATATATTGGTACCAGAACACTTGAATGGCCATGAGGCCAATGTAGGGTGTAGAATGTTGGGTGGTTGATGTAAAACCACACCATGTACCTGACACTGATGGCATCTCCTAGCTATATCCATGCAATCTGTAATCATCGAATGTCAGTACTATCCTAGTCTCTTGATCTTCATCTTCATCTTCAGACTGGATTATTGTGCTCTGCATAAACCTGAATGTACCTCAGTTATAATGCCATGAGCTTCATGTCTATCTAAATAGTGTAACTACATATGGTCAGAGGACCGTCAGTACAGGGTGCCAACAATGAGAGCATAGGAGAGCTCTCTATTTCACCTGATGGGCTTGTGATTTTTCTTGAGGTAGTTTGTTGTTGTTCAAATAGTCTATGAATGGTTGCCTCAAATCCAGTTTTTTTATCGTTATAGGCAACGACAACCTCCCCTTCAAGAGAAAGTATCTCGATGAGCTCAGCATTAATAAGGGATAAGACTTGTCTATTTTGGACCCTTATTGGAATGGCTGATCTTCCAGACATTCTAATTCTTTGGCAAGTTTGGCCAAGGCATCTACCACTGCAATCTCTACTCGGGGAACTTTGTAGATGGTGACTTCGGGAATTTGGGCCAACAGTTTCATGGTATACTCATGGTAATGATGAAGCTTGGGTTTGAGAACTTTGTAGGACTTGGTAATCTGGTTGATGACCAACTGAGAATTCCCAAAGATGTTGATGCTTTTGACACTGATTATGATGGATAACTCCAAATTAGCAATCAAAGCCTCATATTAGGCTTCATTGTTGGTGCAGGGGTTGGAAAGATAATATGAGAATCTCATCACATTGCAGCTTAGAGTTAGGAGAACTATTCCTATATGTATCTTTCCTGGAAGAGTAGATGGTGGTGCTTCCCCTTTATGAAAAAAGCTCCACCATCAAAATACATCTCCAATCAACGTTTGTCAACCTCCCCTAACTTCATGATTTATTCATCAAGGAGATTGCCACTAAGCAGAGAATCAGCACGAAGTGGGTGTCGCTAAAAATCCACTAGTACCATACAGGGTATGAATATGATATCAAATGCAAGAGAATCATAGACCATCGTACAAAATGTCCGATAGCATTGGCTGTGTCATGAGATACTGTAGTGGATTGTTTCTGAAAATCAAGTTTACCTTATGAGAAAATATATAGTGCATTAACTTTTGGGATGCAAAGATCAAAGCTAGGAAATATTTCTCAATAGCTGGATAGTTCACTTCAGCAGGAATCAGATGATGGATGAGGTAGTAGAGAGCACTCTCCTTCCCTTCATCATTGACTTGGGCCAACAGATCACTGAGAGAGTTATCTAATGCAGCAGTGTAGAAGATGAGTGGCCCGCCCGAGATAGGGGCTACTAGAACTCACGCATCACCAAATACAGCTTGATATCTTCAAAGCCATGCTGGCACTTATCATCCCACTTAAACTTGGCATCCTTTTTGACAAGTGTTGAGAATGGCTTGCATCTCCCTGATAGATTGGAAATAAAGAGTCTTAAATATGCTAACCATCATTGGAAAGATCTGAGTTGAGTTAAACTATTAGGAGGTGGCATTTCGAAGATAGCTTTGATTTTTTCTGGATTTATTTCTATTCCCCAGTGTCGGACAAAAAAACCCAAAGAATTTTCCCGAAGTTACTCTGAATGCACACTTCAGGAAATTCATTTTGAGGTTATATTATCTTAACAGTCTGAAAACTACTCTCAAATTAAAAAGATGGTCATCTTTTTCCCTGCTCTTGACTACTATATCATCAACGTAGCACTCAACCTGATGATGTATGAGTTCATTGAATATCTGAGTCATGGCTCGTTGCTATATAGCACCAACATTTTTAAGGCTAAAAGGCATGACCTATAACAATAGATTCCGATGGGGCTCAAAAGTCTGTGATTCTTTCATACTCGAGGGCCATCTTGATTTGGGTGTAGCCATATGACCCATCCATCATAGAAAAAACTGCATGATATGAGGTGATGTCCACCATTAATTCTAGTATAGGAAGAGGAAACTCATCCTTAGGACATGCCTTATTTAAGTCCTTGAAATTGATGCAAATGCGAATTTGGCCATTCTTCTTTTTAATTGGTACAAGACTAGCTAACTAAGTAGGGTATTTTTCTTCCTTGATAAAACTAGCATCGATCAATTTCTTGACTTCAGAAATGACTTGTTGTTCAATTTCTAATTGCATGCTTCTAGGAGCTTGCTTGATAATTAGTGATCTATTGCTAGTTTGTATGTTAGAGATAATCCGGCATCTCTTCATAACTCCATACAAAGCGGTCCTTAAACTTAGTCAATAACTAAGTCATTGGTTTCTTCTTCATTCAATAATGAACGTATGTAGCATGGATTTTCTTCTCTTTCCATGATTAATTTTTTAAGCTTGTCAATTATTGAATGGATCTCCTCTTCAAATTTTGGCGGTGCATCTTTGATTTAGAGATCATCTAGATCATTTGAGGTTTCTAAACACACATTCTCATAAGAGTTGGTGTTGAGTAAAAAGAACTTATCATACTCCAAATGATTGGTGCGATGTTGGTCATTGATTGGACCCCTTTGTGGTCCTAGTCCCCGCTTTTTTATTTGTTCCACAACTTCTTAAAATACTCTAACCTGTGCTTGGACCATGTATGAGGAACCAAACATTTATGTATAAGATAATGAACACAATGTGAGTAAAGTCAAATAGTAATTCCATTAATTTTTTGTATGAATTCTCCTCAAGTTCTATGTTAACTTCAGAACTTGAAAAGGATCATCCTAAAATGAATCTCTTCAACTTCATATCACTAGAAGACTTAGGGGCTTCCTTAACAACTAAACCTTCAACTTTTTGAGGTGAAAGTAAGGTTAGAGCTAAGGTTCCAAACTGCTACCTGATAGTTTTACATATATTTGATTCAAATACTTTGCTTTATTGGGAGGCTGGTCTTTATCGTTGTTCGGCTCGAGTGTCACCTCCAATGAAATCTAATAAGAGGGGTTGGCAAGTATGCTGATCACATTAGACTCGTCCTCTGAACTAGATTCCAAGTCTATATGAATAGTAGGGGTACTCTTATATACTGGAGCATAATCCCTATTGGTTGATGGCCAATCAGGGGTCTTTCACATCTGGAATTACCTTTATTTTTTCCTTTGCCTATGATTCAGAGGTTGAGTCATCTTACCCACATGTCCATATGAAGGAATGAACTATGGGTGGAATGTGAAATGCAACTCTATTTCTTCTTAAATTTTCCTTTCTTGTTCACTTGGATTTTAACTTTTCTTTTCTTTTTCTTTTACTTTTTCTTTTTCTTCTAAATTTGAGTTTTTTCCAAGTTCACGAGAAAGGGTGTTTTGAGGAAGATAGTATAGGCATCCTCATATATCTCAACCTCTCTAACAGAAAATAGCTTTTCATCTCCTTTGACACAATACTCAATCCCATCCTTTCTAAACTTGATGCACTGATGGAGGGAGGATGAATTATCTTATTCTAATGTATCTAGGGCCTACCGAGCAAAGTAGTGAATGAAGTATTCAAATCAACGATATAAAACTTGGCTTCAGTCTTCCAGTCACGTATCTCCTTTATATTTGAAATAGAGTTCTTTGAGCATAGCCACCTGATCAAAGAACTCTAAGTGAAGTCATATGTGAAGCCTACTGACCAAGCCATGCCAACAAATGACATGGGTCACATCCTTATTACATTAGATTGATTAAGAATGAACATAGTAGAACACAATTTGATATTGACTCCTTTGTGAGCTAAAGTTTTCTTAATTTATCACCTCTGACAAATGATTATGAAAGGTGGATGGATTGGAATTTGCTTTAAGCCTTTAGATTAATGATTTTCATTTAGACATTTAAATTAAGCATCTTTTATAGTTTTTGTATTTGAATGAAATTTGAATTTATCATATTTAACATTAATTCTTCAATATAACTTGATTGTGATATCCCTCGTTGAAATTTACATTCAATAAAATCATCATCGAGGTGTGAATGATTGAATATTCAATTTGATAATTTTATATTTAAGATAAAACCCCTCGATTGAAATCTACAATAAGCATAATCATCACTAGGTATATACCTTTTCAACTTTGCTTGCCTAATAGAGGATCAGTCCTATAAAACTTATGATTGTATTTTTCATATCAAAATAGAGAGTTTATGATTTTAAATAAGAAAATTTTATATTAAGACCTTTGATGGTCATATGCAAAGGTAAAATAAAATTACTTTCTTAATGATTAAACACTAAGCTTATAATCAATCCTATCAACACTTATCCCTAATAGGTGGATTGGATTGAGTATGTGTGATTTACATCATCACCTTATATGTAAAGTGGCCCATTCGAATTCATTCTCAATTTCATTGAATTTTGTATAAGTTAGAAGTTTTACATGCTTATAGAGGCATTTGAAGCTATGTTTTTGCGACTTCTCGTAAAGCATGTAAATTAATCAATTGACAATTAAACTTTTTTTAAAAGTATTATAGCTAAATTAATTTCTCTTAAAACATGCATCTATAAGAGTCATCTCGTTATTTGCACAAAACTCGAAGTTGTGGTTAGGAGCATATAATTATCTCAAAATATGTGTTCAATTGACTTGCAACTCTAGATGGCTTGTACACACATTGATGCAATGATTTGAGTACTAAATTTTCTCATAATGTGTACAAGTGTCGCTCTTTCAGTTTTATATTTTGTGAAAGATATGTGTCTCTTCAAAGCAATGATCCATCATATTCAAAACTTTTGATCACATTCATATATTCTAATGTAATAGTTTGCATAACAATTTGCTTTGAGATTCTATCTTCAACTTGTTTGCATGCTCTGTTAACATTATGATTTGAAAAAAAAGGATTATTTTCAAATGCATTTTGTTTGTTTGTTTGTTTGTTTGTTTGTTTTTTGTTTTTTTTTTGAAATGAGGAAAAATGATGGGAGATGGGACGAAGCATATTTTTTGTTAGCTACAATGTATGCATATCCTAAAATCTAAAATTGGAGAAGAGAATCCAAGGATGGCAATTTCATGAGATATGGTTTTCAGGCACATTTAAACTTCAAAGCATATCATATATTTCAGTTAAAAGCCCATATATATCTCATAGCCCAATAAATTAATCCATTATCATTATCAACTTTAGAATTTTGTCTTATATACATGTGTTGACCTCACTTCTGGAGTGAGCTCTTAACCTCCTCTTCTTAGACTTAGGACTCTTCTAGAAACTAAGAACTCCTTAGTCATAAGACACTTCTAGTGATTATATCAACACTTAACCTAAGCCTAGAGACTTATCATTGTTAATCATAAGATTAGGCTATGCCTTAGGGCTTAAGGAAATTACCTATCACATAGCTTAAACCCAATCTAGCTACACTTTCTCAAATCAAACCCATACTGAATTCTCAAATCAAATCTCAAATTAAAATTCAAATTCCAAATCTTACTTCAAAATTTGACCCCAAATGATTGAAACCCAAAATCAAATTCAAATCTTAAGACCCTTCCTAAGCCATATGAACCACATTCATAAGCTTAGCCAAAACTCCCTTATATCAAATCAAAACCAACTGATCTCTTTATAAATTAATTATTTCTTCATTTATATTCATAAATATAAATGAAATCTAAATTCAAATGACCAAAACTATATCAAAATCAAATCCAAACTAAATCTAAACCATTTAAGCAAATTCCTTGGACTTTATACCCATCAAGTCTAAACCAATGAATTTTCTCTTGAATCAATCATTCATTCAATTATCTACCCAAATATAAATGAAACCTACAATCATCAAATCAAATCGAAACCAACCCAAGTCAAACCCAACCTAGCCCTTTTGACTTGAAAATTTCAAATGAGCCAAAATCCCTTAGACTCCAAATTGATTGTTGTTGAATTTATATTCCAATCTAGGGCTCATATATAAGTTCAACTAAACTTGAATCAAACCAAAACCAAATCAATTGACATGCTTAGGTCCACTTGACCCAAAGTGACCTAAAGGACCCATTTGAGCTAACTTCTAATCCAGCCCAAATTGGGCTAAACCAAGCTCACCAAAATCTTCCACCATGATTGTAAGATGATCTATTGCAATCAATTGGGTCAAACAAAGCCCAATTGGCCATTTGATCCAAATTGACCCAAATTGGCCTAAAGGACCAAATCGGCTCAAATCATGATCGAACCCAAATTGATTGCAACCAATGGCTCAAGTTCATTCAAAATTGATTATTGAACTTTACCAAAACATAATTAAACCAATTTGATTAATCGAGCCCAATTGGTCAACTTGACCTAGCCAAATTGGCCTAAAGGGTCAATTTGGCCTAAATTCAAATTAAATCCAAATTAATTCAAACCAAAGACTGCATTCATCTTCAATTAGGCAATTGAACATGAATCAACCCATAACCCAAGCTAATTTGACCAATTTTGGTCAAATGGGTCAATTTGACCCAAATGACCCATATGACCCAAATTGGGCCAAATCCCTTGAAACCAAGCCAAAACCTATTGGGGGTTGATCAAATCAAACCAAACCCATTTGGGATTGGCCCAAAATTAACTCAACCAATTTAAATCCCACATGAATCCTCCTCCTAGGATTCCACCCAACCTCATTTAATTCCCCCCGTCACATGTACTTAACTCCTCCCCAACATTTGTATTAAATAAATCTGATCATATGGCAGCAAGAGAGGACTTTGGCGCAAAAATTCAAAGTCCTCAATCAATCTATCATCCATCCAAACCACCCTAAGCAAGATGGCAATCAATTTAGAGCAAAAAAAAATCAAAAAAAGATTGTATTTTCAGCCATTATAAAAGGAGGGGGAGATGAGGCTTTAGATCTCTTCCTCCCACCACCATTCAGCCCCCAAAAGCTCCCCAAAGCAGAAAGAAACTCATCCCCCACTTCTTTGAGCCATTTTTTAGTACAAAAACATAAATAATTACTCTTCTGGAGAGGCGTTAGACATTAAAGAAGGTGACGCTCCGAAGGGAGGTAAGGGCTAAAGATTACTCCAAAGCTTCCTCATATACCTAAGAGTTCGTTCGGATCTTCACCATGAAAATCATCCGGTGAATTTCACCAAACCATAGTTGGCCAGGATTTCACGGATTTTGTATTAATTTTCTCATAATTTTAGGAGTTTCCCAAAGATAATCCCACATTTTTTTACTTTAAATCATACCAATTAGGAAATAAAATCTTTTCGATGCGAATCAGCATGAAAATAGATCCATTTGGATAAGTTTTGGCTTAGAAACCCTCATATTTTCCAAAAAAAATGCTTGAAAATATTGTTCACTGGCCAGCGGGCTACAGTTGCCATCCGATCCTACGGTTCAAGGGATCGGATGGTCCATCCGTATTGATGCGATGCGATGACTACCGATCATGCGGGCTCAATCGGATGTCTCGATGATGCGTGTCCTCGATTGTGCATGGCTCACACGATCTAGGCCTTCAAATTGCACGTCGATGACCGTCCCATCATGTGAACGGCTGTCGGGCCGACGTCGGCGCTTATGATCTCCTCTCGATCGCGATGATCGATCGTCGATCTACCGATGGATGGCCAGTGAGTGGCCATTTTGCCTTCCCTCCCAAAGGTTGACGTCAGCGCCGCGAGTATTTCCTTTTTATAAAAAAATTAATTTAAATCACCTGAAACTTCAAAAATTCATAAAAAATAAAATACTTAACCAAAAATTGCAAACAAGGGCTATTGGATTCATCTTTTTGAGAGGAATCCAACAAACCCAAAATCCCTAATGGTTACTGAGTATTCTAAGCTTAATTTAAGTTTTAGTAAAAATCAAATTTCATTAATTAAACCAAAAAATATAAGTCAGATTAAGTTAAAATTTTTAGGGATTGAAATTAAAGTTAAAACACACATACAATAAAATTTTTAAGTGAAAAGGACTTATGGATTGGGAGAAATTAAAATTTGAAATTCAGATTGTCCATTTTAAATAAATAAATCAAATAAAAATTCTGAAATTTACAAAAATATTCAAATGACTTAAATAACTTCAATTGACATCTAGGACTCTTATAAAAATAATGTGATCTTCTGAATCTTAATGAACCCCAAACAAACACTTAAGATTATAGTTTAATCAATTAAGAGTTAATTAAAACATAATATAAAATAATTTAAATATCAAATCAAAAAAATGAAATAGCACTTAAGAAATCATTAATCAAACCTCAAATCAGAAAAATTTCATCTTTAGAAGAAATTAAATTAAATTTATTTTAATTTATTTAAGTTAATAAAACTCAATTAAATGATTAAATCTTAAATCAAACTCAAAATTCAACAAATTTAGGAAACTTTAATCATTTGATACTAATCAAATTAAATCAAATAAAATTAAAATAAACTTAATTAACATATGATTAAATCACATTCATTTGGAATAAGATAATTAATTAACCATTAAATATTTCAACCTAATAACTAAATTAATATTAATGAAATCAAACAAACATAATAAATGAATCAAATCAAATGAATCAAATCAAGTAAAACCTAATCATGAATAATCAAACTTAATTCAAAATTAATGCAAATTTAATAAATTAATCCATCATCATAATTAATCAAATTAATTTAATAAGTTACATTAAAGCTAACTCTAAAATTAAGCTTAAATCAAAACCCTTAATTAAATTTAATAATCACACCCTCAAAATAAACTAATTAATTAATCAATTAAAGCTTAAGCTTAATCAAGCATAATTAAGATGAAATTAAACACCAATCAAAACCTAAATTAAACCTAAATCATTAAGTCATTAATCTCAATTAAACAAATAATTAATCTAATAATTTTAATTGACCCCCAATTAATTAATCAAACATCTAATTAATGCAAACTTAATAAATTAATCCATCATCTTAATAAACAAATTAATTTTATAAATCACATTAAAATAATTCAAATCAAAAAACTTAATTAATCTACTAATTAATTTAATCACATATTAAATAAACTAATTAAGTTAAATTTATCATATTAAACTTAAGCTTCAAACATAAAAATACAATTAAATGCTAATCAAATCCAAATTTAAACTTAAATCATTAACTTAATTACATCATTAACCTAAATAAATATGAAATCAAACTTTTAAAAAAATTAAACAAATCTTTACTTAATTTATAATAATTTGATCACACCTCTTAAACAAACTAATTTTAATCAAATTAATCACATTAAACTTAAGTTTAATCAATCAAAATGCAATTAAATACTAATCAAAACCTAAATTAAACCTAAACCATTAAGTCATTAATTACATCATTAGTCTAAACAAATATGAAACCAAATTGAAAATTAAACAAACCTTTATAATTAAATAAATAAATACACTTCTTAATTAAACTAATCACATACATTGAACCTAAGCAAACCCATAGACCAATAAAGCTAATTAAATCAAATTAAATCAAATTAAGTTAAATTAAGAAAGACTCTCATCAATTTAATATACAATCAAATCAAATCTCATTCAACCTACTTAAATAAGATAAACTAATTAACTATCCAATGTATGAAATCAAAATGCAAACCAAACTTTGATAAACATGACAAATGGATAACATTAAAAGATAAAATCCTAATTACAAGGAATCAAACTCAATTAAAAAATCAAAATAAAATCTCAATTAATCTAATCTGATCAAACTACAAATGAATGAACCATAACCACAATCAAATAAGCATGAAATTAAGTCACATAACCAAATTAAAGATAATTAGATAATGAATTATGATTTAATTAATAATCTAATTAATTAATTAAGATATTGAATTAGATTAAGGAAATTATCAAACCAAACATCTAATCTAAAATTAATCAATCAAAAACACATGAATTTAAACAAACTTAAACTTCATTAAATATTAAGGATATTGAATTATCAAGATGTAATTAAACCAAAACATCTAATCCAAAATCAATCAATCAAATACTTAAATAAACTCTAATTCTAAATTCTAAATCAAATCAAATCAATTACATAAATTCAAATGGGCTAATTAAGATACTTGATCTTGGGCTTAGTTATACTTTTTAGAGTTAGGATGTGAGTTCTATCTACAAATAGAATTCATTCTACTCTTCATTCTTGAAAACTTAAACATCACTTTAACCAAATAAAAGTGAAAAGTTAATCAACAAATCATTTAAATTGAAATCACCTAAAGGTAAAATTTAAATTCAAACTCCAAATTGAAACTTAAATTAGAAAGAAAGTCTTAAAGTCTTAAGCCTTAACACACATTAGAATACTAAGTCATCACTTAGTGCTAAGTTAGTACATGTATGATGTTGTGTTTGTTTTGATGTAATATTTTAGACCTGGATGTTATGTATTTTAGAGGATGTTAGGTCATATTAGCCTAATCATATTTTTTTTGTGCTTAAGGGATCACTGTAATAAAAATATAAATGCTATAGGCTTAGCTAAGTGTAACCCATGTTAGACATGTGGTTTGGCTACCCATGTGTGTGCTAAATCCAAATTATTCATATAATTGCTTTGTATGGCATGTTTAGCTAACATTTATTTTGGTGTGTAGCTAGATTTACTTTTTCCTATTTTGATGTAATTTTGCATTAGGATTTAGGATTAGTGTTATGGAGGATTAAGATGAGTAGCAAGTCTAGTCCGGGTTCCCTTTGATGCCTTTGGAGCAAATCAAATCAAAAGAAAGAGAAGGAAGAAATGAAGAAAAAAAGACCCCCATAGTATGTATTTTTTTTATAATTCAGGTTGTATAAGGGTAGAGCTAGGCTACCCATCTCTTTTTTTCTGTTTTCGAGGTGTATGGCAGAACCCGACCACATTGGCCTTTTATTCTTTTACGAAAATCTATAAAATTATTTGACGTTATGCTTAGATTGCACATTAGAACATCATGCTTTTCATAGTTTCTTTATGATTGATGCTTGAATGTAATGAATGAGTTCTTAGGATAAAATTAATTTTTCTACCCAATTAATAACTCATAACTAAAATTTTAAAATAACTCATAACCTCACATAAAAGCATAGGAATTAAATAAAGATAATGAAATTTTTAGCAACCCC
Source organism: Cymbidium sinense (assembly GCA_021442155.1). Classification (NCBI taxonomy): domain Eukaryota; kingdom Viridiplantae; phylum Streptophyta; class Magnoliopsida; order Asparagales; family Orchidaceae; genus Cymbidium; species Cymbidium sinense. Next base: position 119,540,828 of record CM038221.1, on the reverse strand, counting down.
TTAGATGGATGAATGAATGTATAATATCATGCATATCATATTCTTCCACTCTTGTTAAGAGGGGGCTTCCATAATCAAGGCTTAACTTGTGAGAGCCTTTGGTGGAAGAACACCCATTTCTCTCTTGATTTGGCCCATAATCAAATTCTCATGCATTTAGGCTTACAAAATCCCAAAACAAAGTCTAAAAGAATCAAATAAATTTGATAAAATTTGCATTAGATTAAGTCATGGATTCATACCATGATCTAGTCTCTTAGGGAGTGAGTTAAGGACTTAGTTTCTAAATGAACAACCTAGCCATCTTGCAAAAGCATAAGACTTACCTACATGGATTTAAAGCATAGAGGAGTTAGGCTTCCACTCAAATAAGTCCAAATGGGTGGTTTTCTTCTTGTGGAGGTAAACCATATACTCATTTTTGCCTTAGATTTAGGTCGTGCCTTTATTTTGTACCAAGGGTCCTTAATTTAGGAATCTGAGGTAGCTATTTTCTTCATGCTATAAGTATAAATCCTCACCTCTTAGGCATTTCCACAATCTTATGTTATGGAATTATAAGCCCTAGCAATCTAATAAAATGTCAACTCAAATAATTAACTCTCTTCAAATTTCAAAAAATATAAAGCCCAACTATAGGGTAGATTGGAATGCTCACTAGCATCTTAATGAACATTTCTACTTTCCCTTTGTATTCCAAAAATAAGTCTTCCCTTTGATTTATCACATTTGATTTTCTAAAATAGCCAATCCTTTGATAGTCTTAACCTTGAAATCTTTGGAGACCTTAATTATTTACTTTAATCAAGAGTATTCTTAAGAATTCTCTGTAATTAACTATGGGGCTTGCCTCCATAGGGAACTTAACAAACCTTAAAAATAAATCCTACTTTACTTTTCTATGTAAAGAAAGATCCATAGTATATTCAAGACCCATCATACCTTAGAAGTCCTTATTAGGTGATTAGGTCCATTATAGGTGGTGATTTCTATCTTTTGAGATAGTGCATCATTCCTTAATGTCGTACACGATTACTTCAATATGTACCACTTAAGATCTGCGTGGTGTCCCACATCCTAAAAATAAATACCACAAATTTTTCTGGTGACTCCACTAAGGATGGTTCCTCTCTCCATCTTTAGTAGACAATTATTGTCTCCAAGCATCGATAGTGGACTTATATTTTATATAGGCCCAAGACTATCATTCTTTCCATTGACACTTAGCTTATTTCATCCTTAAGCAAAGCTCACTAACATCCTTTAGGTTTTAGGACCTGTAGGTCTTAAAATTATCTTTCCCCAATAGGTGAAAATGAAAATTAATCAAACAAAGAGATGACCAAAATTAAGAATCTCTTCACCATTCGATGGTGAGGCAAGGTTCATCCCACAATAAGAGAATAAAACTCTTCTATAAAATAACATGTCTTTCCAAAAGCACTTTTCAAAATCCACATAATAAGAGATATGTACACAAAAGTTTGTAAGAAATTTTCACAAAACACATATAACCAAACCTCGTGTAACAAATCCTATGATTGTTACATGGAGGTTCTTTTCAAAATCAAAATCAACCATTTTTAATGTCTTTTTCAAAAAACACATTTTCTTTGGAAATAGCTATCCCCATCCCACACACTCAAATTTGGAGGGAGATTCTATTTTGAATAAAATCATAAAAAAATTGAAACTCCACTTAGCATACATGTGCTAGAGCAAGTTTCCCTTTTCAAAAAAAAGCAATAAACACACATAAAAGAGAAGTCAAGACATATTTGAATCACTTGACATAACCCAAATTTGTCAAATGGGACTTCCTTGAGAAGAGAGCAAATTGAATTTGCATTTGTCTGATAAAACTCCTTCTTGCCAAAGTCTTGGACTTCAATTGGGAGCACATTTGATGTCGTTAATGAGAACCCCTTTTTAAAAAAAAAATCATAAGAACAAATTGAACTCCATTTAACATACCTAAGTTTGTTAAATAAGTTCCTTTTCTTTCAAAAACTATAAACACATCTGACTTTCACTTAACATACTAAATTTGTTAAGTGAGAGTTTCATTTTCAAAATCATAAACACATTTAACTTTCACTTAACATACCAAATTTGTTAAGTGAGAGTTTCATTTTCAAAATTGTAAACACATTTGACCTTCACTTAACATACCAAATTTGTTAAATGATAGTTCCATTTTCAAGAAATCATAAACACATTTGACTTTCACTTAACATACCAAATTTGTTAAGTGAGGGTCTCTTTTCAACACACATTTGATCCCTATTTTAACATACCAAATTTGTTAAATAAGGATCCAATTTTTCATGTCAATCCACACTTGAGCTTTCACTTAACATACCAAATTTGTTAAGTGAGAGTCTCATTCTCAAAGAAAAATAAACATATCTCAAACACATTTGGGCTTTCATTTAACATACCAAATCTAAGTGGAACTCCCATCTTCAAAGAGAACAAATTTATCTCACAATCACATTTGACTTTCACTTAGCATACCAAATTTGTTAAGTGAAAGTCTCATCATCAAGCACAATCAAATATGTCATTCTACTTAACATACCAAATTTGTTAAGTAAGAAGCCCCATTTTCAAATCAAAATATCACACAATCAAATCTTCACAAGCAAAAAATATTTCAAAACACAATCACAACCTCTTCTTAGAATACCCAAATTTGCTAAGTAGAGGTCTTTCAAACTATCAATATTTTCAAACAAGATGCACAAAACACAAATATCTCCAAGAAAATCTCTCCTCAAATTTTAGAACCTCGCCCAACCTACCTAAATCTGTTGAGTATGGGTTCTAAATCAAAATCAAATGGCAAAGACTCTCCTCAATATCCAAAATTCTCTAAAATTTTGATGAACTCCACTTAACATCCTTAAGATTGTTCAGTGTGGGTTCAAATTCAAAATTAAATCTTAAATCAATGATTGAAGGTGAATATCAAGGCAAGTGTCTAACCGCTATATTTCAATAATGTCATTTAGTGCAATCAATTCTTCAGCCTTAGTAGTAGCATCTATGGCTCCCAACAAGCTCATGTTTTCCTTCCCACTGCCTAAACTTAGCCTGGATCGCTAGTCTCTACCACCGCTCCACCGAGGTCATCTACTTTGGCCATGGTTTTGAGGGGTAAGGATTTCTGAGGGACAGCCCCTCACCACAATTAGCAAGAGGATGTGGCGGTGGCGACACCACTTATCCAGATATGCCATCCGATTCTGAAGTTTCCTCCACTAAAGAGGAAGGCCACTATTATTTTCCCCTACCAAGATAGTTTATGCGCTTATTCCACCTGGGTCGGTCACCACTCTCGCTACCAGAAGGCTACTACCCTCCTTGGACACCCCAAAGGGGAAGACTATCTTGGTTTCTGAGATAGTCTCCTCCACATTTGAGGTGGGTGCTAGCTCTCGCTCTGCCATACCTACATGTACACAACATCGCAATAAGAACCGCAAGATCAAGCGGCATCACAAGAGGGTGGAGAGAGAGATGGATGCTACTTCCCATATGGCTGAGGAGGGATCTCCCTGTGAGACCTCTCCACATTTGAGAGGTAGTTTCCACCCCCTCTCAGCCTCAGATGGAGAGGAGGACTATAAGAGGATTTTTGCACTACCTCCACCGCATATTTTAGCACCGCTAGGGAGCAGGAAGCCCTGAGCTGATGCTTGCAGCCTGGCATGGATGCTCAAAGTCCGCATAGTTTTGATCCGAGGACGTTATCCCTAGAGAGTCAAGTTAGATCCAGAGGGAGAGAGCCTTGAGGCTGCATCACTGCACAAGTAGAGGGATACAGGTTTTCCGAGTGACTCCGCCTCGATGGATTTTCCCAATCATCGCCTCTATTAGGTATCATTCGTGATAGCATCATCCACGGCTACTCATCATAGGAGGAGTAGGCTTATAGTTGAGGGACAATCGGTGCTACCTTTGTACCACTCCACTCACCACCCACCATCACCTATCCAGCTCATAACATCCCCCTTCTAACCAAGATCCAGAAGCCCCATCCGAGGAAAGACCAACACCATTGGTGATTCGGCTACAGCCCAAGGATCCCACTCCATCTACTCCACCTGTTGAGGTGAGGTCAAGCTCTCATATTCGACCTCCCACCTGTGAGAGAAAAGGAATGGCGACCAAGGCCATGATTGAGTCACACCACTCCACAACAAGCATACCACAAGTTAGCCTCCACGCAGCAAAGACGTGGAAAGGGTAGAGGATATAGATGTTGTGTCCATGGGTAGATCCTCCTCCCCACCAACTAGTGCTGATCAAGATATACCTATATGAGCACAATCCTTTTAGAGATAGTAATACAGTAGCAAGCAATGCCCGATCTATTACTATCAGTGAGTATAGCCCCTCCACCGGTCAGCAGTGAGTGTTTATCCCTGCACGATTAGACCGCTCTTCAGATGAGATCGCCGCCAAGATTTTCGAGAAGAGGGAACTGTGGATGATTCTCAATGAAGAGGATGCTAGGTCAATTTTGATGATGGAGATGATCTCTTGGAGGACATGAAGTCCATATGGTTGACACTAGGGGTTCCTCTCCTTAGGGATAGCATAGGGAGGGTGTTGTAGTTGAGGAAGAAGACACACTCATTCAACCCAACACCTTCCAATGGCAAAGAGATGAGCATATCGAAGATGGAGAAAAGAGTTGAAGACTAGAAGTCCTAGCACTTCAAGGCCAAGCTCCATCAAGCATCCTACTCTTAGAGGCCACCACAGGTTGTTGCATTTTTGATCACCCAAGAGTACATCTCCTGATGTGATAGGCGATGCATAGGAAGGTGGTGGATAACACCTCCATGTAAGAAAAAGATATTAAGTAATTAGTGGAGCAGCAAGTGAAGGATGCATTGGCATAAACCTGAGGTGGCTCATATATTCCAAAGAGTAGACCCTACCTAGAGGAATTTAATGGTGTCCAATATCCTAAAGGTTTTGTGCCTCCTTCCTTCAAAATTTTGATGGCAAGAACCCCACACATAACACATTAGTCGATGCTACAATAATGTGGCGTGATGCACTTCTATTCCCTCTTCATCAAGAGTTTGACAAGCATCGATTTGATTGGTACGAACTACCCAATGGTTCAAGAAGATTTTTGAGTTGAGCTCCATCAAGATTTGCTTGAGCCAAAGGGTAATCGGGTGACCTGTTGTGGCACAACAAAATCCCAATGAGTCCTTGTTGATTATATTCTCGTAGTAAACCCGAGTATGAAATGCAACCAGTCCAAACAACATGCTATAGAAATTCTTCTCAAGAATATTCATGGCTGTTGCTTTCATGCTCAAGGGATTTACAATCAAAACTTTGAGAAGTTAATCAACACTAGCCTACAAGGGAAGCCAAATAATTACCTTTTCAAGACCAATCGTTCAAGCCCAAGCCGAAAAGCATTCAAGAGAAGCTGGTAGTAGTGTGAGACAAAGGGAAGCCACCAGCTCAATAGAGACCTGCATACCCATTCACCTCCTCTACCACCACCTTAGCAACATACCACCACCACATACTAATGGCCATCGCCTCCTCCATAATATACTCGCGTAATACTCATATCCACACAGGTAGCTATTACCTACCTACTCTGAATAGATTGAATAAGCCACATTCATTCAAGAGGGAGGTAGTTAGGAAGATCTTTAAGAATCTTTTAAAGAAACCTGACTTTAGTTACTGCCCAAGAGGTCAAACAGGCAAGAGTAATGATCCTAACTATTGCCCCTACCACCGCATGGTTAGTAGATCTTGGAGGATTGTCACCTTTAAGGACTTGAGCACTACAAGTCGAGCTATTTATCCAAGGAATACTTGTTAGAACAACCTCCAGTTCTATTAGAGTAATTCTTGGATATTATGGATCACTCTCATCCTCTTAAGATAAAAGAAGGTTGGGATATTTCTTATCTCAACCTCTAAAAAAGTGGTCTCTAAGATCAAGAAGCTTTCTTTATAGTTCAAGCAACTCAAACCTCCAACACCAAGGAAGGTTTGCAAGTTTCCAAAGACAACGAAGAAGAAGTCAACAAGAAGCAGCCTACCTTACCGATAGCATAAGAGCACAACCACCGTCCAACCAGACTCATCCACCATTCACTACTTTCTTCCACTATCCTCTTCGCATAGAGAGCAGACGGGACAAGGAACTATACCCCTTTCCTCGCTTACTTTATTAGATTTCTATCATGTACCTCCATCTAAGAAGAAATCAGTGAAGAAAGCTTTCACTTACATCTTATCCACTTATGATACTCTAGATTTTATTCCTCTCAAAAACTCTTCAAGTCTACAAAATAATAATGATAACTCTAGTTCTAATCATTCTTCTTCTGATTTAGGAATGGACTTCCCATTTCTAAATCACACGGGTTCACCTCTTGAGATTGATTTGGAGTTATCCGACTCCGATGATCCTATAGGAGAAGTGGTAGGTACACTTGATGAGAAGGTAGAACTTCTTATAAATTCATCATTCCAAGAGGTCACTGAAGTTAACCTCACAATGGAAAAGTTCTACCTCCTAGGGTGGCACCTTAGGATAAGGGTAAGCAAATCATTGGTTCTAAAGAGCAGATAAACCCTCCACAAGATGCTCCACCCATGGATATGCTTGTGGAGGATCAAGCCAAGGTTGACTACAATGTCCTAGCACATCTTAGAAAGCTACCAGCTAAGTTAAGCATATATGATGCCCTTATCTTATCCAAAGAGATGAGGGAATCTCTAATCAAGGCTCTTCTTGATGAGATATGCTACAGACCATCCAAGAGGAGGCTCGTAGTTCGAGGACACTCTAGAGTTACATTCGTGATGAAGACTTGCTTCTAGGATGACCAAGCACAACCGCCTCCCTTTACATTACAAAGATATTGGAAGATACAGATATCCATAGTTCTTGACCGTGTGCATCATGAATATTAGTCTAAAACCACTTACTTGAGGATTGACATCTCCAAACTTTCAAAAGAGGATGATGTTGAGAGGATTCAATGATCAAGATGAGAGAGGCTTTAGGCTCTATAGTTTACATTAGAAGTAGATAATTGGAAGACTACCAAGTTTCATATTATAGACTCGTGATACATCTTTCAATGCTTTTGGGAGACGTGGATACATGAGAACAATGTGGTTCCATCCTCTCTACACCAGTGCATGAAGTTCATGAGGGGTGGGATTAAATATTGCATCAAAGAAGATCTTAAGCCATTCATAGTTCATGAGGTCAGAATATATGAGGATGCGACTTACTATCTCCCTCAAAATCAATAATTCTATTCTTGTGAACTTGGTTAAACTTAAAAAAAATAAAAATAAAAAGAAAAGGAAAAAAGAAAAAAAATGAAAATGAAAAAGAAAAATAAAAAAAAAAAAAGAAAAAGAAAAGAAAAAAGGAAATGACAAAGAAAATAAAAGAGAGCGAGAAATAGACTTGGAGGAGAAAGTAGAGCCTGACATTAGATTCCACCCATAGTTCATTACTCCATTCGAATATATGAGTAGGATGAATCGACCTCCACCAGGCAGAGGAAGAGGCAAATCTAGAGACATGCCTAGAGATAAGACCTCCTTATTGGCCATCCAATTGAAGTTATATCCCTACTACCAGGACTACACCTACTATCTATATAGACTTAGAATCTAGTTCAAAGGATGAGTCATATATGATTAGTACACTAGCTAGCACTTCTAAACAATAGATCCCCATGCAAGTGATAGTTGAGCTAGACAATGATGAAGACCGGGATCTTAGGCAAAGCATAAGTGTATCTAAGTCTATATGTGAAATAGCAAAGCATCAGTTGGGAACTTTAGCTCTAACCCCACTTTCCTTACAAAAAGTTGAGGATTTGGTAGTTAAGGAAGCCCCTAATTCTTCTATAAATGTAAAGGTGCAGAAGTTCTTTCTTAGAGCATCATCCTCAAGTTAAGAAGCTGATGTAGAACTTGAGGATGATTCATATAAAGATTTAATAGAATCATCTTTTGATTAGTATTCTCCTTGTGTTCTTAATTTAGCAAAGAAAGGATTAATTCTACATGCTTGTTCTAAACACAAGCCAGATTACTTTGAAAGGTTATAGGACAACAAATGCAGACATTCACAATCAAGATGACTAAGATTCGATAATGGGTCCAAATTGATGATGATTAATGCTACACCAATCATTGAATGACAGTTCTTTTCAAATCATGCTAACTCATATGAGGAGGTGTGCTTAGAAACTTCAAATGTTCCAAATGACTTTGAAGTCAAGGATGCACCACCAGAGTTCGAAGAGGAGATCATATCAACTATCAATGAGCTCAAAGTATTTGACCTAGGAACTGAAGAAGATCCACGCCCAATATATACCAGTTTTTTATTGAATGAAAAGAAACCAATGATTTAGTGAAGCTATTGATTGAGTTTAAGGATTGCTTTGCATGGAGTTATGAAGATATGCCTGATCTATCTCCTGACATTGTAGTCCATAAACTAGCAATAGAACCTAATGTTAACCCTATCAAGCAAGCTCCTAGATGCATGCGATTAGACATTGAACAGCATGTCACTTCTAAAATCAAGAAACTAATCGATGCTGGGTTTATTAGGGAAGAAAAATATCCTACCTGGTTGGCCAGTGTTATCCCAATTAAGAAAAAGAATGATCAAATTCGCATATGCTTTGATTTTAGGGATCTAAATAAGGCATGTCCTAAGGATGAATTCTCATTTCCTATAGCAAAATTAATGGTGGTCATTGCCTCATCTCATGCAAGATTCTCCTTTATGGAGGTATCCGGCTACAACCAAATTAAGATGGCCCCAAAGGATGAAAAGAAACACCTTTCAACCCGACTATATATTATAAGGTTATGCCTTTCGCCTTAAAATGTACATACCAGAGCCATGACTCGAATCTTCGATGAACTCATTCATCATCAAGTTGAATGCTATGTTGATGATCTCGCAGTCAAAAGTAAAGAAAAGGAAGACCATCTTTTTGACTTAAGAGTAATTTTTGAATGGTTAAAATAATACAACCTCAAAATGAACCCCTAAGTGTGCATTCAATTTAGGAAATTCTGGGTTTGTTGTTTGACACTGTGGAATAGAAATCTATCTGAAGAAGATCAAAGCTATCTTAGAAATGCTACCCCCTAAAAGCCTAACATAACTCAGGTCATTCCAAGGGCGGTTAGCGTATCTAAGACGCTTCATTTCCAACTTATCAGGAAGATGCCAACCATTCTCAGCACTTGTCAAGAAAGATGTCAAGTTCAAATGGGATGATAAGAGTCAGCATGCTTTTGAAGACATCAAGCAATATATGATGACACCGCCAGTCCTAGCAGCCCCTATCCCGGGCAAGCCACTCATATTATATACTCATTAGATGCTACTTTGGCGCTTTGTTGGCTCAAACCAATGACGAAGGAAAGGAGAATGCTCTCTATTATCTCAGTCATCATCTAATCCATGCTAAGGAAAACTATCCACCAATTGAACAACATTGCCTAGCTTTAATCTTTCCATCCCAAAAGCTATGACATTACATGCTTTCTCATAAGGTGAACTTGATTTCCAGAGTCAATCCACTATAATATCTCATGACACGACCGACCTTATCTGGATGGTTAGCACGTTGGTCCATGATTTTGTCTCAATTTGATATAACATTCATACCCCTCCATGCCGTAAAAGGATAACCACTTGTGGATTACTTAGCAGCACATCCACTCCCTACTGATTCTTCGCTTAACGATGATCTCCCTGATGAAAAAAATCATGAACTTAGGGGGTACTAGTGCTCACCACTGGGAGATGTACTTTGATGGTGTAGCTTCCTCTCCAAGAGGAGAAGAACCATAACTTACTATCCCAGGGAAGGCAGGGGTAGGAATAGTTCTCCTAACTCCTGACATGTGATGAGATTCTCATATCATCTGTCCAATCCATGTACCAACAACGAAGCCATATATGAGGCTATGATTACCTGTCTGGAGTTAGTCATTATACTACGCGTCCAGAGTATCAACATCTTTGGGGATTCTCAGTTAGTCATCAACTAAATTGCTAGGACTTACAAGGTTCTAAAGCCTAAGCTCCATCATTACCATAAGTATACTATGGAATTGTTGGCCCAAATCTCAGAGGTTACCATCTACAAGATTTCTCAATGAGAGAATGCAGAGCAGACGCATTAGCCAAGCTTGTCAAAGAGCTGGCATGTCTAGAAGATGAGTCCATTCCAATAAGAGTCCAAAATCGACAAGTCTTATCCCTTATTGATGCTAAACTCATCGAGAGATTCTCTTTCGAAGGGGAGGTTGCCATTACCAATAAGGATGAGGAGCCAAATTGGAGGCAACCATTCATAGATTATTTAAATGTAGGAAAACTACCTCAAGAGAAATCAGCACACTAGGTGAAGCATAGATCCCTTTCCTATACTCTTGTAGGTGACACCTTGTATTTGCAGTCCTTCGATCATATGTGGTTACGTTGTTAGGACAAACATGAAGCTCGTAGGATCATGACCAAGGTACACTCAGTGTTATGTGGAGCACATCAATTTGGTCCAAGATGAAAGCCAAGATCAAGAGACTAGGATCACTACTGCCTTCAATGATCATAGACTGCATGGATGTAGTTAGGAGATGCCACCAATGTCAGATACACAATGTGGTCCTATATCAACCTCCCAACATTCTACATCCTACATTGGCCTCATGGCCATTTGAGTGTTGGGGTACTGACATTATGGGTTCGATCGGTCCTCCTTCTTCCAAAGGTCATCGAATCATTCTAGCTGTTACTGACTACTTTTCCAAGTGGGCAGAGGCAATCCCACTTAGAGGCCATAGCTCAACATATGCTCCAGTTTTTCAAAAATCATATCGTATTAGGTTTGAAGTTCCTCGATGAATTATATCTGATAATGGTACTACATTCAAGAGCACTAAAATCAGTAGCTTTGCTCGGAGACACAACATAGATTGGAGATATTCTACCATCTACTACCCAAGGGCAAATGGGTTAGTAGAAGCCTTCAACAAAACCCTCATTCAAATACTAAAGAATACACTAGATGATAATAAATGATGATGGCATGAATAATTAGTTGAAGCCTTATGAGCCTCACGCATCACATATAGAACTCCAACTCAATCTACTCCTTTGTCCTTAGTGTATGGGTCTGAAGCCGTTCTTCCATTAGAAGTCCAACTCCCATCACTAAGGATAGCCGTGGGTAGTAAAATCACAACAGAACATAATGCCAAGTTATTGTTGGAAGAGCTCAAAGGTTTGAAGGAGTGATGCCTATGGGCATGCCATAACCTTGAGTTATAAAAAGCTAAAATGACTCAAGCTCACAACAAGTTGGTATGTCCTAGAGCTTTTCAAGTAAGAGAGCTTGTATTAGTTCTAAGGAGGCCAATTATTATCGGTCGAAAGATAGGAGGCAAGTTTGAACCCACTTGGGAAGGCCCTTATGTCATAGAGAAGGCCTACCAAGGAGGGTCTTATCAACTCATAAATTGTAAAGGAGAGCGCCCGATTCTTCTAATGAATGGGATCTACCTAAAAAAAATAATATCCATAAATCTTTTTTGAAAATACTTATCAATAAAATTTTTTTTCATCTCAAATTTCATTTTTTTTGTGTTAGAAATATCTTTTGCCACGATATATTTAGGGTAGGTATAAGAGAACCCACATCTTATTCCCTCTTTCAACATAAATAAACATATATCTTTATCTCGGCTACTTTGATGGAGCAAGCCTCAGGCACTCACTCAAATCACTCTACATGCTACCTCAAGCATGTCACCATAGTCACTTATTGGAGGATGAGTCATTCTTTCTAACTTGACAATTGCATACCTATGAGCCTTGTCTTTGGTAGTCTTCATCGCCAAGAAGTACTTTGTTTTATTTTTAAGAAGATGTGAGTCCCAACATTTTCTTGAACTAGCCACCATACTGATTAGGTTGAGTTTCCCCGAGGTTTAGGAGTATGAATCCCCCGGTGGCATCCTATTCCTTCATATCAAGCACAAACACACATATCTTTCTTTTGGGCTATCTTGATGTGAGAGCAAGCCCCCTGTGGCTCTCACTCATTAGCTGCTCTAGGTCAGGTTCAATTTATTGTCCAAAGAAACTGATCATCCCGTGATCATTTGTTGGTAGATGTGAGTCTCCATGCTTTCTTCCTAATTTGACCATTGCAAACTGACGAGCACCTTATTAATTTCATAGCCTTTTCTTCCTAGCCAGTAAGCTATCTCATGGTTGATCCTGTTTAAGAAGATGAGTCCCCACGCTTTCTTCTTGAAATAATCAGCATAATCTAACTAGGTCGAATATATTTGAGGTTTAGGATAAGTCCCCCAGAGGCTCCTTTCCTCTTGACTACGTTTGAGTTGATATAAGTCCCCAGTGGCATTCACTTAGTAGTTGCCCTAGGTCGGATGGCACCTATCGAGCCAAAGATAGACTATCCTAGCAATCAGTTCAGCTTTAGAGAGATGTAAGCCTACATGCCTTCTTTCTAGACTGATTGTTACAAATTGATGGGCATCGTAAGTTGGTTGATGTTCGCTATGTTGACAGTGACCACCCGGTGGGTACACCACTCTTGGCAGATGTAAGTCCCCACACTTTCTCCTTGAGTTGGCCACCGAATACCTATTTGATATATGACTAGCCATGTCATCTTCAGTGTTGGATTAAGCCTTTAGTGCTCATCCTACGGCATTCTATTTGGATCACATCCACCCCATTTAGACACTTCCCGTGTTACTTTTGGATTGGACCCCCCCTTTCCTAGTAGCCACCCATGGTTGGAGAATTTATTCTGGATGCATATTCTCCCTTGGTTCAAGAATCAGATATGTCTAAGCGATATAAGCTTTTTGATCTCTCAAAACCAACAATCCATGTTAAAACAAATTAAACAAATAAATAAAATTAATTCGTGGATTAGGAATTCAAGCCCGGGCTTTTCCAAGCAGCATCCTATCTTTAGGGTAGGGAAAACTCCCCATAGAATTGCGACTACTTTAGTTGAGATAAGTCCGTGCTCAGATCGCCATTTGGTCGTTCAACTTATGTGCCACCAATGAATTACCTCGACAACCATCTTTGCTTTGAAAGATATAAGTCTATTACGCATTCTTTTTAGCACGACCATTGCAAACCAATGGGCAGCCTTAGGTCGGGTCCAATTTGTTGCACAAGTAACCGATCACCCCAGTGGTTCCTTGCTTAAGAAGATGTGAGTCCCCGGACTTTCTTCCTAACTTGACCATTGCAAACTGAAAGGGACCCTTTAGGTTGGTTAGCTCTACCTAACGACTGGTTGATTATCCCTATGGATTTGTAAACCTAAGATAGGTCTAGTTATTAGCTCCTTTTGTAGATATGCATCCAACACCTAAAATTAAATTGATTCTAACTATTCTTGAGTCGATATGAGTCCACAGTGGCATTCGCTCAAATAGTCTCCCTAGGTCAGGATTGATCTGTTGTGCCATCAACAGATCACCTCAACGGCTGATTCTTTCTTTGGAAATGTAAGTCTGTTATGCTTTCTTCCTAATACAGTTGTTGCACACCGAAAGGTAATTCTTAGGCCGGATAGCACTGCCTTGTAGATGGTAGACTACCCCTTTGGACATGTAAATCTGAGATAGATCAAGGCCGACATAGCTCCTTCTCAGTGGGTCCATCGCACACCAATAGGGTCCATAATATAATACACAAAATTAAATTAAATCAAATCAAATCAAATTAATCATCAGGACTACTCTTGAGTTGAGGTAAGACCCCCAGTGGTGCTCACTTAGTAGTCTCCCTTAGGTCGGGTTCAATTTGAAGTGCCACCAACGAGTTACCCCGGTGGTCGTCTTTGCTTTGAAAGATATTAGTCTATTACGCATTCTTTCCAACATGATCATTGCAAACCAACGGGCAGTCTTAGGTCGGGTCCAATTTATTGTGCAAGTGATCGATCACCCTAATGGTTCCTTATTTAGAAGATGAGTCCTCGCTTTTCTTCTAACTTGACCATTGCCGAAAGGCACCTTAGGTTAGTTATTCTACCTAATGACTGGTAGACTATTCCTTTGGATTTGTAAACCTAAGATAGGTCTAGGCTGATATTAGCTTCTTCTTAGTAGATCCATCGCACACCAATAGGGTCCATCTAAAAATAAATTAATTCTGACTTTTCCTGAGTCAATATGAGTCCATAGTGGCATTCGCTCAAATAGTCTCCCTAAATCAGGATTGATCTATTTTTCCATCGACAGATCACCCCAATGACTGATCCCTACTTTGGAAGATGTAAGTCTGCTACACTTTCTTCAAGATAGTCATTGCACACCAAAGGCACTTAGTGGATAGTCCTACCTTGTGGTAGACTACCCCTTTAGATTTGTAAATCTGAGATAAGTTAAGATTGACATAGCCCCTTCTCAGTGGGTCCATCGCACGCCAATAGGGTCCATAATATAACACAAAATTAAATTAAATCAAATCAAATCAAATTAATCATCGACTACTTGAGTTGAGGTAAGACCCAGTGGCACACTAAATAGTCACCCTAGTCGATTGATCATGCCATCAGATCACCCCAACGGCAATCCCTACTTTAGAAGATGTAAGTCTGCTACACTTTCTTCCTAGAATATTCGTTGTACATCGAAAGGCAACCTTTAGGCCAGGTAATTCTATTTTATGGCTGGTATACTACCCCTTTGGATTTGTAAATCTAAGATAGGTCAATGCCGACATATCCCCTTCTTAGTGGGTCCATCGCACACTGACCTACTCTTGAGTTGAGGTAAGCCCCCAGTGACACTCACTCAATAGTAGCCTTAGGTAGGGTCTGATTTGTTCCGCCATCGACATATCATCCAAACTGTTGATCCATACTTTGGAAGATGTAAGTCTGCTATGCCTTCTTCCTAGTACAGTCATTGTACATCGAAAGACAACACCTTTGGTCGAATAGTCCTACCTTATGGCAAGTAGACTACCCCTTTGGACTTATAAATCTAAGAACTCCTATGAGGCGCAATTAAACCAACCTCCTAGTGGAGTCAAATTAAACATATCAAATGAACCAAATTTCTCCCCAGTGAGGCTCAAATCAAATTAGCCTCTCTAGTGGAGCTTAGATCTAAATCAAACAAATTCAATCGAGTGTACATCCCTAGCAAATATACCTTCAATCTAGAACCCTTCTTCCCAGTGGAGCCATAGCAAATTAAACCAACCTCCCTAGTGGAGTCTAATCAAACAAATCAAAGAAATCCAATCAAAATCTTATCCCCAATGAATACACACCTAAACAAGTCATACTCATAATCAAACTCAAATTCTTATCCCTCAGTGGATAACTTGAACATGCTTCCTAAGTGGAAGGTTCATCTACTCAACCCTTAGCGGATTCCTTCTTGCTCTCTTATCCCCTTAGCATAAAGAGAGCTGCATCACACTAAGATCATGATTTTATCTACCTTTCAACTATAGGCATAGATCACTTCCATTTTTTGTTGCAATCTTCTAGATGTTGTCGATCATTTTGGTCAACGCCAATACAGGCGGCGAGCCTTGTCAGTTACACCACACCTATTGGGGGGGTCCTTTTGTTGACCTCACTTTTGGAGTGAGCTCTTAACCTCCTCTTCTTATACTTAGGACTCTTCTAGACACTAAGAACTCCTTAGTCATAAGACACTTCTAGTGATTAGGTGAACACTTAACCTAAGCCTAGAGACTTAGAAGTGTTAATCATAAGATTAAGCTATGCCTTAGGTTTAAGAAATTACCTCCTATCCCTAAACCCACCCAATACACTTTCTCAAATCAAACCTCTCAATTCTCAAACCAAATCTTAAATTTAAATTCAAATTCCAAATCTAACTTCAAAATTTAACCCCAAATGATTGAAACCCAAAATAAAATTCAAATCCTAAGACCCTTCCTAAGCCATATGAACCACATTCATAAGCTTAGCCAAAACTCCCTTATATCAAATAAAAAAACCAACTGATCTCTTTATAAATCAATTATTTCTTCATTTATATTCAAAAATATAAATGAAATCTAAATTCAAATGACCAAAACTATATCAAAAATCAAATCCAAACTAAATCTAAACCCTTTAAGAAAATTCCTTGGACTTAGCCAAATTTTACCCAGATCAAGTCTAAACTAATGAATTTTCTCTTGAATCAATCATTCATTCAATTATCTATTCAAATATAAATGAAACCTACAATCATTCATTCAATTATCTACCCAAATATAAATGAAACCCATAATCATCAAATCAAATCAAAACTAACCTAAGTCAAACCCAACCTAGCCCTTTTGACTTAAAAATTTTAAATGAGCCAAAATCCCTTAGACTCCAAATTGATTGTTGTTGAATTTATTTTCCAATCTAGAGCTCATATATAAGTTCAACTAAACTCAAATCAAACCAAAACCAAACCAATTGACCCACTTAGGTCCACTTGACCCAAAGTGACCTAAAGGACCCATTTGAGCCAACTTCTAATCCAACCCAAATTGGATTGAACCAAGCTCACCAAAATCTTCCACCATGATTTTGATCACCTAGATGATCAATTGAATCAATTGGGCCAAACCAAGCCCAATTGGCCATTTGATCTAAATTGACCCAAATTGGCCTAAAGGACCAAATCAGGTCAAATCATGATCTAACCAAAATTGATTGCAACCAATGGCTCAAGTTCATTCCAAATTGATTATTGAACTTGACCAAAGCCATAATTAAACCCAATTCGATCAATCGATCCCAATTGGTCAACTTGACCCAACCTAGCCCAAATTGGCCTAAAGGGTCAATTTAGTATAAATCCAAATTAAATCCAAATTAATTCAAACAAAAGACCATGTTCATCTTTATTTAGCCAATTGAACATGAATCAACCCATAAACCAAGCTAATTTGACCAATTTTGGTCAAATGGGTCAATTTGACCCAAAATGACCCAAATTGGGCCAAATCTCTTGAAACCAACCCAAAACTCATTGGGGGCTGATCAAACCCACCCAAACCCATTTGGGATCAGTCCAAAGCTAACCCAACCCATTTTAATCTCTCATGAATCCTCCCCCACATAAGATTCCACCCAACCTCATTTAATTCCCCCCATCACATGCACTTAACTCCTCCGCAATATTTGTATTGAATAAATCTGGTCATATGACAGCAAGAGAGGACTTTGGAGAAAAAAATCAAAGTCCTCAATCAACCTATCATCCATCCCAACCACCATAAGCAAGATGCCAATCAATTTGGAGCCAAAAAAAAAAAAGAGTGTATTTTTGGCCATTATAAAAGGAGAGGTATATGAGGCTTTAGATCTCTTCCTCCCACCACCATGCAGCCTCCAAAAGCTCCCTAAAGCAAAAAGGAACCCATCCCTCACTTCTTTGAGCCATTTTGAGCTCAAACAAATAATTTCTCTTCGAGACGATGAACATCGAGAAGACGATGTCAAGGGAGTAAGAGCTAAAATCACTCTAAAGCTTCCTCACATACCTAGAGTTCGCATCTTCAAAAAATCATCCCGAGGTAAATTTTGCCAAACCATTGTCGGCCTTAGAATTTCACACATTTTGTATTAATTTTCTCATGAATTTAGGATTTTTCCCTCGATAATCCTCCATTTTACTTTAAACTATTCCAATTAGGAAATAAAATTTTTCGAAATCGATGAAAATGTCCATTTGGACAAGTTTTGGCTTAGAAACCCTCATTTTTTCCAAAAAAAAACTGAAAACACTGTTCACCAGGCGAAGCTTACTCGATCCGTTCAGATCGGACGTCAATCGCGGATTGTGCGATCTGGGCCTTCGGATTGTTTGATGTGATATGCACCATCCGATCATCGTCGCAATCGATGGCTCATTGCATCTTGATCGCGCGAGATTCGGACGTCGATGCATCGACCGTATCCGTGAACTATGCGATCGGATGGCTCGATCATGCGCCGATCGCGATCCTGGATCATGCACCGATCTATCATCATATGATTTAACGGAGCGAGCTCCGGTCGTTTACCTTCCCGCAAACGCAATCATCGATATTTTCTTTTTATTAAAAAAAATTAATTTAAATCACCTAAAACTTCAAAAAATCATAAAAAAAATAAAATACTTAACCAAAACTTACAAACAAAAGCTCGTTGGATTCATCTTTCCTAGAGGAATCTAACAAACCCAAAATCTCCAAAGTTTACTAAGTATTTTGAGCTTAATTTAAGTTTTAGTATAAATCAAATTTCATTACTTAAACCAAAAATATAAATCAGATTAAGTTGAAATTTGCAGGGATTGAAACTAAAGTTAAAACACACCAACCATAAAATTTCAACTAAAAAAGACTTCTAGATTTGAAGAAATTAAATTTTGAAGTTCAGATTGTCCATTTTAATAAAATAAATCAAATAAAAATTCAAAAATTTATAAAAATATTCAAAACGGCTTAAATCACTTCAATTGAAATGAACCCCAAACAAACACTTAAGATTAGAGTTTAATCAATTAAGGAGTTAATTAAAACAATCTAAAAACAATTTAAATATCAAATAAAAAAAATGAAATAGCATTTAAGCAATCATTAATCAAACCTCAAATCAGAAAAACATCATCTTTATAGAAAATTAAATTAAATATTATTAAATCTATTTAAGTTAATAGAACTCAATTAAATGATTAAATCTTAAATCAAACTCAAAATTCAACAAATTTAGGAAACTTTAATTATTTGATACTAATAGAATTAAATCAAATAAAATTAAAATAAACTTAATTAACATATGATTAAATCACATCTATTTGGAATAAGATAATTAATTAATTATTAAATATTTCAACCTAATAACTAAATCAAACATGTTAATGAAATCAAACAAACATAATAAATGAATCAAATCAAGTAAAACCCTATCATGAATAATCAAACTTAATTAGTCAAACATCAAATTAATGCAAATTTAATTAATCCATCATCTTAATTAATCAAATTAATTTAAATAAGTCACATTAAAGTTAACTCTAAAATTAAGCTTAAATCAAACCCTTAATTAAATTTAATAATCACACCTCAAATAAACTACTTAAGTTAATCAAATTAATCATATTAAATCTAAACTTAATCAAACATAATTAAGATGCAATTAAACACTAATCAAAACCTAAATTAAACCTAAATAATTAAGTCATTAATCTATAATTAAACAAACCCTTAATTAATATAATAATTTTAATTAACCCCTTAAACAAACTTAATTAATCAAACATCTAATTAATGCAAACTTAATAAATTAATCCATCATCTTAATAAACTAAATTAATTTTATAAATCACATTAAAATTAATCCAAATTAAAAACTTAATTAATCTACTAATTAATTTAATCACACCTATTAAATAAACTAATTAAGTCAATTAAATTGATCATATTAAACTTAAGCTTAATCAAACATAAAATGCAATTAAATGCTAATCAAATCCTAATTTAAACTTAAATCATTAAATCACTAATTACATCATTAACCTAAATAAATATGAAATCAAATTTAAAAAAAAATTAAACAAATCTTTACTTAATTTAATAATTTGATCACACCTCTTAAACAAACTAATTAAGTTAATTAAATTAATCACATTAAACTTAAGTTTAATCAAAATGCAATTAAATACTAATCAAAATCTAATTAAACCTAAACCATTATTAAGTCATTATCATTAGTCTAAACAAATATGAAACCAAATTGAAAATTAAACAAACCTTTATAATTAACATAAATACACTTCTTAATTAAACTAATCATATAATCACATTGAACCTAAGCAAACCCATAGACCAATAAAGCTAATTAAATCAAATTAAATCAAATTAAATCAAATTAAATTAAGAAAGACTCTCATCAATTTAATATATACAATCAAATCAAATCTCATTCAACCTACTTAAATAAGATAAACTAATTAACTATCCAATGTATGAAATCAAAATGCAAACCAAACTTTGATAAACATGACAAATGGATAAGATTAAAAGATAAAATCCTAATTACAAGGAATCAAACTCAATTAAAAATCAAAATAAAATCTCATTCTAATGATCAACTACAAATAAATAAACCATAACCACAATCAAATAAGTATGAAATTAAGTCACATAACCATAATCAAAGAAAAGAATTAGATATTAATTTAAAAGGATATTAAATTATCAAGATTTAATTAAACTAAAACATCTAATCTAAAATTATTCAATCAAAAATATATGAATTTAAATAAACTTAAACTTCATTAGACAATGAGGATATTGAATTATCAAGATTTAATTAAACCAAGCATCCAATCTAAAATTAATCAATCAAAAACACATGAATTTAAAAAAAAAAACTTAAACTTCATTAGATATTAAGGATATTGAATTATCAAGATGTAATTAAACCAAAACATCTAATCCAAAATCAATCAATCAAATACTTAAACAAACTCAAATTCTAAATTCTAAATCAAATCAAATCAATTACATAAATTCAGGGCTAATTAAAGATACTTAAGGATCTTAGTTATACTCTTTAGAGTTAGGATGTTGAATGGGTGAGTTCTATCTATAAATAATTCATTCTACTCTTCATTCTTGAAAACTTAAACATCACTTTAACCAAATAAAAGTGAAATAAAATGAAAAGTAAAATCATTTAAATTGAAATCACCCAAAGTTAAAATTTAAATTCAAACTCCAAATTGAAACTTAAACTAAAGAAGCATAGTAAAGTCTTGCTACACAAGCCTTAAGTACACACATTAGAATACTAAGTCACCACTTCTAGTGCTAAGTTAGGGCATTGTATGTATGCTATTGTGTTTTGTTTTGTGATGTAATATTTTAGACTGGATTTTAGGGTGTATGTTTCATAGAGTGGATGTTAGGCGTTATTAGACTAATCATATTTTTGTAGGGGGTGCTTAAAGGGCCTCTGTAATAAAAATATAAATGTTTTTATTGTGCATGTTGCTTATCCCCTAAGCATAACCCACATTAAAACAGGTGGGCTTGGTTACCCATGTGTGGGGTGCTAAGCCCAAATTATTCATATAACTGCTTTGGTTGTATGGCGTGTTTAGCTAATATTTATTTTGCAGGTGTAGCTAGATTTACTTTTTCTATTTTTGATGTAATTTTGCATTAGGAATTAGGATTAATGTTTTGGGGGATTAGGATGAGTAGTAGCAAGAAGGCTTAGTCCTTGGGGTGCCCTGTGATGCCTTCGAAGCAAATCAAATCAAACAAAAAAAAGAGAAGGAAGAAATGAAGAAAACATAACACCCATAGCATGCATTTTATTTTTGTAATCCGGATTGTATAAGGGTAGAGCTCGGCTACCCATCTCTTTTTTTCTCTTTTCAAGGTGTATGGTGGAACCCTACTATACTGGCCTTTTATTCTTTTACTGTAGTCAATAAAATTATTTGATGTTATGCTTAGATTGTGCATTAGAACAACATGCTTTTATAGTTTCTTTATGATTTATGCTTTAATGTCTAGTCTAGATGTGGTAGGCTCTTAAGATAAAATTAATTTTTCTACCCAATTAATAACTCATAACTAAAATTTTAAAATAACTCATAACCTCACATAAAAGCCTAGGAATTAAATCAAGATAATAAAAATTTTAGCAACCCCTTAGATAGATGAATGAATGTATAATATCATACATGTCATATTCTTCCACTCTTATTAAGAGGGGGTTTCCATCCTTGCTAGAGAATCAAGGCTTAACCTATGAGAGCCTTTGGTGAAAGAATACCCCTCTTTTCTCTTTTGATTTGGCCCATAATCAAATTCTCATGCATTTAGGCATACAAAATCCCATAGTGCGTCAAAATAAACAAAAGTCAAAAGAATCAAATAAATTTGATAAAATTTGCATTAGATTAAGTCATGGATTCATACCACTCATGCTCTAGTCTCTTAGGGAGTGAGTTTAAATACCTAGTTTCCTTTCTAAATGAAAAATAGCCTACCCATCTTGCAAAGCATAAGACTTGCATACATGGATTTAAAGCGTAGGAGGAGTTAGGCGCCACTCAGTGATAAAAGTCCAGCGGTCGTGATTTATTCTCTCTCTTATGGTAAACCATATACCAATTTTTTCCTTACATTTAGGTCGTGCCTTTATTTTGTACCAAGGCTCCTTAGTTTAGGAATCTAAGGTAGCTATTTCCTTTGGGCTACAAGTATAAATCTTCACCTCTTATGCATTTCACATTCTTTTGTTATGGAATTATAAGCCCTAGCAATCTAATAAAATGTCAACTCAAATAATTAACTCTCTTCAAATTTCAAAAAAAATATAAAGCCCAATTATAAGGTAGAATGGAATGCTTACTAGGCTTCCTAGTATCATGAGCATTTCTTATTTTCCCCTTTGGATTATAAAAACAAGTCTTCTCCTTGATCTATCCCATTTGATTTTCTAAAATAGCCAATCCTTTAATAGTCTTAACCTTGAAATCTTTGGAGACCTTAATTGTCTATTTTAATCGAGAGTATTCTTAAGAAATTCTCATTCCTTAGGATGTAATTAACTATGGGGGCTTGCCTCCATAGGGAACTTAATGAACCCGACTTAAAATAAACCCTACTTTACTTTTCCATGTAAAGTAGGATAAAATCTCTGGTATATTTGAAGACCCATCATGCCTTAGGAGTCCTTATTAGGTGATTAGGTCCATTATAGGGTGGTGATTTCTATCTTTCAAGATAGTACATCATTCCTAATATCATATCCGATCACTTCAATAAGTATCACCTAAGATCTGCATGGCATCCCACATCCTGAAAATAAACACCACAACAATATATAAAATCAAAGTAGAATTAACTAAGCTTTGTTGACATTCATATATGCTACATGAGTTTAATCAAGCCTATACGATGAATTCGACTGACTTCAGATGCTTTAGAGCACAAATCGAAGCTTAAATGCACTAAACATCGAAATCGAAATGATCTTCGATTAATGAATGGACTTCATCATCGCATTTAGAATATCAAAATTGATCAGAATATCCACAATCAACTGAGCAAGAGATCGAGTCATCAATGTGCCAACACTTGTATCAGAGTTGGGAGACTGGGATGATGTCCTAATGACCTTCGTTCATAAAAATGATTCTACCGTTAGCTTTAAAATGTAAAGATCTATCAAATGAGATTGCCGCTATCGATTCAAATGAGTCTACATGAAAGTCGAGGGGTCAAAAGTGATAATCCATATTTTGAGCTAAAATTAAATCAATTCGATGCTGACTCAAATCAAACGGCCTCTGATCATAAAACAGACTGTGTCATTGCATCTAAAATATCGAATTAACTTTGAATTAACATATATGTATTAACCATATAATGATGTCGATGTAAAATTCATATTAAGATTGATTAAACACTTAGAAAATTAATTAATAAAACCTATTTATACCTAATAACCCAAATCGGCTCTAAATCCCTTATTCACGATCTACTTGAGCCAAATTGGACATGATTTCCCTTCCTCATCTCCCTTTTGTTCATTCCTTCTCTCCCTACGGCAAGCAAAGGCCTCCATCCCTCGAAATCGAGCAATCGTTCATGCCGGATTCTCCCTCAAAATTGAACGAAGCTGCTCCCGTTCTTTCATCCTCCAAAAATGGAAACTCCTCTCAACTGAAGGTGTCTCTCTTCATGTTCGTTTCCTCAGAACTGAACACTCAACTCCAGATCCCTCGATGAAACCCTTCCCCTCTTGGTTCGTCCTCAAGAAGTCAAAACCCTCATCTTTGTACTTCTTCCTTCTGCTTCGCTACTGCCAGAAAAAGAAGGGTGACATCACGAAGGTAATCCTCATCTTCCTTCCCACCCTCCTTCATGTACTAATGCTTCTCTAAATCCCATAAGTTCAACTACCAATAGGATTTAGTAAATTCAGATTTAACTTGTGAAAGAGGCTTTAATGGGATCACAAAAACAACGAATTTAACTTGTCCAAAAGTACTGTTTGACTGGATTTAAGTTAAATCCGGCTTAAATCCTACTCAAATCCTGCAACCAAATAGCCCTAAACTCTCGTTAGCTCTTGTCCCGCGCCCTCTCTTTTCTTTAAGAAATTCTTGTCGCTTGTGGGTCTAGCTATTCTCTACTAGTCGCTCGTCATCATCATTGGGCATTCTCCTCTCTCACACTGCCGGACATCTCCATCTACATAATCCAGAGCAACTTGTTGATCCCTGTATTTCACTTATGCCATTCTTTCATTTATGGATTTGAAGATGACGGTGTTGTTGAAGAAGCTTCAACAAAAATATGTGCTTAACGAGAATAAGAATTTTGATGCTCTAGAAGTTTTACCAGGTATTAAAGAGACTCTTCTCGCTAAATAGATTGAAACATTGGAAATGATATTTATATCCATGGCTGACGTAGTAAAGGAGTTTCTTTGGATTGTTTTGTCATTCAATAAAATTGCAAGAGATGCTGACCAACTACTAAAGGGATCAACTCCATACCAATGCAACTTCATGTTGGCATACAACCAAATCTTCAACAATGTCTAGATGGCCTTAATACTTTCCATAAGATGTATAGATCATAATTCCTTCTTAAATCATCAATTCTTTCTTTATTGATGTTGAAGTGCTTCAAATACAGATGATCGAAGACCCCACTAATACTCAATAGGATTTAGTGGGTATGAAGACTCAGTTGTGGTGTCACTACACTCAAAATGAAAACACCACTCCCTACGCTCAATAAGGCATACCAAGTCAAAACTGTTAGATGTGGCACCCCTATGTTGAAATGCTATTGAAAATTTTCCAGATTTTACATTGATAAAAACTCAAATAAATTAGTTTAAATTAAAAAAATTTTAGCTAATTTTAAAATTTAATTTGAGTTTGCTAAATTTTGAAGTAAACAAAATTATCAAAATTTAACTCCAACTGAAATCAAGGATTAGTCAATTGCTCTCAAATGAATAAACATCTCTCACTCAATATTTGAATTATCTTGGATTTCACATTGAGATAATCAAAAGAAAATTTCAATCATTTTTTAAGATTGAAATATGCAATATGGAAATATATTGGGATACTCGTTCATGAAGTAATCGAAATGAGTTGAATATTTTGGTGATAAACATAAGCTTAACACTTCAATACCTCATTTTAATTGACATGAAAGATGATTTGATTGAATATCTAATCAAAGCACAAGAGATCCCTTTGGACTTAAGATATAGTCTTCAAATATAATTCACTCTAAGTAAATTAAAGAAAATCAAAGAATTCATAATAGATTCCTAATGAAATTGAAGGATTGCTAATAAGTATAATCAAGGAATTCTTGGAAAGTATTTGAAACATATTATTCATATTATTAGATGCTTAAATTGTACCAAACAGAAATTGAATAGAGAGTAATGAGTTTGAAGATCGTCAATAGATATAAATGAGAGTCTATTGAAGATCCAAAGACTAGACAACTCTGAATAAAATAAAGCAATTAAATATTATTTTCAAGGGATCTAACAAGCTATTAAAATAGTTTAAAATGCCTCATTGCCATGAATTATGTAGCTTCTTTTAATCCAAAAAAAATTTCATCTAATTATGGTTTTCAAAGTCCATGACTTTATTAATTAGATGAAATTATCTAATCTATAAATTCTTGCATGTGCTCAGACACAGAGATTTAAAGTATACATTTTAATATCTAAAAAGGTTGCGCAGGCTAAGTTAGAGTTAAATGAAATATGAAATCAATCTCATAATTCAGAAATAAAAATTACCTAAATTACTAAACACTCGCATGGGCCCCGACACTTATACCAAGCATCTAAACTTTGTATTTTAGGATGCTGCGCCGGTTTTAAAAAAGGGGAAGAATAAAGAAATTGATTCAGTCCTTTATGACTATATGCATGCAAGCTAATGAATCTCTCCATATGCTAATTCAAGACAATGAAAGATATAAGTATTCAGCTCCATAGAATATGATCACAGTAAGCCTAATCTTCTATATTTGAAATAGAGTTGATAGCATATACTAAATAATCAACTTCTAAATGAATTTAAATTACATCATATCATAAGACCCAATCCTTTATATTTGTAATGGAGTTGATAAGGTTTATTATGATATCAATTTCTTAAATAATTTAAATTACACATAAGACATATACTCTATATTTACTTATTTCTTTCCATCCTAAATATAACATTTGATAATAACTACGTTAGGTTGGCATAAGGTTAATAAAAGTTAGGAGGAAGATTATGTTAATTACTAAGTTGACTAGTGAGCTTGAATTGCTTTAATTCGATTCCTTAGAATAGGGACTAGGCCAAGCTATTTTAAGGGTCTAAAATTTATGAGGTTAGTTTGTGGAGATTAAAAATGTTAAGTTCATCTCAAAGGATGGTTTAGAATGTGGAATGATTAAAGTCTAGTCATACCAACTTAGGTCTCTCTAATGCACGTGTCGCTATATATAGCAATGAGCAAGCTTTTCATGCATGTGCTAAAGTGTAAAATATAGATTGGTTAGAATATGAGTTCGATGGAAGATGGGTGTTGAGTGAGATCCTAAACCCTAAACCCTAAATTTAGAAGTGGCAAGTTATTATAAGTTGACAACATGAAGAGTGTTTATTGATTAAGATCGACTTAATCAAATGTAATCAAATATATGTTACACCAAAAATAATATCAATAATAGCTCTTCAAAATAAGTGTTTGATCAAAACACCAATCATCACATACATTAAGTTTGGGAAATTGTGAAGCAATGTATCCTAAAATGCTCAAAAATATTATCCTAAATAATATAGTTTCATCGATATAGTATGAACCAAAAGTATAATATTTGCCAATGTTGACCTTTCATATATACCACATGAGTCAAATCGAGCTTATGAAATGAATTAGATCAACTCCGGGTGCTTCATAGCACAAATTGGAGCTAAGATGCACCTAACATCACCAAAATTATCCCAAATGACCTTCGATCGATGAACGGCGTTTGTCATTGCATTCAAAATGTTAAAATTGATAAGAACATAAATATTACATAATCTAGCAATCGATCGAGTAAGTGATCGAGCTATCAATGTGCTGACATGCATATTGGGGAAGGGAAATTGTGATGATGTCTAAATGATATTCGTTCATGAAATTGGTTGTGTCGTTGGCTTTGAAATATTGAAAACTACCAAATGAGGCTGTCATGCTCGGTGCAAGTAATGTCAAATGTCTGATCGAAGTGACAATGAGAAAATTGAGGTTGAAATACACTGAACGTTGCCAAAATCAATCGAAATAACCTCCGTTTGATGAGCGGACATTGCCATTGTGTTCAGAATGTCAAAATTAATCAGAATATACATATTCCATAATGTAACAGTGAACCGATCAAGAGATTGAGCTGTTAACATGCCAATGTATAATAACCTTCGTCTGTGAAATTGATTGTGACGTTAGCTTCAAAATGTCAAAATCTATCAAGTGAGACAATTTGGACAAGTGCATATGCAAATATCGGCGATTGGAAGTGGCGACGTGCAATTTTGAAATGAAATTGGCTCGACTCGATGCCAACTTGAATCGAATGGCCTCTCGATGAAATGGACTACTCCATTACGTCTAAAATATCAGAATAACTTAAGATTGATATATATTAACTACATGATTTTTTTGGCATAAAATTCATTTTAAAATCGATTAAGTGTTTAAACAAGAAATTATTATTTAGCTAAACCCATTTATAACCAAAATCTCTCAAACTAACCTAAATCCCTAAATTCTCTCATTTTAGCTTTCTCCTTAGATTCATCCCCTTGCTTGAATGTTTGGATCTCTCTTCACAAGCTCATTCATTGATTCTCCCCTCATGCACTCCAAGCCCATTGGCTCCCAACCACTCCCGCTCGATCTCCTCCTTCAACAGCACCACTCGTTCCCCCTTTTTTTTCATGGTTATTTCTTCCCTCAACAAAAAAGAAGACTCAATTTTTTCTCTCCCTCTCTCATCCAAATTGCACATAAGCAAAGGGTTAGGTTCTCCCTCTCCTTCCTCTTCCCTCCCCTTCCTCTTCCCTCTCCTTCCTCTTTCCCTCATCCTTACTTGGCTGAAATTTTCCACTTTTCCTCATTTTTTGCTAGGACGAAAATGCCTTCCCCTTTCTCTCATCCTCACTTGGCCGAAATCTCCTTTCCCCCTCCTAATCCATTTCCTAAAACATCAAGCATATCCTTCTTCCAATTAAGCACACATCCACTAATTTTCATTCTTTGATCCTTTCTTTGCAGTGAAGAGGAACAGTCATTAGAGTTCTTCTCTTGGTTTTGACATTTCCATCTTTCCCTACATCTCCTTCAAGGCAGATGCATCCTCCTCCTTCAAACTGCAAGCAAGCATAAAGCCTTCTTCCATTTTCCTCTACCGATCCTTTCCTTATCGCAATTGAAGAGGAACACCATCATCAAGTGGGTTCTTCTCTTGGTTTCCAGCATCTCCCTCAAACCAGAAAATCATTTATGAGTGTTATGATTTAGAATAATGGGCTTTGGTGAATTTTCAATAGATTTGAGCTTGAATATGTAAAAGGAAAAAATATTATGTTTATGGATTATATGTTATGTGTCTCTTTACAGGTTTGAAGGCCTCGTCATGCTCATCAGGGTATGGCGAGATGAAAATCGACAGGTGTTGTAAAATACCAATCATGCTCATCATGTGTGAGAATGAAATCTATTTGTGAAATTATTTTTGAGAAATTTGCATTTTGAAAGAAATAAACACTTACCATAAAGAAATGATGGAAAGTTTTCCTCTCCCCCAATTAACACAACTCCTCAAATAAGTAGAATGAAATGCAAGGCCCTCTCTTAGCCTTATTTATAGAGGTGGGAAGAATTAATATGGGATCTCGCTTATTTAAAACTAATAACTAAATACAACAATGACATTTGTTGGCTAACATGAATCATTGAACCTCTTGACATATATTACAACACATTAAAAATAGTGGAAAGAGGATAGGTCAAGTCTAAACATGACTTTGAACTTTGTCATAGGGAGATTGTGTGAAGCTCTAAAAGTAATTTTCAAATGAGATAGAGATCAAATCAAGCTTTAAAGTGGGATTCATAAAGAACATTCCTTCTTACATTGCAATGTCTATTTTAAAAAATGAATTAAAGAAGGCTCTAATTGAACACTTGAAGAATCATATATGATGTCAAATAAAGTAGAAATCTTGATTGAACATCAAATCAAAACATAAAAGATCTCCTTTGAACTAAGATATATTCTTCAAATACATCCAAGTAAATTAAAGAAAATCAAAGAATACTTAAGGGATTCCTAGTGAAATTGATAGATTGTAAATAGGCATGATCAAGGAATTCTTGGAAAATATTTGAAGCATGCTATTTGTCTTATTAAATACTTGAATTGAATCAAAAAGAAATTGAATAGAGTTCTTAATGAGTTCGAGGATTGCTAATAGATGTAAATGAGAGTCTATTGTAGGTTCAAAGATTATACAACTTTGAATAAAAAAGATGAGAGATGATCAAATATTATTCCCAAGGGTCTAGTAAGTTCTATAACAATTTAATATGCATTCAATGCTACGGATGCAACTCTTCAAACTAGCGACGAAGGAGTTAACTTATGTTCTAGATGGATTCCAAATATATAATTTTACATAAATTATGGAGCCAACTTTCACTCAATTCAAGTGCTTCAAAATTTGTGCGATCATTTCAAAGAAATGAATTTTTGCATGAAATATTAAATAATCTTCAATTCAATTTGAGCTTTCCAAAATTTGTACAAGTATGCTAAATTACTTGCATGAGCCTGCTATCTTTGAATGGTTAGATTCAAGTGTCAGAGGATGCTGCCTGGGTTGCTTCTTGGTTAGTCTTATGACCAGGGCTAGGTTAACAAAACTTAAAAATTCAATTATTATAAGATTTTTAGCTTATTGAAATATTTGAGAAGCTAATTCTATCATGTGGATCGATCCTCTTTATAAACAAAGTTGATATGATACAAAGCTAGAGATATAAAGCTCTTAAATATATTCAAATTAATCAAGTAACTACCCGATTATGGTTGTGTTAAATGGTGATTTCAACCGAGGAGATACTTCCATCAAAATGTGATTCTAATTTTCAAATCAAATAACTAATTAAGTATTAATTTAAAAAAGCGTTAAATGAAATTCAATCATTAAAAGCTTAAAGCAAAACTCAATCTATCCACCTCCACAATTATTTGCCGAGGTGATAAATTAAAAGACAGCTCACAAAAGCCAAATTCAAATCAACTGTTCTACTATTCACTTCAATCAATCTCATGTCAATAAGGACGTGGCCCATATCCTCTGGTTGCATGGCTTGGCTGATAGGCTCCACATATGATGCAATTTTGACCAGAGTCCTCTGATCGGTTGGTTTGGCCAGTAAGACTCCATTATATTATGATTCAGATCCGTATGCTCAATAGCTCTGAGTTGTGAATCATAGGGTACACTTGATATGGCAAAAAGCGCTCTGTCAGCTAAAGTAGACTTAATCATGTCTCCTATGACAAATAACACCCCAAGTCTATAAGGATTTCTTGGATGACATAACCCATTTGTTGCTAATAAGGATCCTTTGATCAGGTTGAGTCGACTACCTCCTCCAAGTTAGTTGATTAGGGACCCGATAACTAGGATACGGAACCATGGGATCTAGATGAACGTCATCATTCCCCAACCATCCACTTTAAGCTAATAGTGATTAATTTCATAAATTCTAAAACCCAAGATCTAAAACTCCACATCTCTTGCTACGTTATGCATTAAGCGATCTTGACTAGCCGAAAACTTCTCTCTTATTGGGAGGGATAATTAACTATAGATGCTTTATAGAAACGAACAGATCTAAAGTCCTCATCAAATGAGCACAAAATCTCTGGGTAGTGTCTTATCTACTATCTCATCTACTTTCTAAAAATTACACTGACACATTAATCAAACTCTCTTCAATATTGTCGAGAGGACGGTGGCAAATTTTTGCAGCCCACAGCCTATAAAATGTTTTGTTCATGGAGTAAAATGTTTTGTTCATGGAGAAATTTTATATTTTATCCGCTACCATATAACTATAGTATTTTAGGATAAATTTATTAATGTTATTGAAATTATTTGTTGTCATCTAAATAATAAAAAAAAATTTAATATTTATAGTAGAATGAATCTAGACTGGTTATTATCATAATATACCCATATTAATAAGTATATTTTTATATTCATTCATTACTCTCTTTTAGGCCTATATATATATATATATATATATATATATATATATATATATATATATATATATATATATATATATATATATATATATATATATATATATATATATATATATATATACATTATTGTATCAAATTTAATAATTGTTATTATAATTTTAGCTTCCTAGCAAAAAGATTATTATTCGATCAATGCTTGTTCATCCATTCTACAAGTTAGCATTATTCCTAACCAACACCTCATTCACGTCCTTGTTTTGAAAAATAAGCACACTTGCTTAAGCCAAGGAGCTAATCGAGAAATGTATCTTTAAAAGCCTCTCTTCTTCCTCACCGCATCTTCTTTCAAAGATCTCTGCGCAAACCTGGCTCAACTGGGTCGATGAATGAGTGATCGTCAATTCATCATTTAGTTAATCTAGCTTTAAACGCTCAGCTCCATACTCTTCCTCCCCTATTTCTACAGCAACGGCCACCATCACTGTTGGTAAGCCAGCCAGCTTGCCTGTGCTACCCAATATGGCCATTCTTTTATGGCAAAGTTTTAATTTTTTATGTTTATTTGACATACAAAGAGGTTCATAGTGACTTCTGTGAATTTATTCATGTTCCCTTTAGTTGTTCTAATTTTTTTTTATTTTTTTACAAATTAAATGTTCATTGCAATTATGTCAGTAACAATCTTTTCATTTTAAAGAATTTGTAACAATCATTTATGGCATATTTATTTTAAATGTAACTTTTAGTTATATTTCAGGTTTATTTACAATTTTTTTAAACTTTATGCAGTATTTAATTTCTTCTGTACGACGAATTAAGCAAACTAAAAAAATAAAAAATTTAAAAAACTGCAAAAAGTTAAAAAAATCAAAGAAGTCAGAAAAATAGTTAAAGTCACAGCAAAAAAACTTAAATTACAGCGGCAAAAATAAAAATTAAGCTGAAAAATTAAAATATGGTTACCGGCATAGCAGCATATATTCAATGAACACGAAATTTACAATAAAGTTAGAATAAATCAAGAAAACATGAGAAAAATTCATCGAACCACTATGAACCTCTCGGTTATCCAATTAAAAATGAAAAATATAAAAATGAATTGCAATTTCACCGCAAAAAAAGAATCAGATTTAGAGATCTATTCCCACAACTGTGTACTGAAAGAAGATCAGAGCGGAAAGAGAACATATCATAGAGATTATACTCCGCTAAGGGGAACTGTTAATTTCTATCTTTGAAGCAACGATCTCTAAGGGAATAAAGGCAGAGAAAGAAGGCTTGTTTTGGAAAATTCTTCTACAGATCGAACAAGAGGGAAGAGAGAGAGACAGAGAGAGACAGAGAGAGAGAGAAAGAACGGGCATCTTGGGCAGCAAGAGCAGGCTTGTCGACTTACCAATAGCGATGCACCCTGTAAACGCTGTTTTATAGTTTTATTCACCTACATTTTTTTTCTTATTTATAAACACTCAGACGATAATATAATAATTTATAGTTTGTTTAAATATTATGACGGTGTCTTCTATCAATGAAAATATATTAAGGTACAAAATTTAGACAATTAAACTAGCACATCTCTTATTTTTAATTTTTATACTTTATACCAAAAGAGTACTCTAAATCATTTATGATTCTCAATATGAAACAATTTTTTAATTTGTACTTTTATTTTTCAAGAATATGAAATGGCCAACAAAGTCTCTACTAGAGCAGATATATATAATATTATGAACACTTTTGCTGGAAACATTTACTGGAAGGTGGCCTACTGTTCAGATCTTCATATGCAATTATAATCTTCACCAATTTGTTCGAATGACAGTACCTGAACAACCTATGAGCATTCTTGATCATAAAATGGTTTCAGGACAAGTAGATCTAAAAGTTGGCAATGAGATTCAACATCTCAATAACATAATAACAAAATTGGAGTGCATAGTTTTTTGTGTTCAATATGGATCTTCTTTGCAATAAAGCTGAAGTTTATTTGATGAAATCTCAACACGAAAATGGATCTTTCGATTATCCAAAATGGTAGCTGTTCTTCTCTACTTTCACATAACAAAAGCTGCAATGGTTTCTCCCTCAATAAGCACAAGAGCTAACTTGTTCGGACTGCATGCCTTCAACTCTCTATTTAATTATTTATTATTTTTTTCTCAATATATACTGGTGTAATGAATATAACTAGAGAAAACTTTTAAAATTAAAAAATTTAAAATTTATTTAATGGTAATGACGTAGAAATTTTTTTTAAGAAATGACATTATCGATAACTGAAATATCGACAACATGCCTACATGAAATATTGTCAATGATCAAGCTATTAATAATATACAATGTTGGCATATTGTTGACTCTTCGGGCGTCCATAATGGGTTTTTTTTTTTTTCAAACTGCAGCCACGGGCGACAATCAAATCCAACCCATCCAATGCTCAACTAGCCATTGGGCTGATTTGGCCAGTATGATTTGACTATTTAAACCTCCGAAATGAGTATAATGACTTTCTATATATCTCTAAGCTCACTTCTATTAATTTTTTCATACTCCTCTAATTTCTAAGCTTATTTCTCTTAATTATTTTTGCAAAAAAAGTTGTAAATATATTACTATTGTATTACTCGGTGCTTGTTTGTTAAGATCTTCTAAAGTATTTGACATTAATATGTTAGAGAAAATTTTCAATTTGTATTTTTTCATCAAGTTTTGTGTCGTATATTTTTTTAAAAAAAATATAATTTTGCTCAATGGAGTATTTTATTTTTCCAATATTTAGGTTATCCTATATAAAAATTTACATGAGTTTGCTTAATATTTAATTTTAAATAAGTAGGAGAATAATAATGTTATTTTTTAAATATCTTTAATATCATTGTTATTATTATTACTATTTATAGTATATTAGTTAATTTTATTAAGTTTTTGTATTGTTGTTGTTATTATTGTTAGTTTTAATATGTTTATTTTTTATTATTCCTATAATTATCTAAATTATCTTAATTTCTAATATAATAATAATAATAATAATAATAATAATAATAATAATAATAATAATAATAATAATAATAATAATAATAATAATTTTATTGTTATGGAGGAGTTGATAGTTTTTTCTTAGTACTCTATTAGAGCAATAGTATTTAAAAATTTATATAGTAAGCTAAAGGGGGATATTATATACTATATGATACGACTTAGATGTTTTTATCTACTATATATATATATATATATATATATTCACAGATTTTTAAACTTTCTTTATGATGTAAATCCAACAAATAGTTATATAATTCTATATTGTAAGGCACTATGTTTTAAAATACATATAAAATTAATCTCTTTCCTTCTAAACTTAGCTTGCTATTAAGTTTATTATTATTTCTTTTGATGAGATTTTTAGAAAGACCCATTTTTGTGAGGTTATAGTGGTAATATTGTCATATTTTTAGCTAGTGTTCTTATATTGATTTTATTCTTCATTAATTCTTAAAATTTATAGCATCATTTCATTAATTGGCATTCAAGCTAAGGTTGAAAATTTTTCAAGTAAGAAGCAAGTGGTACAAAGCTTTAAACAACACTAATTGTAGGAAAAATAATGTTTATATGAGTTTTTGTAAGTCTTAAGATAGTTGCAAGAAATTAATTAATTACCTCTACATAAAAGTCAAAATCCTAATGCTAACAAGCACAAAACTATGACATCACTTAAATGAATCATATTATGCATTATACTATTTGAATCATTTTAAGGTAATTTTATTATATTAAAGTTTAAATAAAATAACTTTTGATTATTTAAGGTTAATTGCAATAAGATATTTTCAATTTTATCTTTTATTTCTTAGTATGACATGAAACTATTAAATATCCAAAAAATATTCAAAATTTTATTTTGCATTACATTTCTTGCATACACATCAAGCCTCTTAAGCAATATTGTTAATCTTAATGAACTTAGCCCTAAAATATTTGAAGAGCATACATCTATGTGAATAATATTAATATTGAAGTGGATTAACTTATAATTCAATATGAAAAAAACATACTCTTGCATGGTTAATTAAATATGAAAATGGACCTTGTTTTAAATCAAAATGCCTTTACCCTTTCCTCTACCAACCAATCATTATAGGAGATGATAACTCTCATAGTGAGGAAGCTATTAGTCTTGATAGGAAGGGACTTATACAAAAATTTAGGAATAGGTCTATCATCATATAAATAATATCAATGATTATAATGATTCTTCATGGAGAGCTAAAGTTGAAGCACATATATTTAGTACAATTCATAACCCTAATAACTTCTTAGACTAGTTACAATAAATGAATAATTTCTTTAACTAGCATGGAATTAATGCTTTTTGTGAAAATCAAATTGTCAAAATAAAATTATTAGGTTATGCTAGCATCTAATGATATAGACATACATAAAATATTATGGATGAATATTAGGACTTTAATGAAAATAACTAAAATATTAAAATATATTTAAATACTATCTCTAGCAGCATGAGAAAGGTCCAAAGCAAATAAATATGTACATAATTGAATGTCTCAATTTTTTTTAAGAATGTGATATAGAAGATAAGATGTATTAGAATTCATTAAAACTTACTAATAAATGTGTTTGTAGGCTAAGCACTTGTATAAGAAATGAGGACTAAATTTTGCAAACCCTTAAAAAGTGTTTCATTTTGCCTTATTAATTTCAAAACAATAGAATATACCCTTTACTCCAAAATTTGAGAAATAATTTTTAACTTTTAGAGGTCTATTATTACAATTTTCATATCAAATTCCTCTTCTTACTTGTAGTTCAAACCCCTATTTTGCCACCAATGTTGGTAGTTCTTTAAAACCACCAGTTATTAGACCTTCTAAAATTTATTCTATTAGTCCATCCAACTCTAAATATATTTATTATTTTGGATGCCATAAAAAGACATAGAATCAACATAAAGCAAAAAAAAATCATGATATTATAAGAAGCATGACCATATTAGATCAAGATGATAAGTTTCAAGAGTTGCATGATAATTTTTTACTTTTTAAAAGTGAGATAGATTTCTATGATAATGATCAACTATATATCATAAGATGCTTGAGTATAGTCAAATTGAGGTTGAGAACTAGAGAAGGAAGAATATATTCTTCATAAATGTTAAGATAAATGATAACAAAATGTTTCCTGGTCATTAATGGTTGTAGTGTCATGGATTTTATATCAACCCATACAATATTATGACATTTTAAATTTAAAGTCTACTTGAGCCCATTCATATTAAATGGGTGAATGATTCTTCTCTTCTTGTGACTAACAAATGTTTGGATTCTTTTTAAATGAGGGAGTTATAAAGCTTAGAGCTGATGTGATGTCTTTCCTATAGATATTATCCGCTTCATTTTAGATAAGTCTTGATTAAGTGATGTGGATTCATACATGGTAGACTTTATAATACATATGTTTTTAAATTCAATAAAAATAAGAAAATTATTTTTGAATAAAATCTTTGAAAATAATTAAATAAGCTCTAATAAAAATTCCATTTGACATTCAATTTAAATCATTTACTAACAAAAATCTTCTATTACATCTTATGCATTCTTTTGATAAAAAAATATTTGTCTTATTTTTCATCATCTACTTTTTAGCATGTAGTAGGTGATAGATTTCTTGGTCTTGAACTTTCTTCTTTTTATTTTATATACATAATTTGTTGATATTGCTATTATAAAGCATCTTAGGTGCATTCAACAACAAATATTTTTCTACTATTTTTTGTTATTTACAATCCACATCATAGGGTGAATCTTGTAGAGCTTATTAAGCTTAAGAGATAAATAACTAAATTGTTTAGAAAGGAATTCATCAAAGATAGTCTCAATCCATGTGTTATTTCGACTTCACTTACTCAAAAGAAAGATGGGATTAAAGGATGTATGTTAATGGCAAACATACTAATCAAATTAATATATATCAATTATATATTTCTTATATCTAGGATGAAGCATATTTTGAATTATATTTTTTGAGTGACTTGATTCTTTAACAATAATCTTAGGGGTGACTAAATAAAATTTAGATTAGGGGATGAATTAAAAATTTCTTTTAAACTCTTATATGATTTATGAGTGGCTATTGATGCCTTTGCCTCTCTAATGCACTTAAATATTTTTATGAGTTTGAAGAATTTTTTACTTCAGTTTTGGAATAGACTTTAATGGTATCCTTGTGTTTGAATATGATCAAAAGTACCATTTTATTCATCTTAGATTTAATTTTAACAAACTATATATGCTAGAATTTTTTTTTATAATTCTTAAAAACATTTGTTTTTGAATTATGAAGTTATCTTCTTAAGCATTGCCATCTATTATTCTTGACTCAAGTTTGATCCTTCCAAAATCTAAGCTATTCTTTAATTGGTCTATCTCAAACTTCTTTCGATATTGCTAAAAGCTTACATTGGTTGGCAATTTTTTTTATAGAAACTCATAAGATATTTTATTTTGATTGTTTGTCTTTTGGTTAAAATTTTTTAAGAAATATTTTCAAGATCTAAACCAATTTAACCTCTACATTAATCTAGCCGTAACATGTCATGAGCATAAATTTAGATATTATTTAAGATATATGTGAAAATCTCTCTTTTTCATCTATTGTTTATACAACGTAGAGACAATAATATATTTAAAGTAATAATATAGAAATAATAATCATCATCATTTTATCTTATATCATAAAACATTCTATACAAATAAAAGTGTTCTTATATAATAATCAATGTACACATTTCTTTATTTATTAATATACAATAGCACTTATGATTTCAAAATAAAACAACAACAATTTATCAAAGAGGGATACCTACAATGAGGAATGGACAATCTCTAAACAACTTGAACTTTTCTCTTTCTCTTCTCTAAAATCACCACATGTAGATAAAGTAATTATAAGTGGGCATCAATTGTTCAATAGGCTAAAAACTTACAATGATATTTGATGCACATATGAGCATTATGTATATAGATCTATCATTACTTCATATATAATTACCATGTTATATTTAAGTAAAGTTTTATAATGGTAGTCACAAATAAGTGATATGTGTGTGGTTTCTCAATATAAAAATTAACACTAATGACATACATCATGAATAAAATCATGAAGATTACATCATTGCATAATGATTTTTCTTGTTTAGGCAACATGCTACTCTTTTTGAGTGTCAAAAAATAGTATATCATTGCATATTCTTCTACTAAAACTAAATATAGGGATATCCTCTTTGCAATCACAATTATTATCTAGATTTATCATCTGTGTCAAGAATTTTCTATGAAGCTTGACACCAAGTCTTTATATTTCCATAATGTATTTTCTATATCTATTGCAAATGCTATTATCTTCTATTCCCATATAAAGTATACTAAAATTGATCATCACTATATTCTTGAATGTATTGCATCAAAGATCATTGTAGTTCATCATGTTTCCTCTCACAATCAAATTATTGATATCTTTACTAAGATCATATATACTCAACATATTAAAGTACTTCGTGATTAGTTGATGATTGTTACTCTAATAATAAACTTGAGGAGAGGAAATAATACTACCTCTACAAATATATACCAATGATATAAATCTAAACCTTAAAATATGACTCCATCACTACGAACTTAGCAATTGCAAGCCATTACAATAGAATCTGCACCGCATAATCCTAACAACCTTCCATCTCCCAACCATCAATATCCAACAAAATTGTCACTAAAAACTATATTGGGCATAGTTGTCATAAGAGATGCTCCTTGTTTTAAGTATATTTATACATTTTTTTCACCCTCTACATAGATGAGAAAATGAATACTTTATTCATATGATTTCCTAGTCTCCAACATACTCTTGTTCCCATTCCACTAACCATTTTTTCCAAGTTTTCAAGTTTGCTGAAACAACACTCTTACATTCTAAGATCACCCATTTATCTATACATATATGATATGAACATACTTGCATTTCATTCAAAAAGAAAGACAGAGAAACATGGCCACATCCATTTCTCTTCTAACTTGGGCACCATCCAACCTTCAATATTGTTCCTTTCTATAATCTTATTTTCGTTGTTCTTCAATTTAACATAATACTTTCTCTCATTGAGAAAAAATCTCCATTATGCTCAGCCTTCAATCATGATGTTGATAAACAATTTAAACTGAGCTATATCATTTGATGAGGCAATATTAATCATTACACGTGGTTAAAGGCCAAAACAATTATAAAAGAATATGATCTGTAACCATGAGCATTATATTTTTCTATCAAAGTTTCTTCAAGATTTGTATGTTCTTTAACGATTTGTGATTAGTGGCATAAGCATTATATTTGTATGTTCTTCAATCATGGTGTTTATTTTTGGATTCATTTGTCTGTGTATATGTGAGGGGACACCACGCAGATCTGAGGATGTACTTATTGAGGCGATTGGGTATGTCATCAAGGAATTATGCACTATCTTGAAAGATAAGAAATCACTACCCCTCGATAGACCTAATCACCTAATAAGGACTCCTAAGGCGTGATGGGTCTTTGAATATACCAAATATTTCTTCCCCTACTTTACATGAAAAAGTAAAGTAGGGTTTATTTTAACCAGGTGTGTTAAGTTTCTTATGGAGGCAAGCCCTTATAGTTAATTACATCCTAAGGAATGTGAGTTCCTTAAGAATACTCTCGATTAAAGTAGGTGATTATTATCTCCAAAGAATTCAAAGATAGGACTATCAATAAATTAGTTATATTTTAGAAAATCAAGTGGGATGGATCAAAAGGAGAGAGTTATTATCGCCGCCAAAGTAGATAAGTAGGGAGTGCTCATTATACTAGGAAACCTAGTGAGCACTCCAATCTATCCTATGGTTGGGCTTTATATATTTGAAATTGAGGAGATTTATTTATTTGAAAATTTTATTAGAAATCTAGGGCTTACAATTCCATAATACAAGATTGTAGAAATTTCTAAGAGGTGAGGATTTATGCTTATAGTCACAAAGAGAAACAACATCCTCGGATCCTAAATCCAGGGAGCTTTGGTGAAGGCCAAAGCACAACCTAAATCTAAGGTGAAAAGTGGGTGTACGGTTTACCTCCACAAGAGAGAGTAAACCATACGACTTAGACTTATTCCCGCCTAGAGTGGCAGCCAGCTAACTCCTCTGATGCTTTAAATCCATGTAGGCAAGTCATATGCTCTTGCAAGATGGCTAGACTGTTATTATTTAGAAAAGAGACTAAGTCCTTAAACCCACTCCCTAAGAGACTAGAGCATGAGGGGTATGAATAATGACTTAAATCTAATGCAAATTTGTATCAAATTTCATTTAGTTTGAGACTCTTTATTTTAACACAGACTATGAAATTTTGTATGCCTAAATGTATGAGAAATTAATTATGGGACAAATTAAGAGAGAAAGAGGTGTTATTCCATCATAGGCTGTAAAAGGTTAAGCTCAATTTATCTAGCACAGGTGGAAGCCCTCTTTAATCACGAGTGAAACAAGATGATATGTGTGATGTAAACATATAACATCTAACTAAGGGGTTGCTAAATATTTTATTATCTTGATATGCATGATGTTAAATATTTTACTAAGTGTTATAAAGAGAAGAAAGAGAGGGATTCTCTCTTTCATCCCTACTTTAAGTCACTTCTAAAGCAAGTTAATTAACCAATTTTCTTTAGTGAATGGCTTGTTATATGTTTTAATTAATCCTAATTTTAGGTTCACTCTAAATGACCTTATTCAATAACAAAGACATCTTAAGATTAATTAGAATGAATTACTATCACATAACACATATTGATTTATTTCTTTTCATCATGTATATCATGCATATGAACAATCCTAAACATGCATATACATACAATGTAAATCTTAGCACACTTTAATGATGAATGTAAAGAAGTATGTTTGGAATTTGAATATTTCATTTTAATTGAATTATAAATACATGCCTTTTTCAGAAAAGAGAGATTTTTTATTCATTAGCTAAACACACATTCA
Source organism: Cymbidium sinense (assembly GCA_021442155.1). Taxonomy (NCBI): domain Eukaryota; kingdom Viridiplantae; phylum Streptophyta; class Magnoliopsida; order Asparagales; family Orchidaceae; genus Cymbidium; species Cymbidium sinense. The sequence goes on along the minus strand of CM038221.1, from coordinate 119,499,295 downwards.
CATGTATAAAATTTTTAAGTGAGTACGACACCATTATTTCCTACACTAGGGGTATAAGATACAAGACCTACTTAGGGCTACTTAAAGCCTCGCAGCCCCGAGATATCCAGACTAATATACCACTATCTTAGATATATGTAGATGTATAAACAACTATAAGGATAGAAAAAAAATCCATGCAAAAGTTATGTTTTATTTATTTAATTTGTGATTCTTATTCATTTACCACATCACACATACACATGTATAAGAGTTTTAAGTGAGTACGGTGCCATTATTTTCTACACCAGTGGTACAAGACCTACTTAGGTTCTTAAAGCCTCAATGTCGGACTAATATACCACTTTTCTCAAATACATATGAATGTACAAAAAAGAACCCCAAGAATAAGAAATCATGCAAGAAATTATGTTTGATTTGGTTATGTGATTTATATATGTAATGTGAAACCCTTCCTAAATCTTGACATGGAGATTTATAGGGATAGATGACAAATGTTGTGTTCTTTTCAAATGAATTACATTTTGAAAATCATATATGAACCCATGAAAGATTAGGAAAGAGGATTTCATGTTACATATCTTATATTATCAACACATGCAAGCTTATAGGTATTGACATCACTTCATTTACAATAATTGATTTATAGGCTTTTGAAAATAACATTTTATTTAGTAGTGATAATAATCACACCTATTTTATTTAAACCAACATACAATTTGAATAAAAGAAACCATTTCATTTAATTAATTTTATAAAAGAAATGAATGTATGATCTCATATTGTAAGCAACATTTAACATGAGTGGAAAGAAATAGAACAACACAAGCATGTGATTTCATTCAAATCTAGTTAAGTCTTAAGGACAATCATACTAAATAAGACCACTTAGAATAAATCAAAGTTTCTTTAATGTCATTTCATTTTGAATTTGATTTGAGTTAAGGGAAGTGAAAGAAGTTTGTTGGTCCTAATCCTCTTACCCCGTGTATAAGTTAATTTAGTTTAATGAAGAAGTAATTAAGTTAATTTTATGATTTAATTAGGTTAGGGTATGAATTAAATGGAATAATTAACCCTGACCTTTATCACCTTAAGTTTATTAAGTAATTAATAATGAGTCAACATGATATGCAACCACATGGAAAGTAAATTTGCAATGCTCCTAAGAAATAAAAGGGGCCTAATGCAATTGGCTCATGATTAATAGCTTAAGGGATCTTATTTAACTATTTTTATGGTTTTTTCACACATGTGAGCCAACCATAATTTTATCATCTCCCACTTTGGATTATTGAACACCCAAAGAGCTACCAAGATTAAATTAGAGAAATAGATCCAATTGGATTAATTAAGTTCTTTAATTAGTTAATTAAATTTGGATTAACCTTAACCAACTAAAGTGAGGTGGGCTTAGAGAAAGAGACAAAGAAGTGAGCCTAAGTCCCAATCCCTAAATCCTTTTAATTAATTGATTAATGTTCAGATATGATTTGGGTTTTCATTAATTAATTAAGAGGTGTTAATTAATTAATTACTTAAGAGTGATTAGAGAAGACTTAAGAAAAATATTGGAAGAGGGAGTCCCAATCCATTTCCCAAGACTTCATCATCATTAACATAGATTATCAAGTTTAATTAATTGATTAATTTACAATTTGTTGCTTACTTATCACTAATTATATAAAGAAAGTGATTAAAGCTTAATCCATTAATTTCCCTAACTATGTAACCAATAAAATTCCAGAAAAATAGGGGAGGCAAAAGTCATCCCCCTAAATATACACAGAAAGTTTGAGATTAATTGGATGGTTAATTAGGGAGTAATTATGCTAATTACATTTTTAATTGAACCTTAATTAAACTAAATTTATTGTACAAAATCAAATAATAATAATTTTTATCTTTAAAATGAACCTGAGTTTGTATTTTTTATATTTTTTACAATTAGTTATGAATTTAGGAAGTTTCAGAATTAAAAAATAAATTAATTAATTCTATTTAGAACCTTAATCCCATCGGGCCACATGGCGCCTGACATGGCGATGGATTCGCTATTTAAGTTGTCACATCCAGTTGACTCGATGATGCGGTCATGCGACTGGCTATCGATCTTAGATCGGATGGCCACGATCTAACCCACAATTTTGAGGGATTAAATAGATGGGCTAAGCATGATTTGATCAGGACCGTTCATCCGATCACATGAGATGGATGGTCCATGATCTATCTCCTCCCGAGTGATGGTGGATGGCTACCATCCATCAATGGCTACTCAATATGAGCTCACCTGAGCTCGGATGGAGATGAAAATTATCCCACACCTTCGGGGAAGCAAGACAATCAAATCCAATGGTGGAAAATGCATGCCATAAAAATTCCTTTCATAAAAGACCAACCAATTTCATTCAAGGATCAGTTTCAATGGCATACCTCACTAGAGCTTGTGACCAGTAGTTCCAATGATTGAGGAAGCCTCGTTTAGTAGAAATAAAGCCCTCTTGAGCACGAGCTTTGATTTGGTGTGGTTTGCTAGGGAGACCAAGGTGCTAGACAAAGGTGATCGGGCTTGATCGAACTCCACCTCCGGCCATTGGGAAGCTTGGGAATAGATTCATTCTTCCTTGAGTCACTCCAAGGAAGGTGTGTGCAAAGTTAATTGCACTTTGGTTGTAAAATAGAGAAATGGGATTCACTAGTCAGCTCCCCTATTTTGCTTTCACGCAATACCGAAAATAGAGATTTGGGGAACTTGGGGAAGCTTGGAAATGGCTATGGAATTCCTCTCTCTAGCTACTAAGGTTCAATCGAAGGTGAGACTCTTAGTTTGAGTGAGAATGAGGGGGGAGATGAATACCACCTCATTCCTTGGATTAGGTAGCCATGGCTGATTTGGATTCTTTGATCAAGGGGTCATCATGGGAGCTCAATTTTGGTAGGGAATCATGTGTTGGCTTCCCTTGAGTGGGATGGTGTGAGAGTGGCCGCCAAGGGAGGAGGTGCATGTCCTTGGGCATTTGCTCAATGGGAATGGGGAGGTGATTTTACCTCCCCATGGATCATGGCCGACCCAACCACTATTGGGTTAGGTTAGCCATAGTCCAAGGTGCCTAGGTGGGACCTATGATTAGATGCCAAGTGGCTAGGAGGAGAAAAGGACATAATGTGCATGTGTCTATCTCATAAGATGCCCAAACCCAAAGGAAAAATGATCATTTGGCTATAAGTTTGATTTCGGTAGATTTGAAATGGGTTAAAAGTGAGTTGCCCCAATTTCAAGTGATTTGGAGTTTATTTGATTTGATTCGGCTTGATTTGACCCATTTAGGTCAAAATGGGTTAGGTTGGGTCAAGTTGACCAATTGATCAAATTGAGTCAAACCAAGGGTTGGGTCAAGTTTACATGACTAATTGGAGTGTATTGATGTCATTGTCTTGGTTCAATTTGCTTTGGATTTGATTATGATTCATTTGGATTCAATTAGGTCAAATGGGTCAAGTTGACCAATTTGACCAAATTAGGTTAAGTTGAGTCAAGTTTAATTAATTGAAAATGATTGTAGGCTTTGGTTTGGTTTAATTTGATTCAATTTGACCCTTTAGGTCAAATTAGATAGTTGGGTCAAGTTGACCAATTGGTCAACTTGGCTTAATCATGGCTTTGGTCAAGTTCAACAAGTGATTTGGACTAAACTTGAACCATTGGTTGCAATGAATTTGGGTTGGATTGTGATTTGACTTATTTTGGCTCTTTAAGTCAATTTAGGTCAACTTGGGTCAAATGGCCAATTAGGCTTAGTTTAGCTTAAGTGAAGGTTTGGTCATGTCCAATCATTGATTATGAGTGGGTTTGAGTCAATGGTTTCAACCAATTTGGCCTATGGTGAATTTTGGCTAATTTGGGTTTCATTTGGGCTAAGTGTTGACTTGGTCAATGGGCTAGGTTGACTTGGTTTGACCCAATCTAAGATAATTGATTAACCTAGGATGGTTGTTGATCATGTTATAAGGTTTAAATGGGCTTAGTTCAATTCAATTTAGGTTGGATTAAAACTTAACTCAAAAAAGATTTAAATTTAGCTTGATCATGGCTTCATTCAGGTTTAGTAGAACTCACACATGAGCCTAGGATTAAAATATAAATCCAAATTTCAAGTGGTTTGGAGCCAATTGGGTTTTGGTTCATATGACAATTTTAAGTCAAAATGTGTTAACTTGGGCTTGATTTAGGTTAGCTTGGGTTTGGTTTAATAATTATAGTTTGTACTTATATTTGGGTCAATCATTGAAGAAATGATTTTATCATGAAGGAATCCATGGGTTTTAATTTGGTTCGGATAGAATTTGACCAAGTTCCAGGATTTGGCTTAAAAGGGTATAAATTAGATTTTGGTTTAATTTTGAGTTTATTTTTGGCTATTTGAATTTATACTTCATTTATATTTGTGAATATGAATGAAGATATAAATGGGTTATGAGAAAAAGCATTTAAGTTTGGAGTGATTTGGATTTTGTTAAGGCTAAGTCCATAAGATGAAATCAAATGGCTTAGGAAAGATTTTGGGATTTGAATTCAGTCATGAGTTTCAATCATTTGATTTGGAATTGATTTATGATTTGGATTTTAATTTGAGGTTTGGTTTGAAGAAGGAAGCAAGGATTAGGTTTAAGCTATAGGGTAGGAAAACCCTCCTAAATCCCTAAGGCACAACCTATTCCTATGGCTAACTCTTCTAAGTTTCTAGGGTTAGGTTAAGTGTTCACCTAATCACTAGAAGTATCTTAAGACTAAGGAACTCTTAGTGCCTATAAGAGTCCTAGATCTATGATGATGGAGTTGAGAGCCCACTCCAAAAGTGAGGTCAACAAAGAGCCAATAGTTATGGTATGGATAATAAGGCACACCGCACATATTGGTGTTGACCGAGATGATCAACAACATCCGAAGGATCGCAAACACTAACAAAAATGATCTATCCCTAAACCCGAAAATGCAAGATCTTAATGTAACTCCACTTATGCCAATGGCATAAGAGAGGAAGGAATGATGAGGATCAAGTATGAACATTCTACTAGGGAAGCAGGTTGATTATCCAGGATAGAGGATAAGAATTTTGATGTGGCATGAGGAGAAGATCCACTGGGGATGAGTGCATGAACCTCCACTCGAGAAGTAGGTTCAGGTTATCCACTAGGGATAGAGGTTTGATTTGATTTGCACCTCTCTAAGAGGGGGAAATTTGATTTGATTAATTATTGGGGCATCCATTAGGGATAAGAATTTGATTTGATTTATTGATTTATGATTTGGTGCTCCACTAGGGAGAGGATATGATTCAGTTTTGAGGACGCACCTATTGGAGATGTAAGCTCTTATTCGTTGGGGATAAGATAAGTTCAAATTGGACTCCATTGGAGGAAGGATGGTGGATTTGATGAGATGGACAAGTCAAATGTTGGATCTACTAAGAAGGGCTATATTAGATCTATCTGTTAAATACATTGGGATATATCGTGACTATCTAACCCAAGGAATGGTCAGTTGGGAAGAAAGGAACTCATATCCTCCTTAAGAAAGGAACCACTAGGGTGATTGGCTGATAGCACAACAAATCAACCTAGGAAACTATTTGAGCGAATGTCACTGTGGACTCACATTGAATCAAGGATAGTCAAAATTAATTCAATTTGAGATGGACCCTATTAGTGTGCGATGAATTTTCTAAGAAAGAGATGATATCATCCTAGACCTATCATAGGCTTACGAATCCAAAAGGATAGTCTACCGATCATAGGGTAGAGCTAACTGACCAAAGGGGTGTCTTTCGGTGTGCAATGGTCAAGTTAGGAAGAAATCATAGGGACTCACATCCTCTTACACAAGGAACCACTAGGGTGATCGATTGCTTGTGCAATAAATTGAACCTGACCTAAGGTGACTATTCGAACGAATGCCATTGTGGACTCACATTGATTCAAGGATAGTCAGAATTAATTCAATTTGGGATGGGTATTAGTGTACGATGGATCTACCAAGAAGGAGCTAATATCAGCCTAGACCTGTATTAGGTTTACAAATCCAAAAGGATAGTCTACTGCCATAAGGTAGAGCTAACCAACCAAAGGGGTGCCTTTCGGTGTGCAATGGTCAAGCTAGGAAGAAAGCATGGGGACTCACATCCTCCTACACAAGGAACCACTGGGGTGATCGGTTGCTTGCATAATAAATTGAACTCGGCCTAAGGTTGCCTAATGATTTGCGATGATCGTGCTAGAAAGAATGCAAAATAGACTTATATTTTTCAGAGCAAAGACAACCACGGGTGACTCATTAGTGGCACAACAAGTCAAACCCGACCTAAGGGAGACTACTTAAAGAGTGCCACGAGACTTATCTCAACTCAAAGTAGTCAAGCAATTCCTATAGGGAGTTTTACTAACACTGCACTACAGATAGAATGCCTGCTTGGGAAAGGGGCCACTGAAGCCTTGAATTCCTAATCCACAAGCAAATATATATTTTGTTTATTTTATGTCATGGACCCTATTGGTTTTGAGGGACCACACTGAGAAGGAGCTTATATCAACCTAGTCTTATCTTAGACTTACTAGACCAAGAGAGAATCTGCACATCCGTTGAACAAATTCTCCAACCATAATGGTGGCTACTGGGGAAATGTCCAATCCAAGAGTAACCAGGGTAGTGCCTAAGTGGGGTCACTAAGGATGTGACTCAAATAAAGTGCCCATAGGGGAGGTGTCACTAAGGGTGTTATCCAAAACCTTGTAAAAGAAAGCCTATAGGTATACAGTGGACAACTCAAGGAGGAAGCACAGGGACTCACATCTGCCAAGAGTGGTGTATCCATCGGGTGGGTCGTCATCAGCATGGCGCTAACCAACCAACCTAAAGTGCTCGTCGGTTTGTGACAATCAATTTAGAAAAAAGGCGTGTAGGTTTACATCTCTCTAAAGCGGAACTGTTTGCTGAGATAGTATATCTTTAGCTTGATAGGGGCTATCCGACCTAGGGTGACTACTAAGTGAGGAGTCCTATGTAAGGACTAAACCCAAGCTTAAAATAGTCAAGAGGAAAGGAGCCACTTGGGGACTTACCCTAAACCTCAAATATACTTGACCTATTCAATGCATGATGGCTAGTTCAAGAAGAAAGCATGCAGGCTTACATCTTCTTAAATAAAGTCAACAGGGTATTTACCTACATAAGAGCCTACCAAACTGACAAGATGCTCGTTGGCTTGCAATGGTCAAGTTAGGAAGAAAGCACAGGGACTCACATCCATCAGACAAGTGACCACTCACACAACTAAAGCATATTACACCTAAAAATGAGTGAGTACGGGCTTGCTCCCACATCAAAATAGCTAGAGATAAAAGATATGTGTTTGTTTGTATTGTGAAAGATGGAATATGATGCTGCTTAGGTTCTCTTACACCCACCCTAACAGAAGAATGGATGAAATGACACTGCAGGGGCAATTGTGACTCCACCAAGAAAGGATGTTGCTTGAATTATTTTACACCTAACTTAGTTGTACTAATCGAAATAGGATGCCTCTTGGTTTACACCTAAACTAATAGAATTGGAGGATCATTTGTAGTCTGTGTTTGTGTTATGGAGGGATAGGATGCCACTTGGGTTCTCTTACACCTACCTTAAACACATGGCGATTTGCAAACAAAAGATATTTCTAACACATGAGAGATGGAATTTGATCTGAAAAAGAAGTTTATTGATGATTATTTTCAAACAAGATTTATGGATAGTATTTCTTTAAGCAAACCACGTTAATTGGAAGAATCGGGTGCTTTCCCTTACAATTTATAAGTTATTAAGATCCTCCTTGGTAGGCCTTCTCTATGACAAAAGGGCATTCCCAAGTGGGTTCAAACTTACCTCCCATCTTTTGATCGCAACAATTGGTCTTCTTAGAACTAAAATAAGCTCTCCTACTTAAAAAAGCTCTAGGACCGACCAACTTGTTGTGAGCTTGAATCATTTTGGCTTCGTATAACTCGAGGTTCTGGCAACCAAGAGGCATCTCTCCTCCAAACTTTCAAGCTCTTCTAACCACAACTTGGCATTCTTCTTCGTAGTAATCTTAACGCCCATAACTATCTTTAGTGATGGGAGTTGGACTACTAATGGTAGAACGACTTCGGACCCATGCACTAAGTAGAAATGGGTAGATTGAGTTAGAGTTTTGTATGTGGTTCGGTAAGCCCACAAGGCTTCAACTAACTGCTCATGCTACTATTGCTTATTGTCGTCGAGTATCTTCTTTAGTATTTGGATTAGGGTTTTGTTGAATGCTTCTGCTAGACCGTTTACCTCGGGTAGTAGATGGTGAAATATCTCCAATCTATGTTGTGTCTTTGGGCAAAGTTATTGATTTTAGTGCTCTTGAATGCAGTACCATTATCGGATATAATTCATCGAGGCACCCCAAACCTATATACTATATGGTTCCTAAAAAATTGGAGCACATGCTGAGCTGTGACCTCTCTAAGTGGGATTATCTTTGCCCACTTGGAAAAGTAATCGGTGGCAACTAGAATGAATCGGTGACCCTTGAAAGAAGGAGGATCGATCAAACCACATATACCCAACACTCAAATGGCCATGAGGCCAATGTAGGATGTAGAATGTTGGGTGGTTTAATTAAGACCACACCGTGTACCTGACATTGGTGGCATCTCCTAGCTACATCCAAGCAATATGTCATCATCGAAAGATATCCTAGTCTCTGATCTTGGCTTTCATCTGACGATGTGTGATAAACTGAGTTGGTCATGATCTTACGAGCTGTTTGTCTAGATAATGTAACCACATATGATCAAAAGATCGCCAAGGTGCCACTTATAGAGCATGGAAAGGGCTCTCGCTTCCGATGTGCTGACTCCTCTTGAGGTAGTTTGCCTATATTTAGATCCATGAATGGTTGCCTCCAATCTAACTCTTCATTCTTTTTAGCAATGATAACCTCTCATTCAAGAAAGAATCTCTCGATGAGTTCAGCATCAATAAGAGATAAGACTTGTCTATTTTGGACCCTTATTGGAATTGACTCATCTTCCGAATATGTCAACTCTTTGGCAAGCTTGGCTAATGCATCTGTTACTGCATTCTCTCCTCGAAGAATCTTGTAGATGGCAACCTCTATTTGAACTAATAACTCTATAATGTACTTGTGGTAATGATGGAGCTTAGGCTTCAAAATCTTGTAGGACCTGATGATTTAGTTGATGACAAGCTAAGAATCCCTAAAGATGTTGATGCTCTGGATGCCTACTATAATGACTAACTCCAGACAGGCAATCAAAGCCTCATATTTGACTTCATTGTTGGTATATGTGTTGGACAAATGATATGTGAATCTCATCACATTATCCGAGTTAGAGAACTATTCCTACCCCTTCCTTTCGGAAAGAGTAGATCGTGGTTCTTCTCCTTTTGAAAGGAAGCGCACCATCAAAATACATCTCCTGGTGAATGATAGTGTCCCTAAGTTCATGATTTGTTCATCAGGGAGGTCATCACTAAGTGGAATTAGGAGGAAGTGAGTGTGCTGCTAAGAAATTCGTTAGTGTCTATCCTTTCACCGCACGGAGGGGTACGAATGTGATGTAAAATTGTGACAAAATTATGGACCAATACACCAACCATCCGGATAACATTGGTCATGTCATGAAATATTGCAGTGGATTGATCCTGGAGGTTAGATTCATCTTATGAGAAAGCATATAGTGTCGTTACTTTTGGCATGCAAAGATTAAAGTGAGGTAGTACTTTTCGATAGGTGGGTAGTTTACCTCAGCAAGAATTAGACGATGTGTGAGGTAGTAGAGTGCATTTTCTTTCTCTTCGTCATTAGTTTGGGCCAATAAAGCACCATGGGAGTCATTTATTGTAGCGGTAGAAGATCAATGGCTTGCCTGGGTAAGGGCAACTAGAACCACATCATCAGGTTTGATGTATTCCGTCACACTTGTCATCCCACTTGAACTTGGCATCATTTTTGATAAGTGCTGAATGGCTGACATCTTCCTAATAAGTTGGATATGAAGATTCTTAGATACCAACAACCCTTAAAATGATCTTAGTTGAGTTAGACTTTTAGGGAGTGGCATTTCTAAAATAGCCTTGATCTTCTCTAGATTGATCTTTATTCCCCGGTGTTGGACAACAAATCCAAGGAATTTCCCTGAAGCTACTCCGAATGAACACTTCATGGGATTCATTTTGAGGTTAAATTATCTTAACCATTCAAAAACTACTCTAAAGTTGAAGAGATGGCCTTCCTTTTCTTTGCTTTTGATTACTAGATCAAAAACACAACATTCAACTTGATGATGAATGAGTTCGTTGAAGATCTGAGTCATGGCTCGCTCGTATGTAGCACTGATATTCTTAAGGCCGAAAGGCATGATCTTATAATAATATATTCTATTCGGAGTTCAAAAAGCAGTGTTTCTTTCATCCTCAGGGGCCATCTTGATTTGATTATAGATGACCCATCCATAAAAAAGAATACTGCATGAGATGAGGTGAAGTCCACCATTAATTTTGATATAGAAAGTGAAAATTAATCCTTAGGACATGCCTTATTTAATCCCTAAAATCACATATGTGAATTTGGCCATTCTTATTCTTAATTGGGATGACACTGGCTAACCATGTAGGATATTTTTCTTCCATAATAAAGCTAGCATCAATCAATTTCTTGATTTCAAAAGTGACATGCTGTTCAATGTCTAATCGCAAGCATCTAGGAGCCTGCTTGATAGGATTAACATTAAGTTCTATTGTTATTTTGTGGACTACTACGTTAAGAGATAAACCAGGCATTTCTTCATAACTCCATGCGAAGTAGTCCTTAAACTCAACTAATAGCTTAACTGAGTCATTGGTTTCTTTGCGTTCATCAATGGTTGATCTGATCTCCTCTTCAAACTCTGACGGTGCCTCTTTGACTTCAAGCTTATTTAGGTCATCTAAAGTTTCTAAACATACCTCCTCATAAGAGTTAGCCTGATTTGAGAAGAACCTATCAGACCCTAAATGAGTGGTGATGATTAGAAAATGATTATCATCTGTGCTAAATTCTAGTCCTGGTCTTGATTAAGAATATCTGCTTTGGTTGTCCCATAACCTTTTGAAAGTAATCTGACATGTGTTTCGACCAAGTATGTGGGATTAATCCCTTCTTTGCTAAGTTAAGAATACAAGGCAAATACCAATCAAAAGGCAATTATATTCAATCTTTATATAAATCATCCTAGAGTTCTACATCGGCTTCTTGACTTGAGGATGATGCTCCCAACAAAAATCTCTTTGGCTTGACATCTGTAGAAGACTTGGGGGCCTCCTTAACTACTAAACCTTCAACTTTCTGGGAAGAAAATGGGATTAGAGCTAAGGTTCCCAACAGCTATCTACATAATAGTGATTCAGATACATTCATGCTTTGCTTGGAGGCCTAGTCTTCATTACTATTTAGCTATGTCAACCTCCAAAGGGACCCGAGGGGGTTGGTGATGCTAACCACATGAGACTCATCCTCAATCTAAGTCTATGTGGATAGTGAGGGTATTCTTATGAGTCAAAACATAATTCCTATTGGGTGGCCAATAGGGAGGAGGTCTTCCACCTATGGAGCTGTCTTTATATCTGCCTCTCCCTCTATCTGGTGGGGGTCGAGTTATCCTACCCATATGCTCATATACAAGAATGAAATGTGGGCAGAATTTAATATGCTCTACTTTCCTCGTCTCCATTCTCACTCACTTATATTTTCATTTTATTTTCTTTTCTTTTCTTTTCTTTATTTTCTTCTTTTCTTTATTTTGAACATTCACCAAGTTCATGAGAATAGACTTTTTGATTTAGAGGAAGATAGTAGGCTGCATCTTTATATATCTCGACCTCCTAACTGAGAATGGCTTCAAGTCTCACTTGACATAATACTCGATGCCACCTCTTTGAAATTTGATGCACTAACGTAAAGAGGATGGAACCATGTTGTTTCCATGTATCCAAGGCCTATCGAGCAAAGCAGTGAAAGATGTATCTAAATCGATTATGTAGAACTTGGCTTCTGTCTTCCAGTCATCTATCTCCAATGGCAATACTATAGAGCCAAAAGCCCTCTCACCTTATTCATTGATTCTTCTCAATATTATTTGATCTCCTCGAAGTTCGGAGATGTCAATCCTTAAGTAGGAAAGGGTCTTTAGACACATAATGTTCACTGATGCACCTAGATCAACTAACACCCTGACCAGTCTGAATCTACCCATATCTATTGTGATGTAGAGGGGACGGTTATGCTCTATTGTCCCCAAAAAAAAGTCTTCATTGGTGAATGTAACTCAACAGGCTTCTCTTGAATAACATGCATCCTCTGCAATAGCGGTCAGCTGAGCTAAGCAAATTTATGGATCAAAAAGGGCTTTGATCAATGACTCCCTCATCTCTTTAGATAAGACAAGGGCATCATATATGCTTAGTTTGGCTGGCAACTTTCTTAGGTGAGCGAGGACATTGTAGTAAACTCTGGGATGGTCCTCCATAAGCATATCTATAGGTGGAGCATCATGTGGAGGGGCTTCTTGATCACTAGAACCAATGACTTGTTTACCCTTATCTTGAGGTGCTACCCTAGGAGGTAGAACTTTGCCACTGTGAAGGTTGACTTCAGTGACTTCATGAGATGGTTTAGTAGAAAGTTCTACTTGCTCATCGTTCACCCTCCTATGGATCATCGATGACTCCAAATCAATCTCAATGGGAGAACTGAATGAATTAAAATTGAGAAATCCATTTCCAAATCAGAAGATGAATGATCGAAACTAGAGTTATGATCATTATTTTGTAGACTTGGAGAAATTTTGAGAGGAATAAAATTTAGATATCATAAGTGGACAAGATGTAAGTGAAAGCTTTCTTCATTGATTTCTTCTTAGATTGAGGTACATGATAGAAATCTAATAAAATAAGTGTAAGGGGTTTAGGTTCATAATAACTTGATGGTAAGATGAGCTAATGGAGGAAGAAGTAGTACCTGGATGGAGTGACTGATGGTGGTTGTGCTACTGCTATCCCGCAAGTAATGGACTACTCTCTTGTGCCACCTCTTTCAAGTTGTCTTTAGCAACTTGCAAACCTTCCTTGAGTTGGAGGTTTGAGCTGCCTCACGCACCGCAAAGGTAATTTTTTGATCTTAGAGATGATTTTCTTGGAGGTTCAAGATAGGGAGATATCCCCAAGGATTACCCTAATAGAACTAGAGGGTTGTTCTAGTAAATATTCTTTAGGGATTACAATTGCACCCAACTTGTAGCTACGCTCAAGCTAGTCCTTAAAGGTAAAGCAATCTTCTAAGACATGTCCTAGTATGCAGTGGTAGAGATAATAGTTTAGATTGTGACTCTCCCTGACTTCTAGCAACTAGAAATCGCTTCTTTAAGAGGTTCTTAAAGATCTTTGACTACCTCTGAATAAATATGGTTTATTCAATTTGTCGACAAGTGTAGAAATGATAGCTACCGGTAAGTAACTATACTACCGGTAATGATGGGGATACTACTGAGGCGGGTGGTTAATGGAGGTGGATGACAAAGGTGGTAAAAGAAGGTGGTAGAGGAGACTTCTGAGCTCAAAGCTTATTTGACATGACCCTAGATGGTTGCTTCTCCTTATCAACTGTTATAACTGTCCCTAGCTTCTTTTTAAATGCCTTTTATTATCTAGGCTTGGCTGATTGATCTTGGAAAGGTAACTGTTTGACCTCTCCTTCTAGACTAGCCTCCTTATTGATTAATTTCTCAAATGTCTCAATGGTAAACCATTTAAGCATGAAGATGGCAGGGTCATGAATATTATTGAGTAGAAATTCAATGGCATATTGTTCAAACAGCTGTGGTTCATATTTCATACTTAAATTGTGCCATCTAAGAATGTAATCAACAAGGGACTCACCGGTGTTGTTGAGCTACAATGAGATCTCCCACAATTACCCTTTGCTAAGTTCCAGCAAATCTCTTAATAAAGAGCTTCTCTAACTTAACAAATGTCTTTACTGAACCATGGGGAAGTTCAGTGTACCAGTCAAATGTGATACCTGTCAAGCTACTAACGAAGAGGTAGAATAAGAGTGCATCGCTGCCACCAGCGTTGCAACATCCGGCCTTGAAATGTGCTATGTGTTGTTGGGGTTCCTACTGCCATAAAATTTTTGAAAAAAGTAAGCACAAAATCTTGGGATATTAGACAACATCAAATTCCACCGGGTAGGTCTAGCCTTTAGAACGGATAAGGCACCTCGTGCTTGTGCCAACACATCCTTCACTTATTATTCAACCATGCTTTTGATGTCTTTCTCTTGCATGGAGGTGTGTCCACCACCTTCCTATGGAAGTTACCACTCCCGTCTAGAGAAGTGCTCTTGAGAGCATGTGCTAACTCGGATGATCTACCTCTATCCATATGATGTGGGATGAGTTGATTCAAGTGCAGGGCTAATAAGTCTCCCATCATCTTCTCCATTTGGTAGATCTGATCATCCTTTTGTTTGAGCTACTGATAGGTGTTGGGTTGAATGAATGACATCATCTTCCTCAACCACAACACCTACCTAACTATGTTGATCTCTTTAAAAGGAGCTCCTAGTATCGACCATATGAACCTCGATCGAATTCTCAAGAAGGTCATCCTCATCGAGATCAAATGCTACCCACTCATCCTCAGAATCTGTGTGGTCACTGTCTAAGGGTTCCCTCTTTTTTGCGAAGTAATAAGCAACAATCTCATCCAAAGAATGATCTAAATGTGTTGGCACCAATACTCGGGGCTAACTAGTGGAGGGACTGTATTCACTAACTAAATGTCACCAATCAAAAGTGAGGGACCGCACCTCATGCATCTAACACCGAGTGTTAACTGGGAAAGTCATGCTCACTAAGAGATGTGCTCATGACGCTCATCGAGTGGTGTCCCTGGGGAGATCAACGCCATGGGAACTAATGCCACCTTCACCGCAACTACCACCGCTATCGGCTCGATGGTGGTGGTGGTGGTGCCCACAACACCGTGGGGTCGAGGTAGAGGGTCGAAGGGGAGCTCGATCTCACCTCGGTGGAATGGAGGAGCGAGATCCTTTGGCTGATCACCAAAGGGTCTCTCGATGGGGCTTCGGATCTTGGCGAGTGGATGGATGCCGGGAGCTACAAGTGAAGGTGGACAAGGGGAGCATGTGAAGCAACACCGACTATCCTGATGGGAGATCCTACGATGGGTAGCAGTAAGAATAATCATGTCGATTGATTGAGGGGGTCGATTAGAAAATCCGGATGGAGGCCACCACCAGTGTCTCCGCTCTCTTATCTGCATGAGTAGATGCTTGAGCCTAGCTCTCTCCCTATAGATTTGACCCCTAACACTCTTAGAAATCAATGATCGTAGATCAAATAAGGTATCATACTCTAAGCGTCCGTGTGCTCTACCAACCTAGCACAAGATAGTCCTAAGTCTGACATAGGGCCTCCTATGTTCCCTACCCAGTGTCTCATAGTATATTTCTAGTGGAGAAAAAGCATCAATCCTCCTATAATCCCTGTCGAGAGAGAGGGTGGAACTTGTGGTGTTGGAAGGAGTGGGAGAACCCTCCTCGGCTATGTGAGATGTAGCCTCAAGCTCTCTAGTTGGTTGCTCGTGCTCTGCTTTTTTAGCTGAGGAGGGTGAGTGAGTACCTACCTCATATGTGGAGGAGATTATCTAAGAAGCTAAGATATCCTTCCCCTTTGGGGTAACCAAACAGGAGATAGTAGTTCTCGTAGAGCAAATGCGATGGATAGCTGGGAGTAGAGCCAAACTATCTCAATGTGGTGGGAATCACACGCCTCCTCTCTTAGTGGGAGGGCCTTGAACACCAAAGAAGAATGATGGGTAGAGTCGGAGGCCGCTTCCAAGGCCCAAGTCATCCAGGGGAAAGTGAAAAGAAACTTCCATGTAATGTAATTGATCTAAGTTGTATCTCAGCAAGTGTTGAAGTGGAACTTGTGTTAGATTTCTACTTAAATATTCATTCCAGAAGAATTGTATGGATTTAGAATCCTAAACCCACAATCATATGATATGGGAAGGTGGAGAGATTTTGCCATTTGATTTTGGTTTTGAACCCATACTCAACCAATTTAGGTAGGTTGATTGGGGTTCAAAAATTTAAGGAGAGATTTTCTTTCTTGGAAATGTTTGCATTTTGTATATCTTGTTTGAAAATACTTGGTGATTTGAAATGACCTCTACTTAGCAAATT
This sequence comes from Cymbidium sinense, assembly GCA_021442155.1. Taxonomy (NCBI): domain Eukaryota; kingdom Viridiplantae; phylum Streptophyta; class Magnoliopsida; order Asparagales; family Orchidaceae; genus Cymbidium; species Cymbidium sinense. Next base: position 119,482,958 of record CM038221.1, on the reverse strand, counting down.
TGAGTATACTAAGAAGAGATTGTGATTGTGTGTTTAAAAAAATATTGTTTGTTGATTGTCTTCGCTTGTGATGTGTGGAATGTTGATTTTGAAGATGAGGCTTCTTACTTAACAAATTTGGTATGTTCAGTAGAGGCCACATGTGTTTGATTTATATTTGAAAATGAGACTTTCATTTAACAAATTTGGTATGTTAAATGAAAGCCAAATGTGATTTAATTTAAAATTTTGATTTTCTTTTGAAAATGAGACTCTCATTTAACAAATTTGGTATGCTAAATGAAAGCCCAAATGTGATGGATTTGTGTTTTGATTTTCTTTTGAAGATGAGACTCTCACTTAACAAATTTGGTATGTTAAGCGAAAGTCCAAATGTGATTAATTTAAGTTTTTAATTTTCTTTTGAAGATGAGAACTCTCACTTAACAAATTTGGTATGTTAAGTGAAAGTCCAAATGCGTGTTTTGAAAATGAGTCCCTTTCTTTAACAAATTGAATATGTTAAGTGAAGGTCAAATTTATGTTTTGAAATGAGACCCTCACTTAACAAATTTAATATGTTAAGTCAAGGTCAAATTTATGTGTTGAAAATGAGACCCTCACTTAATAAATTGAATATGTTAAGCGGAGGTCAAATTTTTATGTTGAAAGTGAGTCTCTCACTTAACAAATGAAATATGTTAAGTGAGAATCAAATTTGTATGTTGAAATGAGACTTTCACTTAACAAATGGAATGTGTTAAATGAAAGTCAAATTTATGTTTTCAAAATAAAACTCTCACTTGACAAATTGAGTCTGTTAAGTGAAAGTCAAATTTATATTTATTTTTCAAAGAAATGAAATCTATTTAACAATCTCAAGTACATTAAATAGATTTCAATGATATGTCTTGCTTTCATGTATGATTGAGAGAAACCTTAACTTCAACACATATGGAATATATATTAAGTAAAATTTCAATCTCATGTTGTGGTTTTATTTGAAAGTAGACCCCTCATTCAACAATTTTAAACATGTTGAATGAATATGGCCATTTTCAAAAAATGTACTTTAGAAAATATGATTTTGATCTAATTTTGAAAAGAACCTTCATGCAACAATCATGGGGATTGTTAGATGAAGGTTGGTGATATGAATTGCTTTTATTTATAATGTGAATTTTGAAAGAGTGCTTTTAGAAAGTGTCATGAAAGAATTTATTCTCTTAAATTTTATGATGAATCTTACCTCACTAAGCTAGTGGTAAGGAGGTTTTAGAATTTTTTTCTCTCCTTTCATTGATAAATTTTTGTCTTCTCAACTATTGGGAAGCCCAATAGGCATTTCAAGACCTACATGGAGTGAGGTCCTAAAACCTAAAGGATATTAGCTAACTTTGCTTAAGAATAAAATAAGCTAAGTTCCAACGAAAAGAAAAGATAGTCTCAGACTCACATAAAATGGGACTCCACTATCGATGCTTAAAGACAACAATCGTCTACTAGATATGGAGAGAGGAACCATCTCCATCGAAGTCGCCAAAAAAATCTGTGGTGTTTATTTTTAGATTCATTTGTGTGTGTGTGTATGTGAGGGGACATCACGCAGATCTGAGAATGTACTTATTGAGGTGATCAGGTATGACATTAATGAATAGTGCACTATCTTGAAAGATAGAAATCACTACCCTATGATAGACCTAATCACCTAAAACGGACTCCTAAGGTATGATGAGTCTTCGAATATACCAAAGATTTTTCCCCTACTTTACATGAAAAAATAAAGTGGTTTATTTAAACCAAGTTCGTTAAGTTCCTTATGGAGGCAAGCATCCATAGTAAATTACATCCTAAGTAAGGTGAGTTCTTTAAGAATAATCTTGATTAAAGTAGGAGATTATTATCTCCAAAGAATTCAAAGATAGGACTATCAATAAATTGATTATATTTTGAAAAATTAAGTGGGATGGATCAAAAGGAGAGAGTTATTATCGACGCCAATGGAGATAAGTAAAGAGTACTCATGATACTAGGAAGCCTAGTGAGCACTCCAATCTATCCTTTTGTTTTTTATATATTTGAAATTGAGGAGATTTATTTATTTGAGTTGAAATTTTATTAGAAATCTAGGGCTTATAATTCCACACTATAAGATTGTAGAAATGCCTAAGAGGTGAGGATTTATGCTTATAGCCCCAAAGGGAAACAACAACCTCAAATCCTAAATTTAGGGAGCTTTGGCGAGGGCCAAAGCACGACCTAAATCTAAGGCAAAAAGTGAGTGTACAGTTTACCTCCACAAGAGAGAGTAAATCACCACCGACTTATTATCACCTGAGTGATAGCGCCTAACTCCCACGCTTTAAATCCATGTAGGCAAGTCATATGCACTTGCGAGATGGCTACGCTATTATTATTTAGAAAAGAGACTAAGTCCTTAAACCCACTCCCTAAGAGACTAGAGCATGAGGGGTATGAATAATGACTTAAATCTAATGCAAATTTATATCGAATTTTATTTAGTTTGAGACTCTTTATTTTAACATAGGCTATGGATTTTGTATGCCTAAATGCATGAGAATTAATTATGGGTCAAATCAAGAGAAAAAGAGGTGTTCTTCCATCATAGGCTCTAAAAGGTTAAACCCATTTTATCTGGTAAAGATAGAAGCCCTCTTTAATCACGAGTGAAATAATATGATATGCGTGATGTTAGACATACAACATCCAGCTAAGAGGTTGCTAAATATTTTATTATCTTGATTTGAAAGCTAAGCTTTAGGTAAGGTTATGAGTTATTTTAAAAGTTTAGTTATGATTTTATTAGTGGGATAAAAAATTTATTTATTTTTATCCTAAGAGCCTAATCACATTCAGGCCATACAACAATCATCAATCATAAACAAACTATGAAAAGGCATGCTTTTTCTAATGCATAAACTAAACAAATCATCAAATAACTTCATAAAACAAACACAAAAGAATAAAAGGCTGATGTGATTGGGTGCTGCCATACAACTAGAAAAGAAATATGGGTAGCAGCTCTACCCTTATATAACTCGGATTGCAAGAAAATAATTATATTTACAAATGATGAATGTTATGGGGGTCTTTATTCTTCATTTTTTTTATTTCTTCATCACTTCATCTTTCATTTCTTCATTTGATTTGCTCCATTTCTTTCTTTCTTTTGGTTTGATTTGAATGTGCTTGCTCCAAAGGCATCACATGGTACATAATACTTGGTCTTATAACCAATGCTCATCTTAATCCCCCCATAACATTCATCCTAATATTAATGCAAAATTATATTAAAAGGAGGAAAGTAAATCTAGCTACACCTGCAAGACAAATGTTAACTAAACACACCATACAACCCAAGCAATTTTATGAATAATTTGGACTTAACCCCACATATGGGTAACCAAGCCCACCTATCCTAACTTGGGTTATTCTTAGAGGCTAAGCAAGCTGCACAGCAAAAGTATTTATATTTTTATTATGACGGCCCCTTAAGCACAACCCCTATAGAAAATATGATTAGGCTAGTATCGGTTAACACCCAGACTATGCATATACACCCTAACATCTAGTCTAAAATAATACATAAAATAAACATATATTAAACCATACACTGCTCTAACATAAAGCTAGAAATGGTTACTTAGTCTATTTGTGTGCATTAAAGCTTGTGTTGTATTTCCTAACTAGGATTTAGAGTTGTAATTTGCTAAGTGTGAGGGATTAAAGTTATAAAGGGGTTGATTTCTCTTTAAGTGATTTAATTAATTTGGAGATTTTACTTAGTATTTTCTTTTATTTTGTATGATCTACACTTAACAACTAAGTGTTATAAAGAGAAGAAAGAGAGGGAATCTCTCTTTCATCCCTACCTTAAGTCACTTCTAAAGTAAGTTAATTAACCAATTTCCTTCAGTGACTAGCTTATTATACATTATAATTAATATTAAGTTTAGGTTCACTCTAAATGACCCTATTTAATAAGAAATATATCTTAAAATTAATTAGAATGAATTACTGTCACATAACACATGTTCATTTATTTCTTTCCATCATGTATATCATGCATATGAATAATCCTAAGCATACATATACATGTAATGTAAATCTAAGCACACTTTAATGATGAATGTAAAGAAGTATGCTTGGAATTCGAATATTTCATTTTAATTGAATTATGAATACATGCCTTGTTAATAGAAAAGAGGGATTTTTCATCCAATAATTAAACACGCATTCATATGTATAAAAGTTTTAAGTGAGTACGGCACCATTATTTTCTACACTAGGGGCATAAGGCACAATACCTACTTAGGGTTACTTAAAGCCTCGCAGCCCCGGGATGTCCAAATTAATATACCACTTTCTTAGATACATGTAAATGTATGAACAACTATAAGGATAGGAAAAAATCCATGAAAAATTTGCATTTTATTTATTTAATTTGTGATTCTTATTCATTGGCCACATCACACATACACATGTATAAGAGTTTTAAGTGAGTATGATGACATTATTTTTTACACTAGGGGCATAAGGTACAAGACCTACATAGGGCTACTTAAAGTGTCACAGCCCGGGATGTCCAGACTAATATACCACTTTTCTCAAATACATATGAATGTACAAAAAGAACCGCAAGAATAAGAAATCATGCAAAAAATTATGTTTGATTTGGTTATGTAATTTATATATGTAATGTGAAACCTTCAAATCTTGACATGAAGATGTATAATAGATTTAGGCAAATGTTGTGTTCTTTTAAATGAACTATACATTTGCAAATCCTATATGAACCCATGCAAGATAAGGAAAGAGGACTTCATGTTACATATCTTATATTATCAACTCATGCAAGCTTATAGGTATTGACATAACTTCATTTACAATAATTGATTTATAGGTTTTTAAAAATAACATTTGATTTAGTAGTGAAATAGCCACACCTATTTAATTTAAATCAATATGTAATTTTACATAAAAGAAACCATTTCATTTAATTAATTTTAAAAAAAGAAATGAATGTATGATCGCATATGGCAAGCAATATTTAACATGAGTGGAAAGAAATAGAACAACACAAGCATGTGATTTCATTCAAATCCAGTTAAGTCCTAAGGACAATCATACTAAACAAGACCACTTAGAATAAATCAAAATTTCTTTAATGTCATTGCATTTTAAATTTGATTTGAGTTAAGGGAAGTGAAAGAAGTTTGCTAGTTCTAATCCCCATGCTCCGTGTATAAGTTAATTTGATTTAATAAAAAGTAATTAAGTTAATTTTATGATTTAATTAAGTTAGGGTATGAATTAAATGGATTAATTAACCCTTACTTATATCACCTTAAATTAATTAACTAATTAATAATGAGCCAACATGATATGCAACCACATGGAAAGTAAATTTGCAATGCTCCTAAGAAATGAAAGGGGCTTAATGCAATTAATGATAAATAGTTAATTAAGCTTAAGGATCTTACTTAACTACTTTTATGATTTTCTCACACATGTGAGCCACCCATAATTTCATTATCTCCTCCTTTGGATTATTGAACACCCAAAGAGCTACCCAAAATTATATTAGAGAAATATATCCAATTGGATTAATTAAGTTCTTTAATTAGTTAATTAAATTTGAATTAACCTTAACCAACTAAAGTGAGGTGGGCTTAGAGAAAGAGATAAAGAAGAGAGCCTAAGTCTCAATCCCTAAATCCTTTCAATTAATTGATTAAGGTTCATATAAGATTTGAGTTTTGATTAATTAATTAAGAGATGTTAATTAATTAGTTACTTAAGAAGGATTAGAGAAGACTTAAGGAATAGATTGGAACATGGAGTCTCAATCCATTTCCCTAGATTTCATCATTACGTGAGGTTAACAAGATTAATTAATTAATGTGCTGCTCATTTGCTTAATTATCACTAATTATATTAAGAAAGTGATTAAGGCTTAATCCATTGATTTCTTTAATTAAGCAACCATTAAAATTCTAAAAACGTAAGGGAGGTAGAAGTCATCTCCCTAAATATACACAAAAAGTTTGAGATTAATTGGATAGTTAATTAAGGAGTAATTAAGATAATTATATTTTTAATTAAACCCATTCACTGTTCAAAATCAATTAATAATAAATTTTCTAGCTTCTACTATGAAGTATCTTTAAAATGAACCTGAGTTTGTATTTATTGGATTTTTTATACAATTAGTTATGAATTTAGGAAGTTTCAAGATTAAAAAAAATTAATTAATCCTATTTAGAACCTTAATGTCGGCCACATGGTGATGCGGTGTGCTTTCCATGGCGACGAGATTCATATAAGTTGTCACATCCGAAAATGACTTAGATGGTTGTGCATCACACCATCGCCAAGATCGACTACCATGATCTAACCCATGGTTCTGAGGGATTAAATAGAGGGGGTTAAGCGTGATTTGATCAGGACCGTGCATCCCGATCACGAGGGATGGACGGTCCATGATCTATCTCCTAAGGCGATGGCTAGTCCATCAATGGTCGCCGATCGAAGCTACCCGAGCTGATGGAGATGAAAATGGTCCCACACCTTCGAGAAGCAAGACAATCAAATCCAAAGTGGAAAAATCGACTAGAAAATGGAGATTTTGGGATTCACTTGTTTCCTGCTGATTTCATGCAAAATTGAAAATGGAGATTTTGGGAAACTTGGGAAGCTTGGAAATGGCTCTAGGATTCCTCTCTCTGGATACTAAGGTACAATCAAAGGTGAGACTCTTAGTAGGATGGTGTGAGAGTGGCTGCCAAGGGAGGAGGTGCTTCCTTGGTTTGACAAGCTCCAATGGAGATGGGAGGTGATTTCACCTCCCATGGATCATGGTGACCCAACTACTCTTGGGTTAGGTTAGCCATGGTCCAAGGTGCCTAGGTGGACCTATGATTCGATGCCAAGTAGCTAAGAGGAGAAAATGACATAATGTGCATGTGTCTTATCTCAGAGGATGCCCTAAACCCAAGGGCAAAATGATCATTTGGCTATAGGTTTGAGTTGGGAAAATTTGAAATGGATTAAAGTGAGTTAGCCCAAACTTCAAGTGGTTTGGAGTTTATTTGATTTGATTTGGCTTGATTTGACCCATTTAGGTCAAAATGTGTTAGGTTGGGTCAAGTTGACCAATTGATCAAATTGGGTCAAACCAAGGCTTGGGCCAAGTTCACATGACCAATTGGAGTGTATTGGTGTCATTGGCTTGGTTCAATTTGCTTTGTATTTGATTATGATTCATTTGGATTCATATAGATCAAATGGGTCAAGCAGACTAATTTGACTAATTCGACCAAATTGGGTTGGGTTAGGTGTTGAGTCAAGTTCAATTGGTTAATTAAAAATGATTGTAGCTTTGGTTTGATTTAATTTGGATTCAATTTGTATTTTGAGTAATTTGACCCTTTAGATCAAATTGGGCTAAGTTGGGTCAAGTTGGCCAATTGGTCAACTTGGGCTTAATCATACTTTGGTCAAGTTCAACAAGTGAATTGGAATGAACTTGAATCATTGGTTGCAATGAATTTGGGTTGGATTGTGATTTGACTTGTTTTGGCTCTTTATGTCAATTTGGGTCAACTTGGGTCAAATGGCCAATAAGGCTTGATTTGGCTCAAGTGAAGGTTTGGTCTTGTCCAATCATTGATTATGAGTGGGTTTGAGTCAAAGGTTTCAATCAATTTGGCCTATGGTAAATTTTGGCTAGTTTGGGTTTCATTTGGGCTAAGTGTTGACTTTCTCAACGGCTAGGTTGACTTGGTTTGACCCAAGATAATTGATTAACCTAAGATGATTTTGATCATGTTATAATATTTAAATGAGCTTATTTCAATTCAATTTGGGTTGGATTAGAACTTAACTCGAAAAGATCCTTTAGGCCACTTTGGATCAAGTGAGCCTAAATAGGTTAATTGGCTTGATCATGGCTTAATTCAAGTTTAGTTGAACTCACACATGAGCCTAGGATTGAAATATAAATCTAATTGTAAGTGGTTTGGAGCCAAATGGGTTTTGGTTCATTTGACAATTTGAAGTCAAAAGTGCTAACTTGGGCTTTGGGTTTGGTTTGATAATTGTAGTTTGTGTTTATATTTGGGTCAATAATTGAAGAAATGATTGAATCATGAAGAAATCCATGGTTTTAATTTGGTTTGGATAGAATTTGACCAAGTTCAAGGATTTGGCTTAAAAGGGTATAAATTAGATTTTGGATTGATTTTGGGTTTAGTTTTGGCTATTTGAATTTATACTTCATTTATATTTGTGAATATGAATGAAGATATAAGTTATGAGAAAATCATTTGAGTTTGGAGTGATTTAGATTTGGTTAAGGCTAAGTCCATAAGATATAATCAAAGAGCTTAGGAAAGATTTAGGGATTTGAATTCAATCATAGATTTCAATCATTTGATTTGGAATTGATTTATGATTTGAATTTTTGGAATTTGGATTTGAATTTGGGGTTTGGTTTGAAAGAAGGAAGCAAGGATTGGGTTTAGGCTTTAGGGTAGGTAAGTCCTCCTAAATTCCTAAGGCACAACCTAATCCTATGGCTAACTCTTCTAAGTTTCTAGGGTTTGATTAAGTGTTCACCTAATCACTAGAAGTGTCTTAAGACTAAGGAACTCTTAGTGCTTATAAGAGTCCTAGATCTATGATAAGGGAGTTGAGAGATCACTCCAAAAGTGAGGTCAACAATAGTTGTTTAAATTTTCTGAAAAAAGAAACTCTTTTTATTTTTATTCAGCTTAAGGTACACAATATATGAAGACTTTCATAGAGTTATTACCATATAGATGAAGGGCATTAACAATCCCAATTTAGCAAGTTTTTCTATCGACACGTGAAAATGCTTTGCTAGGAGGTTGTGATGAACATCCAAATTGGCCAATGCCGTCAAATCCTTGCCATTGTCTCATGACAACAAACCTCTCTATTTTCAGCTTTGATACAATGCGTTTTGCAATTAATATATATATATAACAAATAAAATTTAGAAAAAGTTCACAATATAATTTTATATTCTAAACGTTCTTAATTTATATTCTACATATAAATTAAAATTGTTAGTAAAATCTTAAAACAAATTAAATTAAAAAATAATAAAATAAGCTCACAATGTGCATACTTGATAATCTACATAATAGACATATATGTACCGATAAAATAGTGATTAAATCATAGATCAACTATGCACTAAATATCACCCTAATAATTCTAAACACAAATGTCCTTCACTTAAAAAAATCATAAATAATGTGTACTTCATAAAACATAGAGCACACATTTTGAGTACTCAAAAATATACAATAAGAATTCTTAAAAATAAGTTTAATCATCAACCGATTTACCTACAATATCATAAAATATGTAAAAAGAGTGGAGTCTAGGTGTACCTCTATATCTAGACTCCACAAGTAATATTCTTTCATTAAAAGCGTTATAATAACCTATTTGTCCGAATGTGATTTGGATATTAGGATGTTTAATAAGTAGATATAAAAATTTAATGTTAATCTATTAAGTAAAAGAACTGTATATATGTAAGGCATTATGGTTATATAAAAAGAATGTTTGGTTTTCCTTTTGTTTGTTTGTGAGGAGAGGGGGAATTTGCACTTGACCAGACTTTATAGTGGAAAGTAACTCAAATGATAAATATGTCTCACTTAATCAACACTTTTAATAAAAAATTTAGATGACAATATTCTAACCAAAATTCAATTATTTTGATATGAGAATACTATAAAAGTTTATTAAGAATTGATGTATTATATTTTTTTAAAATAAAATCAATAGTTTTGAGATTTATCCTATTTTAAAATATTTGTTTATCATAGTTTAGAGAGAGTAACCTCCAAAATGAGAAAAAAATATGATACATATTATGCTAAAATGAGACTAATTTTATCATTCATATGATTGTTTTCATCCATCATGTTTATCTCTTAACATAAATAAAATATTCAATATGAATCATATGCATATTATAACTATATTATTTATCTAATAATTTAGCTATATTTATCTTTTAAAATTAATTAAATTATACTTTTTTTAATTGAATTAAAAGATCGTGAAATAAAAATATAGATAATAAAATTAGCCACTTCATAATACAAAATATACTGTCGATAATGCGACTTACCAACGTGTTTTCAAAATAAATAATAAAATTAGCCACTTATATATTTGAAGATGATGAATTTTTTTAAATAATGTAATAACTGAAAGTGTCATCTAAATTAAATTAATATCATTGATAAATTTATAAATAATTACTAAACTAATATCGATAATATAATCGCCGCTTTTTTTTTCCTCTTCATAAAATGTAAAGTACTTTATAGAGTACATATATCAAACTATGTAATGCCTCCAATGAAAATCACTCATTCTAAGCAAGGTAGACTCATCAATCAAATACGTAATTTGGTAAAATATGAGAGATTTAGTTGCCACCTAAGTATTACAATAATAGTACGCTTTAATAAAGCTAAAAGAAGAAAGTCATCCTGACAAAGAAATGATTGCACAGTCTGGAGCATGAGAAGGTCATCCTAATGCTGCAACTCTGAGGTAGTCTTCCTAACTGAATCCCATAGGTGAGACTGCTGGTGTGCCTGTTAAGTAAAAGAAAGTCATTTGGAGACTCTAAAGCTTTGCAGAAATGATTGCACAGTTGAAGAACACATAACTAAATGATATCAAGCATTGAAATGTTTTCCTGTAATAATATCCATCATCAACTTAGTGTACCCTTCAGCTGACTGACTGATTATTAAGCTCGAGTTGAATTCCTGAGGTAGAACATTGTATCAGTTAATGATTTTTAATAGCATCGATGTGTGCTATTCTATGCATGAAAAAACACTCGTATAATAGAAAGGTGTTGCAAGGGTGACAAATACGCTCGGCCAATATCGTTGAACTTTAGTTTCAGAATAACAAAAAATATGATGGTTTGAAGATTAGCAATGTTTTAAATAATACAAATTAAGAGGCAAATAGACAATTACTCTTGGCTTTCTTGGATCTCCCAATATCCCTTAAGCATTGGAAACACCCTTTACGCTGTTTTACCGGATCCTTCAATATGTCTTTTATCTGTTGTAGTTGACTTCTTCTTAGCTGCTCTATCAGTTGGAAGAGAATTCCCACTTAGTATAGAGTTGACATTATCGTATAGTTTTTTTAAGGATTGAAGCATATAGTCATCAGCTCTATTATTACCCTGTGCCCTGACACTTATTTGATATGCATATCGACTAACGTGATTCCAGAAAATAATGCCAGTAGCATTTCCATCGTGCCTTGACATCTCTTAATTTTATATGCATTATCGATGTAAATATCCCTCTTTGCTCTGGTAGACCATCGCATGAGAAGATACTTATCCGGAATGCGCACTACATCTTCCTGACTAAGAACTCTGATACAATGGGCACAATGTAATCCCATCATTTCAAATTTCTTACAAGTACAGGTTACATCTAGGGTAGTCCCATCAAAATGGACAGTCCATGTTTTGGACAAATTTTTATTCTCTAAGTTTCTCACCAAATACTCCATGGGGCTGTCATCTAACACAGTTATTGATAGGCCTCCAACTCCATGCAAAAACTCTTCCTCAAACATAGTATACAGCTTTCTTGTATAAAACATAACAGCTTGTTTTAGAATTGGACTAGTCTTAACAACAGGAACAATCGATGACTGGCTACACTTGAAGTATTCGTCATGTTTATTCTGGTGTCATGTCTCCATAACTTTCTCCAATCCTAAGAAATAATCTGTGAGCGAACTTTTTGGTTTAGAGATTCCATGACATGCGTTGTTCATTGACTCACTATGTTGCGTTGACAAGATGCTCGTGTAGAATGAGTCTTTATTGAATGCAGTGGACCACTTGGATTTAATTTTATAAAGCTTAGACAGCCAAGGATGATCATGCAAATTGCCTTCTTCTAACATGGCAGACCAAGCTTCTTCAAACTCTTCCTCTGAGTCACATTTGCTCATGCATGCATAAAATAGCCCTTGTACCCTCTTATTACTATTAAAGCAGTGAACCTTGGAAAAAGCTTTCTTCAAAATATGTCATTGGCACAACCTTTGACGAGTATGCAGTAATACAATTTCGATAGCTCCTGACATAGCCTGATATTGATCAGTGAATATTGTTGTAGGATATCTGTCACTCATCAATCAAAGAAATGTCTAGAATAGCCATGAGAATGACTCAATCGTCTCTTCTGATAAAAAGGCTACTCCAAATAATACATTTTTCCAGTGATGATTCACTCCAACAAGAGGGGTACAAACAAGATTATATTTATTGAGATATAGCTTGTATCAAAATTATCACATCACCAAAATAGTCATATTCTATCCTAGACATACCATTGCTCCAAAAAAACTTACTAAGCAATCGACTCATCAACTTGTACATCCCATGCAAACATCCCACTTGCTTTTCCTTGAACAGATGTATTATTCACCATTCACAATCCTCGATCTTTTCTCTTTTCAATAAAATTGAAAGCATCTCTTTTGTGAATCCAATATTCTCTACACCGCCAACCTCCTCACTTAGATGAATGCATCGCTTGCTCTAATTTCGCCTCTATCATTGTCTTCAACACTAGATTTTCATCGCTAATTGTGTGATTTGAGAAGACGTAGGTCAGCAGGCTTTGCCAACGAATGATTATGACTTTCTATATATTTTTTAACATCCGGTTCGCCCAAGTCAACAAAGAATCTAATCTAAACAAGCCATCCTTGTATCAATTTTCTGGAATTTTGCTAAGTCATTTGGACTGACAGATTTCTTCTGACCTGCTTTTACACATAAAAAATCTTTTGATTTCAATTTCTTAGAGTTTGTCCAATAACTAGTATGGTCTTTCCGAACACTGAAGCCAGTTTGATGTGCGTAGTCACAGTACAGTGCATACGCCTCCATTTCATTCTAAACAGTGGTGCCAAGGAGTTTCCCAAATTTGGTTCATTATACATCACGACTTTGTCATCGCACTGCTCATTGACAGCATTCACCTGCCAAGACAGCTCCACATAAATGTGACATGTAAAATAGCTCCATAAATAAACATATTCCCTCCAAACAGGCCATAAAAAGGGAAAAATGAGCTAAATACAGAGAGTACAGATGCAAAAATCATCCAAACATCCCACTAAATTACTTCCAATGTAATGTAATGAACATAATCTGAACAACCAGGCTAAAGAAACTGGAAAAAATATCCACAAAATCATATGTACTCTCAAGAGAGTACAGAGAGTACAGATGCAAAATAACACTACTAAACGAACCAAACAGCCTCCAAAGAAGTAAAGAAATCATCATAGAAATATAAATAGTATTATAACAAGTTACTCATGAGTACAGAGAGTACAGAGGGGGCAGTCTTCTTGCTCAGTAAGGCTTCTTTTGCATTGTATTTTTTACCTTCAATATTCTCTTTAAGAGCTTCCTCACTAGAAGTGCTAACCTCACAGATAGCACATTCACTCTATGCCTTAAGACCTCTCTTTTGACATCCCTATTATCACCAACTTCATCTGGGGTGATGCTCTTTAAGGCTTCTTTTGCTTTCTAAGGCTTCTTTTGCTTTGTGTTTTACCTTCAAAATGCTCTTTAAGGGCTTCCTCATGAAGACCTCACAGATAGCACATTACCTCTATTCCATAAGACCTTCTCCCTATTTGGTATCCCTATCAGAACTTCATGGGTGAAAGGAATGCGCCCACCCAAAAAAGAAAGCTTGCTTCTCTATGTCCCAACAAGACAGGATTGAGGTCATGGCTATTGAGTCTTGCTGAATTTCGTAGAGTCTAATGAATTGATACATATGAAGCCTCTATAAAACATCAATGAGTTCATTACTAAAGAGTGCTGCAACGGAATGTACAGAGAGTACAGATGCAAAAATCTCCTAGAAACCATCCAAACAGCTGCCAAATTGCTTCCAACGGAATGTACTCTCAACAACCAGGCCAAAGAAATTGGACAACATGACCAAAAATCATATGTACTCTCATGAGAGTACAGAGAGTATATGCAAGAAAACACTAACAAATTAACCAAACAGCCTCCAAATTGTGCCTAATGAACATATTTTCTCCAAACAAGGCCAAATAAAAAAAATGACCAAAATTTGCCCTCGTGAGAGTACTGAGAGTATAGATTAGAGAGAGAGAGAGTATCGAGAGTATAGAGAGTACAGAGAGTACAGAGAGTACAGAGAGAACATAGAGTACAGATATAATGAAAATAATCTCAACAACCAGTCTGAAGAAACTGGAGAAAATGAGCAAAAATCATCTGTACTCTACAGATACAAAATAACACTAAAAAAAATAACCAAACAGCCTCCAAATTGTTCCTCATAGATTGTAATGAACATATTCTCTCCAAACAGGCCACAGAAAGTGAAAAAATAACCCAAAATGATCTGTACTCTCAGGAGAGTATAGAGAGTACAGATGCAGAAATTCTCCAGAAACCATCCAAACATCCCTCAAAATTACTTCCACTGGTATGTAATAAACATAATCTGAACAACCAGGCCAATGAAACTGGAAAAAAATGGCAAAAATCGTATGTACTCTCAAGAGAGTACAGAGAGTACAGATGCAAAATAACACTAAAAAACCAACAAACAGCCTCCAAATTATTCGTGATGGATTGTAATAAACATATTTCCTCCAAACATGCCACACAAAGTGGAAGAAACTACCCAAAATACTCTATACTCAGAGTACAGAGAGAGAGAGATGAAAATCTCCCATAAAGATTAACCAAACAATCACAAAACTGCTTCTAATAGAATGTAATGATCATATTCTCTTCATCCAGGAAAAATAAACTGCAAAAATATTCAGAAAATCATCTGTACTCTCATGAGAGTACAGATGCAAAAATCTCTCAAAATAAGCAAAGTCCTCTTGCAAAGAACTCCAAACAGTGTAGGAAATATACACTAAATAAAAGAATTTCAAGGAATAATACTAACAAACCGTAAAAAATTATAACATACAACTGAGAAAATTACCAATAAATTTTTATTTAATACATCCTCAGCTATTTCCTCAAGGCCTTCATTCTCCATCTTCATGGTTCTTTCGTAAAAAGGAAATGAGAAAATCTCTTTCTCTCTCTGAGCTCGGTTTGCAAGAAAAAATACACCCCTAAATCCTAAATCTAGATATATATATTTCTTTTAAATTCCTCCCGCTCATTCCAACGATGCTTCTTCTCCACTTTGAATGAGGCACCCCAGATAAACGGCGTGGTCGCCGCCCATCCAGCATAACGCCGTTAAGCCAAAACGGAAAAAAACCACCATTACGCGTCAGATTGGAGTCCGCACGTAAAGCTACATGCGGAGTCCGGACGTAATATTTTCTCGTGACAAGTCAGGTCGAATGGCCAGTCGGGTTAGGGATTTAGGTATATGTGAGTCATCCAATTCCTTTTTTTTATATTTGAAGCGCTTAATCGTTCTTAAAATGAATTTTACGCTGACCTCAATATAGGGTTAATATGTATGTTAATTCAAGGTTATTCCATTGTTTCGAATGCAACGGCGTGGTCAGTTTTCCAATCGGAGGCCGTTTGGTTCGAGTCAGCGTCAAATTAAGTCAATTTCATCTCAAATGCGCCGCTTTCGACCTCGATTTTCAGACTTGTCCCAGAAGCGCGGCCTTATTTGATAGATTTCGATGATTCTAAGCTAATGATGTAATCAATTTTACAAACGGATGTTGTTTGGTTCACGCCGGTGCTTCTGATCTCGATATGCGTGCAGGTGCGTTGACGACTCGAGCGCTTGATCGGTTGATCATCAAGTTGTGTAATATTATATTTTGACCAGTTTCGACATTATGAACGTGATGGAGAAATCCATTCGTTGATCGGAGATAAATTGAGTTGATTTTGTTGACGTCGTGTGTATTTTAGCCTCGATTTACGTACTGTCATTTCTGATTATTTGGCATTTGCACAGACCCATCTCATTTGATAGTTTTCAATATTTCGAATCTAACAGCGTGATCAATTTCATGAATGGAGGTCGTTCGGACATCTCGCAGCTTTCTGACTCCAATATGCGCGTCAACACATTGATAGCTCGATCGCTCGATTGGCTGATCTTTAGATTATGCAATATTTATATTCTGATCAGTTTCGACGTTCTAAACATGTTAGTGAAGTTCGTTCGTCAATCGAAGATCGTTTCGATCATTTTCGGTGACGTCCAGTGTATTTTGAATCCCGATTTGCATACTGTTACCTCTAAAGTCCATCAAATTAAACTTGTGGGCTTGTTTTGATTTATGACACATATGTGGAGGTTAACATTTATGAAAGTTGTAAGATATAATTTTAAATACAGTACAGCAAGCTCAACTTAGTCTAATTCCTATTTTTAATTTATATCCTATATAATAAATCTACTGAAGTTATATCTTACAACTACAACAGTGATAAGCTTTAGCTATAGTTAAATTGGGATAGGGTAGTGATTTAAACTAGATATAGAGGTTATCAAACTATAGCATTTATGCTGTAATTGTTGTTCACCACAACCTTTACTTCAACGATTTTAAAGCTGATGCCAAAAGGTTTTCATATTTGCAGTGATTTTTTTTGCTGCATTTTAACACCTATAGTGATTTAAACCACTACATTTCTGAAGAAAGAACATATCATGTAACAGTTTAAACCACTACAATAATTTAGATTTTTTTTTAAAAAAAAGTCAATGCTATGCTGCTATTGTTTCAAGGGCAAATTTCTAAAATAGGCACAATCCTAACCGCAATTAGTAGTTTAAAAAAAAAAAATTTTAAGCATTAACTGACGACGGCCCAACGGGAGGTCACGGTGTCATCCAAACGGATGACTGGCTAATATCCACGTTTATCCGTCCGTCGACATTTACTGCTCGATTTATATTTTTTTAAAAAAAATTGTGTAGCAGTTATCATATTTTGTGCGTATCAGAGTCACACAGTGTCAGAATTGAGCGAACTTTATATCGTTGAAATCGTAACAAAATTTTCTACAACTTTTATGTTGTTTGAAATTTCTGATTGCGGCTTGATGCGCAGCAGATTTTGCAAATGCGCACGGAAACTGCGGCGCGGAGCTGAAAATTCGGAGCAGCAATTGTATTTTATGCTTATCGAAGTCATACGGTGTGAGAATTGAGCAAAATTTGTATCGTTGGAATTGTAACAAAATTTTCTACAAGTTTCATGTTGGTAAAATGATTACGCCCACATATACAGCAGATTTTTCAATCGAAAACTGTATAGAGCTGAAACAGAGTAGCAATCGATTTTATGATATCATAGTCACGGTCGGAATTGAGCAAAATTTGTATCATTGGAATCATAACGAAATTGTTTACAACTTTTATGTTGGTTGAAATTTGTGATTGAGACTTGATGCATAGCAGATTTTGTAAATTCATGAAATGGCGCTGAGTGAAGGTTTGGATGAGCCTTTATTTAAAAAGATTTGAATGTATTATATGATAAGCAACAATCTAGTATTTTACAAATGACATATAGAAGCTTTGATAAGTGGATTCACCAAAAAATTCTTAAGAGATTCATTTCCTCTTAAACCAATAATTATAATATTTAATATCACCTCACTATTTCTACATTATTCAACTCCTTTAGTCATGAGAAACATTTTAGATAAACAACATACAAATTAACTAAAATTTGCATGGCACAACAAGCCTTGAATGCTCTTCAATCTAATTGAAATATATGCTAATAACTACATGCCACATAACTAGAGTCCGTGAATGCATACTCATAATGAGGTGATATTTGAGATTAGTTGATTTTCCTCCCAATTTCTTATAAAAATAGTCATTTAGAACCTTAAATACCATGTACAAGTCCCATCAACAAGTTGCAGTGAAATCCTAATGATCGCATGTATCACAGACATCTTATAAAAATAGCCACTCAGAAGTAAGTAAACATACAACAAAATGTAATCCCGTATGGACAGAAGATAATAGTACATACGACTATCTCCTCGACGATGCGATGCGCATCACCAATGTGTAATGGGAGTGGTGCCGCGGGTCGGTCTCGCTTGGTCCTCCGCCGAATGATTGTTGCGAGTAATCGAGGTGTGTAGCACTAGGTAAAGACTCGGCGAGAAACCATGATACAGTCCATACGGGGGTGTCATATGGAATGAGGGAGGCCCATAGAGGAACCTTGCCAAGGGTGACCGTGAGCACATAGCTCCCTGCACGGTATGGGAATGTGAATGTATATGGTCTAACCACTGGTAGAGATGATGGAGTAATATCCATCGCCGGCCCATCCGGATGCATATGGCGAAGTACCGGAATGTCCCCCATGCTCGCTATCGAAATATACATGTTTAGTGTAAGTCCCCGCACAACCCTCATACTGTTGATTGATCATTATCATATGTCCTCCTCCCTATGATTTAATTAGTAAATGCTACTATTTATGAGTCGATCCCGTGAGCTGGGGTAATGGTCTGAGGTACGGTGCCTTTAGCATATATAGTGAAGCCCAAGATACCATCTCATGTATCGATTAATGGCTGCACCACCGACCTACTGGGAAGAGTCTACCACCACAACTAACTCCCGTCTGCTTTCCCACTATGCAATATATGTGGTAATCGACCTCCTCTTTCTTTCCCTCGACCATCCACTCGAGAAGAATCTACCTGCAACCTCAATCGTAGGTGGAACCACTGACACATCGGGAAGGTGCTACTCAACTTGTTTCCAACTAATCGGGTACTCTGACCATATGTGATTCCCATGTAAGCATATATGATGATCTGAACTCAGATGGCTCTCATCCTGTGTTGTTTGAGATGAATATTAGGGTTGCTATCTACAAAAGTTGGCCCAAAAAATGCACTTATAAAAAAATATACCTGACTCTACAGTAGGCCATCTAGCTCATCTCGGTAAACACTAATATGGGTTGGCGTCACCTCTCGAACAAACTCTTCATTCCAGCGACATCCCACACTGAGCCCATCTATGTCGTTGTATGGAATATGTAATCCGCACATGAACATGCTCCCATACCCATACCGCACAATACGGCCATATTACCGCCACTTCGTTGCCTCAGCTCCTCATACAAATGAGCAAGCACCGCTCCTAATGAGAACTCAACGTGTCAAAATCCTCCAAGTGACAGGTGAATCTCAACACAACGTGCATAAGGAAACGCCAAAAGTATGTAAGCTCGACATGCATAAATCAAGCTCGGATCTAAGAAAGAATCTTGTAATATGTCCGCACCATAGTGGCAAATCAGGCGCGGCGCCATTCTCAACTCGATGTGATATGAAGTCGATCGGATCGTGGTGCGGTGATGTGCTCCTATCAACTCATCGCACCGCCAAGATGCCCACCACCGCCTCTCCAACAACATTCCGCCCAATAATGCTCAACACCGGGATCATAGCAATATGGCTGTGACCATCTCGCCAATGGGCAAATGGAATGAATCCGAGAAGACCACCGCTTCCACGAATGCCGTGTGAGAAGGTGGTAATCGGCGCGAATGTACTTCATCGGACACACAATCCAATCCAACCGTCCGTAAGGCGTCATGAATCTAGACCATCGCCACTCTTTGAACATAAGCACATGAGATGACATATCCGTAATAGAAACCTACACGATGAAATTATAGTTCAATAAAAAAAATATAAGAAAAATCCATACACAGCCTTGACTTATAAATTCTTACCGTCGAGATCGCTTCGTCGACCAATGAGTGTCGCTATACTAGGTGAACTTCGCAGCCGTAGTCCACTAAGCCTCTCTCGACATCTTCGCCTCTATGGGCGGAGCACCTTCTTCTACATCCTACCTACAAAAAGACAAATCAATTAAATTCAAACTAATTAACATGAAAGCTTGGCAAATATAAAGATAGATTCGGTAACTTTGAAATAATCATCGCCTTAAGATCGCTCCATAGCCTAAACATGGAGAACAAATCATATAAACACTCTTGTTTTGCTGAATATTAACTAAGTTGTTGATATAGCTTCTTCTTATGACACTCTTTTCTTTATGAGTTTGTTTGGCTTTGATTTTGGTGAAAATGGCGAACGCGAAATGCTGCCAACCAACAAGAGAGAGAGAATTTATCGGTTCACGCGATATGAACTTCGTTCCATTCCAACACCGTTGCCACGCGCGGGCCACGATTTCGCAGCCGCAGAAATGAACGCTGCTGAATCGAATTTTTTCAACAGAGAGTAGAGAATTTGGTTTAGTTCCACGATATAAATTTTGCTCGACACCGAGCACGCACCGCATTTTCACTGGCAGAAAATGCGCGGAAATTGAACGTCAGATGCCATAAGGTCGAGAATTTGGTTCCAAGATTTCTCCGTTTACTGGCACATTGCTATTTCGCCACGCCGCGAAGAGGCGGAACGCCAACAGACGCTGAATTCGAGGTCGAGAATTTGGTTCAAGATAATTCGGCCATTGATAATGGCACGTACCACTGCCACGCCACGATGCCAGCAGATATAACGCTGTCGTCAGCGAGCGCAGACCGGCCCACGAGGCGAATTTCGCCAAGAACCGAACAAATTTCCGACTCTCCGTTTCAAAGCGCCACCGCGTCTGACGCGACAAGATTTCGACGCTCACGCATGCTGTGCAGAAAATGCGTGACGCAGCCGGCGTAATTTGCGCATACCGGTGTCAAACGGTGTTGGAATGAAGCGAAATTTATATCGTCGGAACCAGAACCAAATTCTCTACGACTCTCCTGTTGGTCTAAAGTGCTGACTGCAGCCCTACACGCAGCAGATTTCGCGTGTTCATGCATTTTCTTCTGCGCTGTGCAGATAATGTGATGCAGCCGGTGTAATTTGCGCGTACCGGTGTCAAACGGTGTCGAAATGGAGAGATATTTATATCATCGAAACCGGAACCAAATTCTCTACGACTCTCCTGTTGGTCAAAGTGTCGAGGCGGCCGACGCAGCAGATTTCACGCTGCTCACGATTTTCGGCGCCGTGCAGAAAATGCGGACGCAGCCGCTGAATTTGCGCTGCACCGGTGTCAAACGGTGTCGGAATGGAGCAAAATTTATATCGTCGGAATCGGAACCAAGTTCTATACGACTCTCCTGTTGGTTGAAAGCACCGACTGCGGCCCTACGCGCAGCAGATTTCGCGTGTTCATGCATTTTCTTCTGCGCTGTGCAGATAATGTGATGCAGCCGGCGTAATTTGCACGTACCGGTGTCAAACGGTGTCGAAATGGAGAGAAATTTATATCATCGAAACCGGAACCAAATTCTCTACGACTCTCCTGTTGGTCGAAAGTGCCGCCGGTCTCGACGAGCAGATTTCATGCGCTCACATTTTCGCTGCGCCAGCAAAAATGTGTGACGCAGCCGGCATAATTTGCGCGTACCGGTGTTAAACGGTGTCGGAATGGAGCAAAATTTATATCGTCGGAACCGGAACTAAATTCTCTACGACTCTCCTGTTGGTCGAAAGCACCGACTGCAGCCTGACACACAGCAGATTTCGCGCATTGACGCATTTTCTTCTGGGCTGTGCAGAAAATGTGACGCAGCCGGCGTAATTTGCACGTACCAGTGTCAAACGGCGTCGGAATGGAGAGAAATTTATATCGTCGGAACCAGAACCAAATTCTCTACGACTCTCCTGTTGGTTGAAAGCACCGACTGCGGCCCGACGCATCAGATTTCGCGCGTTCACGCATGATTTGCTGCGCTGTGCAGAAAATGTAACGCTGCCGGTGTAATTTGCGCGTACCGGTATCAAACGGTGTCGGAATGGAGTGAAATTCATATCGTCGGGACCGAGACCAAATTCTCTACGACTCTCCTGTTGGTTGAAAGTGCCGACTACGGACCGACATGCAGAAGATTTCGCTCTTTCACGCATGGTACCTGCCTGAAAATATGGGACCTGCCTCAAAATCAAAGCCAACTCACAAACTAGTACATAAAGAAAAGAGTGTCAGTAAGAACATAAAAGAAGCTATATCAACAACTTAGTTAATATTCAGCAAAGCAACCTTAGCAATGAAGCTTTTAGATAACACTATCTTTTATAGAAATAGATGAACAGATGACTTCAAAATTCTTCACAGACTAGAGACCAAAAAAGGTAATCATTATGTAAAAGAGAAAAAATAATCTTTTTATTACTCTAATAATTGCTTTATGCTAATTAACAAAAAATGAAAGTGACTTCAAAAAATGAAAGCGAGTTTCAATATTAGAATCTCACCTCTTCTTCTATTACAAATATTAGAATGTCACTCTCATTCACTTTATACAAAACATTCATTAGCACTCTCTAAACTTTATCCATAATGCACGATTAGCTCACACACGCCTCATGCAGCGTTGCTCTATTATGACCACTATTTTTACATATACTACAAATTCTATTATTTCTTGTGGTATTTTCATTTATAGTATTTCTGAATCTATTTAAACGTGATCGACCTGACTTCCTCTTAATATCTGGTGGGGTATACTCTAGGAAGTTCCCAGCAGTGATGTGTCGCCACTCATCATGATCGGATGACATGAAACGCTTCCTCAGAGTTTTTTAGTAGTCCAAGGTGTAGTAGGCCGATACGTACGTAATGTGGCTTATATGTCGCTGCTCTAACACAGAAATGACGTGAGGACATGGCATGTGATAAGCTTGTTATCGTCTGCATGTACATCTAGACATATGATTCTCATACAGCTCTACCTTGTATGTTCTGCTGCTGGCATCAAAAACTTGGTACTCATTACTGTTAATTCATACTAGCTCAGGAAATCTCCTTGCCTCATGTTCACTACCCCGCAAAGTTGCCATAGTCCGGGAGAGAACATGGAGTCGTGCTGGTTCGCTGCTGATGTTGCTGAGTCTAGGTGTTTCATGAACCTAGCGACTATATTATAATATATTGCAGAGATCAGTGCCTGAATTAGCAAGCCATGTGCTCTCTTAAGTACATTGAAGATTCAAAAGATTTTGTAGTCATGGTGCCATACATACCCATCATCATGGGTCGAGACCACCGATGTACATCGCTACGAGCCAATCGTAGGCCTCTGTCTGATGTTCTTGATATCCCATACACCTTTAAAATGTGTATATCATCGATTACCGCTCATACATTTTTTGGCATATGAACTCAACGCCTCCACTCCGCGTCTCAAATGATGTGCAACCCACGGTATCTCCCCAGAAGCGACCAACCTCGGTCCGTAAATGATGCACATATCACCTCTTGTACAGATCAATGGAACTAAGTTTTGGAGTGTCCGTATAAGCTAAGACCACGATTCAATACTTTCTGATTCTACTACTGCGAAGGCCAGTGGAAATAAATCGTTGTTAGCATCAATTCCAATTGCAATGAGTAGAGCCCCCCTATACTTACCTAGAGGAAAGTCCCATCCGGACATAAACTGGGCCACGAATGCCAACCAATAATTGAAGGCTCGAAGGACCGAATAATCGTTGAAATCGGTGACTCTAACGAACGCATTCGTAGACCGATCCGCATTGGCCGAGCATATAGCAGACACATGAATCTCCAACGATCGGTAAGATTCCTCCCAACTTCAAAAATAATCTTCGCCTTACACGAGCATCCCTTTCATGTATGACACAGATGTTAAATTTTGACTCAATACCAATAATCTCCGGGCTTTAAATCCAGATGATGCCTAATTGCAGGTTGAATGAAATAACTGATAAACTGTGCTGTACATTGCCTATGTCCGGCACTGAGGACTGAATAACTACATGTATGTCGTGCGCCTATACTGCCAATTCTCCATGCACCCCCAATCTCTTACTTGAACTTGCATATAAGCACCACATGCGTGTGGTTTCGCATATTGAGTGCACAATATGGTGAACTTGGATTTGTTTGAGGTGTAGATCACGTAGTCGACATTGTTAATGATAGACCAACCTTGAACCGCAAATAACAGCTGCTTCTTATCAAGAAAGCACATACCTTCTAGCAGTTCATCTGGAATGCAACTTTCAAGTACAAAAGTTGACTCATCTGAAGGCCCATCAAATGTTAGCTCTTCATCCCATTCTCTGGCTGTTTGAGCATGATGCATATACTCATTGTTAGATAGTAAGTGCTCCTCTGTTTGGCTTATTCTAACTGAGTAGTCCCTAATAAGCTCTCTGACATTGTTAGATGGATATTTGCCCCTTAAAGAAGGCCCATCTGCATCACTATCACCCCTCATCATCAGCATACTTGTTTCAAGATATAATACAATTGTGCATTGTAATTGGAGATATTTCGTGAACTCATAAAGGACAAAGAGAGAGTAGATTCTAATCATAGCTTTCATAAAGATGAATACTATCGCACAACGGAATTGCACCATAATCATATTGGCAGAAGACATATGGCTATCTCACACAGCTCCCAAATCACCAAACGGAGTTGCACCAAAATCACTAAGAATCGCATCTCATTAATCCATGGCTAGATGAATGAACACTTGCAAACAATAAACAAATAATTTCATAGCTAGATGAATGTTTTATAGCCTAAATATTACAAAAGTCAAAAACAAGTGACAGAATTATATCCTTCAAAAATGGCTAAACACTACAAAAGTCAAATGCTAACAGTTAAGTAAGCTAATATATTTTCAAAATTTATGAATATTAAAACTGAATGTGAGTTTAATTCAATTCAATGAACAACACCAATAACTTCCAAAAGACCTAGAATAATTGATTCACAAAATGAATGGATTCTGAGTCATATATACAACGCATGTAATGCATCCTTATATCACTCATATGACCAAAATATATGATAAAGCACTAGAAATGGTGTTACTTCTCATTGCGTAGAGGATAACACATACAACAAGTAAATAGCATATAAGGTATATACAACCAAAGACAAGAATGACAATTTAAAGAAACTAAGTCCCATTGATGCCTTAAGTAAAATCACTGCTCCAAACTCAATAGAAATACTTCATGATATCTACTACTCAATAGAAATATAAATGTAGCTAAATAATTCAAGGAAATAAGCAAAATCAGACACCACAAAGCAAGATCTATTACAAATTAAGCATATAGGAAAAAATTTACCTTAATCGGCGCACGAACGAAGAAATAACCCGTTTGCAATGGCGACTCACGGAGGCGGAGCTCTCCTTGGCCAACGGGCGACCTCCTGGCGGGCGCGTGATTGAGAACCGAAGGTGGATAGGAGGAGCCGACGGATTGGGAGGAAAAGATAAAGGAAATCGCGATCTCGGTTGTTTGTTTGAAATTGGGCGGCGAGCTCATTTGTCCGGCGACCTTTGGCCGGCGGGTGTGTTGTTGAAATCCACTACCGAACGAAGGGCGGAACGGAGCAAATGGAAGAGGAAAAGGAAAGTAGATCGCGCTCACGGGTTTTTTGCCCGATATAGGGACGAGCCAATCGTCCATCTGATGGACGACTGGCGCCAACGTGGATGCCACGTCGATGCGCCTTCAAATGGACGGCGCATCGGCCGTCCTTCAAACGACGACGCCGGAGCTGGCCGTCGCTTGATACGCCGACGCGTCCAGTTGATGCTGCCGTTTCGTATATGACGACTAGGCCTATTTTCTTAAAAAAATTTTCATGCCTAAACTGCAAATTACGGTTAGGATTATGCCTATTTTAAAAATTTTCCCATTGTTTCTACGGTTTTCCAACATATACCTGTGCAAAACTTATACTTGCAGACAATACTATTCCCAAAAATCCAAACCACTAGAATCAAACAACCAACTATTAGATTTGGGGAATTACCACCTCTATACAAATTATAAAATAATCATTGCCACTATAATTTCACCCATGATACTATGAACTCATTGATAAGTTTACAACACAAACGAGTCATTGAAATAAACCATCAATTCATTTGCTACATGAAAAATTCTTTGTAGAAATAACTAAAATAATGAATAGATTTTTAGTACAAAAAAAGTGATAATATAAGATTTAGTTAACTTAACTTCAACACTTGAGACAACTTCAAATAATCCTCTTTAAAAAGTGGTTACAAAATAATGATAAAAGAGATAGAGGTGCACTACATCAAATATATGTCTCAGATACTACAAAATCAGCTACGATATGGAATTGTGTAACAATATATTGGCATCAATTTCAATTCATAAACTAATAATGATAATGAACATTACATGCAACATTAATCATGATTAGCTAAATAAGGTTACATGAATGATAGCATCAACTCCTATTGAGACATTCTCCATAATTTCTTTGATTTGTCTGCTATCCTAATGTTATGCGTTCAACGTAGTTTTATGATTGTATCATTTGACCCCAAGTGATTGCAAAATTCAACTTCAGAAATGTTCATGAATTTTAAATTTGGATTGCAAAATTTAGCAAAGAAATGAAAATTAATGCAATTATAAAAAGCTAGATTTATAAAAATACTAGTAGTCATATTACCTCAACTTTAACTAAATTTTTCTTTAATGGATCCATACCCTTATTGTGCCATTCTGGAAATCATATTGGTGCAAGCACTAAATCCCCGGCAACAACTCCTATATAAGATCCCAATAGTATGCTCTCTAGAATATTACACGGTATACCACTATCATTCCCTTTAATATGTACATGTTACCTAGTGTTAAGTTTAGAATGTCTGCACATGTAGTGCACCCCCTACACCCAGGGGTGAAACCAGTCATTTTTTTTAAGGTGAGCAAATTAATTATCAAAATTTTAAACAAATTTTTTTATTATTATTTATTAATTTTTAGGGTGGGCAAATTAATAAAATAAAAAAAATTTATCTTTATTAAACAAGATTTTTTATTAGAGGGGCAAAATTATTTTTTTTAAAAAGAGAAATTATAATATAAAAAAAATTGAGGATGGGCAATTGCCCACCCTCACATAAGCATGAGTTCGCCCTTGCCTACACCTCACTGGGGCCCCCTAATCATCTATGACAAAATATATAAAATAAAAAAAAAAACATTAGTATATAAAGAAAATAAATTTATGAAACAAATGGCCCATAATTTTAGATTCAGAAAAATTAATCAAACCAACTAGCCAAATGCCATTATAAGAGTGAGGTGCTTAATTGTCCAGAACTATGAAAGAATGTTGTTCCTGGATCCTGCATGCCACTAAAGTCCTGCTACTTTGAGTCAAAGTATACAGGTGTAGTCAGTGCCTCTTAAGTTCTATTGCTCTCTCCTCAACTTGAGCCAACTCTATATATTATCTTCTTAGCATGTCTTAGAAAGTTGCCTTTAAACATCTCTTCAAGCATAAGAAAAATTAGTACATTACATTAGTAAGGACACATGATTACTGACAATAAGTAAAAAAGAAGAAGAAAGCAACATTAAAAGCAACTTACTGTGTGCACAAGCTTATCAATTGAAAAATATTTAGCTTATTCCTTCTTTATTAGATGTTATACTAGAATAAAAAAAATCCCTTGGTTTTACTCTTACAATGTAATTCTAATATGCATTTTTTTGGATTTTTAATATAGAAAATTGGTTCTACTTGAGAAGAGAAAAAAAAAAGATTGTCGTGTTTTAATTTAGAGTCGTAGGAACATCACACGAATCTTAGAGAGTACTTAATTGAAATGATCGAGTGCAACATTAAGGAATAATTTACTATCTCAAAGAATAGAAATACCAATCTACAATGGACTCAATCATCTAATAAGGACTTCTAAGGCAGATGTGTCTACATATATAATAGAGATCTTTCTTCTATTTTATATAGATAAATAAAGTAGGATTTATTTCATGCCTGGTTATTTAGTTCCCTACAAAAGCAAGCTTCCATAGTTAATTACATCTTAGGAAATAGGAATTTTCTAAGAACATTTTTGATTAAAGTAGTCCACTAATATCTCCAAAGATTTTAAAGGTAGATAATCAAAGAATTGGTCATTTTAGAAAGCACTCAGTAAGAGCTCAAATAGGAGGAGTTCTTAGCGGATTCCAAAAGAGAATCAATAGGAAACACACATGATACTAAAAAACCTATTGAGTGCTTCAATCTATCATATAGTAAGGCTTTATATTTTTGAAAGAAAGAAATTTATTTATTTGAGTTAGAATTTTATTAGAATGCTAAGACTTAGATTACAATAACACAATATTGTGAAAATGCCTAAGAGGTGATGACTTATACTTGTAGTAAAGGAGAAACAAGAAGCCTCTAAACCTATATCTAGAGTGCTCTAGCATAATCTAAGAGCTCGACCTAATTCTACTAAGGGGAATATGATATATTGGTCCACTTTCACTAGGAAAAATAGACCAATCGACTCTTATGGACTTATAACTGCCTAGAGTGGTAGCCAGCTAACACCTCCTAAGATTTTAAAATCATGTTGGCCAAACATATGTAAATGCAAGATAATTAGGCTATTGTTAATTAAGAAAGAGTCTAAAATTCTAAACTTATTGTCTGAGAGATTAAATTATGATTGGTGTGCACATTATGACCTAAACCAATGTATGAACTTTTTACATATTTTTATTTTATTTTTGACTTATCATTTGGACTCAAGTTTGGGAGGATTTATGCTTAAATGCATGAAGAAAATAAATTAGGGCTAAATTAGATAAAATGAGTGTTCTCCACTACAAAGGACTGCTCTTACTGGTCATGCCTGTCCCCTATCGTTATCTTCAAGAGTGAGATAATATGATATGCTTGGTGTGATAACATATAACATCTAGTAAAGGGGTTATTAAATTTTTTATTTATCTTGATTATAAACCTAGGCTTTAAAGTGAGGTTATGAATTATTAATGAGGATAGAAAAATTAATTTTATTCTAGAGAGTCTACCATATCCAGGCCACACATCAAATTATCACATTTTAAGAAACAATTGAAATAGTCATGAATCTTAAAGATAATACATGCAAGTTTATAAAATTAAATTAGGATTAATCCTAATTTTGATTTTTATAAATTTATAGTCTAATGAAATGCCTTATCGAGACAAGTTTTTCAACATTAAAAATGAGTTGATTCAAGTCCAAATGAGCTCATATCAAGCTTAAGAAATATACTTAAAAATTTTAAGATATAATTATCTCTAAATTTGGAATGCTTATGGTTGAATTAAGCAGCTTAATGAGTCCAAGATCACTCGAACTAGAGCTCATTAAGATACTCAAATCATCTCGAAACTATTTATGATAAAGAGAATAAAAAAGGATCGTCCGATAAAGTGTTAGCTATAATTATCAAAATTCATCTCTCAAAAATCCTATAAATAGGACCCCATTCTCATCTTAGAGAAAGGAGATCGCTTAAAGAGAGCTATGGAAGGAACTAAAAGCTTGAAATCCATCACCACCATGAGTATTGCTGACCGTTGTCGACTATCATCGCTAACTATTGCCAACAGCTATTACAACATGGCCACCAACTATTGCAATCCTTTCTAAGGCTCCCATTGCCTTGATTCCACTTAGATAATCTTGTATTTCTATACTTAGGAAGATTGAAACTTTATAATTCAAAGCATATATAATAAAGCATTTGAACTAGTCTAGGCCCTATAGTTTTTTTTCCTGTAAAAACTCTGATGTTCCATATACTCTCTTTAATTATCTAGGTATGATAGATCTTCAAATTAATTTGTACATTTAAATGAATCAATTGCACCCTCTATACAATTATTGCAAAAAAAATCAACATCTTTAGAGTAGATGATTGTGCTAAAAAAGGGTTTAACAGTGAAACTATACTAAGAAATTCTCATATCCATCCTCAACCTTCCTATACATACATGTTATGGCAGATAAGTTGTTGATTTATTGCACTTATAATATATTGTTATTAGAAAAAATAATTTCAACAATTTTTTAGTAAATTTAAATGATTTGAGTGTAGGTTTTAAAGTTAATTTCTTTTAAATAATTTTGAAATGTCATTCATAATGATTTTAAACACCCCATATGCTATTTATGGCTCATAATGGTGTTAATAAAATAGACTCATTTGGGCATTATCATGAGAATAAAAATATAATCTATAAGAAGAATGTTAGGAAAATAACTCATGATGGCTTAGATGATTTCATAAGATTTACATGGATCCATAGTTTAGCTTACTTCTTCATTGTTAATATAGAGATAAACATATAATATAAATTTTTATTATTAATTTTTTTAAATTTTATTACACTAATATTCTTTTCTCTTCAAACTTCAAACATGAGTATGATTTCTCAACAAGATATACTCACCAAAGTAGCCTCCAATACTGAACCACATAATAGAATATTAACCTTTATTACAGTTGCTAATTTTACTTAAAAGCACTCTAAGTTTTAGCTATCATACTTAGCACTTTTAACAATGTGCTCAATAGAGCAATCACTTTGTATGACATCGAACAATGCAACTGCTAATCTCATATCACATCTAGTCACATATATGAACTCTTGTTTTACACCTAGTTGAAGGAAGAAGAAGAATGAATGCTAAAAAATAAAAAATAAAAAAATAAAAAAAAAAAGAAGAAGAATGAATGCTATCTTGTAACCCTTGATTTCTCTTATTTTATAAGAAAATTCATGATGTTAGGTTTAAAGAATTATATATGAATGTGATGTTGCAGTTGGTTGTTATCAATTTTAAAAATAAAAAGTAAATGCTATATATGACTTTTAAATCAAAACTACTGAAGAAAATTAAACTCCACACCTAATAATGTACAACTTCAAGGCTAATGCCTTCTTAATATAGTGATCTCTATATAATATCCGCTCTTAATTATCCATAAGAGTTTATTAAGCACCTAAAGTGTAGTAGTCCATTAGTAATAAATCATTTTTTACTAAGTTACTTAGATTGAGATCAAGTTCATTTTCAAACTTAGAATGTGCCTTATATTGTGAAGTCTTTAAAAGGTTACATTACCAATCTTCATTATATTTCATGTAAGCCCTCATAATGTATAAAAGTTCATGATCAGGTAGATGAATATTCCTATGGTATTATATAGAATATTTGAAGGGATATGTACACACATATCATATAATTCTTATGAATTTACATATCTAACATTTGAAGTTTCATATTTAGATATATAGCACTTATTTCTACATGAAAAGATGCATTTCACTTTAAAAAAAAAAAACTAATTATAATAGCACTTATGGTGTGATATTAAGGATTTAAGTGTTATGTATGTAAATATTAAAGTTTAGATATTTGATATGTAAATAATAATAATAATAATAATAATAATAATAATAATGTTTTAAATATGTAAACTGCCTATAAAAAAATTTAAACTTTATTTCTTGGAGCGAAATTAAAAGTGCATCCGAGTCCATTTAGAACTTTATAGGACTATTAACACTAATGATAAGTGCATTACAAATCTCTTTATTTTACTTATATAAATATAACTTAATATTTCTGCTGGGTGTATTTGTGTGGTCAAATTTGCATTATTTTTTATTAAAACTGTAGCAGGTTTTCAACAAACGTATTAGTCATTTTTCTTAATATCTAAACTAGATAAATTTATTATTAATGCACATAAATTTAAACTGATTAAACCTGTTGCAGAAACCGTGGATGTGTTAGTGTAACTTAATACTTGAGCCGATGTTATTTCAAATATATATATATATATATATATATATATATATATATATATATATATATATATATATATACATGATAAAAAAAGTGACGTTATTCTTACTGTATCTATATATTGAGAGCTTATACCACTTATTATTCTTCCAAATTATTTTTTTATTGCCATTAATTAATACTTAATATTTTGTGTATGAAGTTAGCATGATCTAATTGGTTGAACTATGTTATTTTTATCAACTTTGCTATGTATGGGTTTAAGATAATATGTTGACCAAATGATGTGCAAATAAATACTAATTTTTTATTAATATTTATTTTCAAAAAAGTACGATCAATTTATAAAAATTTTGATACCACTTTTATGCATATTTTCCAATAAAAAAAATCAAAGAATATTTACATACATACCACAAAATTCTTAAATATTTATTTGTTAACATAAAAATTTATATTTAAATATATAAATTTTTTTGGGACATTTGAGCTAATTTAATGAAAAACTCACACTCATAATATATTTAAAAGTTTTGAACTCAAGACCTCTTAATTGAAAGCCTAAATTTTTATCCCTAGGATAAAGTTAATTGCAAATATATCAATACTTTTATGAATGTCACTTTTGAAAAGTAGATGATTGTGATATTTCTATGTGATATTAACATTTTAAGTATGTGTGTGTATATTAAAATTTAGTGTTAAATATGTAAGACTAGTGTCGCATGTATGTAACTTTTAAATTTTTTCAAACTCATACATATAATACATATGTAAGATTTGAACTCATAAATTTATAATTGAAAGTATAAGCTCTCAATGACTAGAATAAAATACTTTATCCAAATAATATTGCTCATAGAGCAAAACTTCACATTTAGAGACTCTTAATCACGTCCCCTACCTGCTCTAAAATTTTATTTACTCACATAGCTATGGATGATATTGATATAAAATATTCTTGATTTGACACTGAAAATTTCACTAATCGAAGCACGAATCTTGATGTCGAAAGCAATCTGATTCTGGTCAAGACAAACTCAAATCAAGTGCTTAAAATATAATTGAAAATTTTGTGATATCAATCGTCTCCTAAATGTTGAGTGTTTATAGTCAAATCGAGCGTCTTGACAAGCCCCATCTAACAAGCCTAAGATCTCATAATTCTGACTTCATTTGAGCATTCAAATACTTAAAATACATAAGATGATCAAAGGAATCATTTCGAGCCATCCGATGGAGTGGTTTGGATTTTGCATGTATTTACAGAAACATCACTTCTCTAATCTATAAATAACTCTTCATTCTTCATATGAGGGGAGACCGAAGCAAAAGAGAAGAGAGAGTTCTAAAACATGAAGATCCTAAAAGCATAATCGTGCCACCACTCCACGGTCGCCGACCACCGTCGTCAGCCGCCAACCATCGCCGACCGTCGCCGTCGGCCACCACCGCCGTCAACCACCATCGCCGGTCATCATCGCCAACCACCGTTGCCGGTCATAGCGCAACCACTGCGCGGTCACCACTGCGCTGGTCTTGCTGCCGACGCTGCCGTCGGCTGGCCACCATCGATCATCGTCGTCATACCACCATCGTCGGTCATCACCGCTGACCACCGTTGCCAGTCATAGCCGCCGACCACCATTGCCAGTCGTCGCCGTCGACCATCGTCGCCAGTCGCCGCCGCCGACCATCTCTGGTCGTCGCTGCCGACCATCACCGGCCGCCGCCATCAACCACCACCATCGATCATCATCATCATCGACCACTGCTGTCAGTCACTACTGCCGACTACCGCAGGGCATCGTTGCCAACCATATCCACCGGTCATCACCACCGCCGACCATCGCCGTCGGGCGCTGACCATCGCTGTTCACCATCACCAACTACAACCAACAACTGTTACAATCTAACCATGACTATATAGCTGTTGTTATTCGATTTGGATTCTCATTGTCGCTTCTTATATAATTACGTAATATTTGAAAATTTTGTACTTTGAAATAGATACATAGTGGAAGATTTTCTTGGGCTAGCCAGTGATTTTTCCCTCTTTTAAGATTTTTCACATAAAATTGCAGGTTTTCTTATTAATTCTTCAAGCATCATTGTGTTGGATTTACAATAAAAATAAAGTAAACTTTTATTATCATGATTGGTTTTCACATATGATATTGGTGTGTCACGGGAAAGCGATTCTCATTATTTCATCATGTCTGACGACCAAGTTTCCCAACAAGATCAAAATCACGAGCCACGTGGAGCATTTCATGCTTTTAAGGAGTGCATATGAAGAATGAAGATTCATCAAACTTCGATCCTTCAGCTTTTGTTGGAGACTGGAGGGAAACTTTTAATTTCAAAAGATTATCCAAATCAATATTCTGGATATCTAATTGATTATCAGTTCGAGAAGCAAGTCAGTAATACTCATGAAAAAGGCAAAGGTCAAGGAGCAACTTTGGCTACAAGCTCAAACAAATATTTTGATTTGACCCCTTCCACATAGGTTAACATCATCGAGCAAAGACTTTGACAAACAACCTCAGGTAGGTCAAAGCTTCGCACCTACTCCTCATAGGTTAACATCATCGAGCGAAGACTCTGACAAATAACCTCGGATAGGTCAAAACTTCAGACCTACTCCGCACAGGTTAACATCATCGAGCAAAGATTCTGACAAACAACCTTGGATAGGTCAAAATTTTGCACATACTCCACACAGGTTAACGTCATCGAGCGAAGACTCGACAACAACCGGATAGGTCAAAACTTGACTCTACGCAGTTAACATCATCGAGCGAAGACTCTGACAAACAACCTCGGATAGGTAAAAACTTTGTACCTAGTCCCCACAGGTTAAATGTCATCGAGCAATACTCTGACAAATAATCTCAGAATAATCAAAATATTTAACCTCTTCCACACAGATTAACGTCACACTTTGATAAAACAACCTTGGATAAGAGTTAAAACTATTGACTTCTTCCACACAAGTTAAATTTCACCGAGTAAAACTCTGATAAACAACCTCGAATAGATAAAAACTTCACACCTACTCCACACAAGTTAACGTCATTGAGTGAAAACTTTGGCAAATAACCTCGAATGAGTCAAAAATCCCCAGCGAATTCGATTCAACCTCTTTCATATAGGTTAATGTCATCAAGTAATAGTTTGACAAACAACCTCAGATGGGTAAAAAATATTTGGCAGATTCAATTCGACATCTTCCATACATGTTAACGTCATCAAGTAATACTTTGACAAACAACCTCGAATGGGTCAAAAATCCTCAGTGGATTCAATTCAACCTCTTCCAAAAGGTTGTTGTCATCAAGTAATACTTTGACAAACAACCTCGGATGGGTAAAAAATCTTTGGCGGATTCGATTCGACCTCTTCCATACAGGTTAATTTCATCAAATAATACTATGACAAACAACCTCGGATGGGTGAAAAATCCTCAACGGATTCGATTCAATCTCTTCCATACAAGTTATTGTCCTCAAGTAATACTTTGACAAACAACCTCGGATATGTCAAAAATTCTTGGCGGATTTGATTACCTCTTCCATACAGGTTAGCGTCATCAAGTAACACTTTAACAAATAATCTCAGATGGGTCAAAAATCTACAGCGGATTCGATTCAACCTCTTCCATACAGTTTACTGTCATGAAGTAATACTTTGACAAATAATCTCGGATGGGTCAAAAATCCTCGGAAGATTCGATTCGACCTCTTCCATATAGGTTAACGTGATCAAGTAACACTTTAATAAACAACCTCGGATGGGTCAAAAATTCTTAACAGATTCGATTCCACCTCTTCCACACAAGTTAATGTCATCAAGTAACACTTTGATAAGCAACCACAGATGGGTCAAAATCACCGGTGATTGATTGATTTCTTCCATACAGTTAATCATCGGTAACACTTTGACAAACAACCTGATGGGTCAAAATCCTCAGCATTGATTCAATCTCTTCCATACAAGTTAATGTCATCAAGTTATACTTTAACAAACAACCTCGAATGGGTCAAAAATCCTCAGCGGATTTGATTCCACCCCTTCTATATAAGTCAACAACATCAAGTAACATCATGAATAATTACACTATGAAATTATCTACCAAAACTTTTGAGTTTTTTTAGGAATGATTCATAATCAATACTTCGCAGTTGTCCATTGGAGTTTCAAGAAAATTAATTTTCTATGAACTATATCTTGATTGCCTCAAACGGGTGTACGGCGAGATTGACCCCTCTCGAGGGGGCGGAGCGCCTTGAACATAGGCCTTGATCGCCTCCAAACCGGTCCGGTCCACGAGGGAGTTGACCTCTTTGAGGGAAAATTGGAGCCTCACCATATGAAATACGGGCCTTGATCGCCTCCGAACCCGGTCGGTCCTATGAGGACAGTTGATGTCTCTTTAAGGGAAAATCGGAGCCTCACCATATGAACTACGGGCTTTGATCGCCTCCGAACCCAGTCAATCCAACGAGGATAGTTGACGTCTCTCTCGAGGGAAAACTAGAGCCTCGCCGTATGAACTACGAGCCTTGATCGCGGTTGATCAGCGAGGGCGGTTGAGCCTCTTTGAGGAAAATTGGAGCCTCAGTATGAATTATGGACCTTGATGGCCTCCAACTGATCCAGCGAGGATTGATGCATCTCGAGGAAAATCGAGAGCCTCCATATGAACTACAGGCCTTGATCATCTCCAAACCCGGTCGGTCCGACGAGAATAGTTTATGCCTCTTTCAAGAGAAAATTGGAGCCTCGTCATATGAACTACGGGCCACGATCACCTAACCGGTCGGTCGACAAGGCAGTTAGCCTCTTTGAGGGAAAAGCCTCGGATGAATTACGGCCTTGATCGCCTCAGAACACAGTCGATCCGACAGCAGTTGCGCCTCTCTTGAGGGAAAATCGGAGCCTCGCCGTATGAACTACAAGCCTTGATCATCTCCAAACCGATCGGTCCAACGAGAATAGTTGACTCCTCTTTCAAGAGAAAATTGGAGTCTCGTCATATGAACTACGGGCCTTGATCACCTCCAAACCCTGTTGGTCCGACAAGGATAGTTGACGCCTCTTTCGAGGGAAAACCGGAGCCTCATCGTATGAACTACGGGTCTTGAATACTCAGAACCGGTCAATCGACAATGACGGTTGGCGCCTCTCGAGGGGTCATTGTATGAACTACGGGCCTAATGTCAACTAGTTGGTCCGAGGACGGTTGGCGCCTCTCGAGGGAAATCGGAACCTCACCGTATAAGTTATGGGTCTTAATCAGCAAAACTAATGACCTTCTTCTAAGAAGAAGGTCAAAGCTTCACTGACAACAGAAAGAAAAATAATTTTTTTTTACCATAACTTTTGAACTTCTGCTAAATAATTTCTCATCCAACACAGAAAAATACTAGAGCATATAAGTTGTGTGTCCTTACTTGACCATAGGTGGGTTTTTATAGATTCACTATTGGAGAAAGAGAAAATAAATTAAAAAAAATACTCATCTCCTCATTATGGTATTTAATTAGAAAAAAAACTCTCTCCTCATTATGAAATTTAATTTAAAAAAAAACTCTCACCTCATTATGACATTTAATTAGAAAAAAATTATCTCCTCATTATGACATTTAATTAAAAAAATCTCATCTCTTTCAAGACTAAATGTCGATATATATATATATATATATATATATATATATATATATATATATATATATATATATATATATATATATATATATAATCAAATAAATAAATATTAATAATTAATTAGTTAATAAATAAATTAATATATATAATATATGTAATTACAAATCATAATAATAAGTAAAGTTATTTTATTTTATAACAA
Source organism: Cymbidium sinense (assembly GCA_021442155.1). Classification (NCBI taxonomy): domain Eukaryota; kingdom Viridiplantae; phylum Streptophyta; class Magnoliopsida; order Asparagales; family Orchidaceae; genus Cymbidium; species Cymbidium sinense. The sequence goes on along the minus strand of CM038221.1, from coordinate 119,445,319 downwards.
AAAGTTTAATATATTTTTGAATGAAATAAGTAATGTCATCCAAAAATAGGGGGTAACTGACATGACACTGAAAATTTCACTAGCCGAAGCACGAATCTTGATGTCGAAATAAATCTGATTATGAGTCAAGACAAACCCAGATCAAGCGCTTAAAATATAATTGAAAAATTTGCGATACCAGTTGGCTCCTAAATATTGAGTGTTTATAGTCACATCGAACGTCTTGACAAGCTGGATCTAACAAGCCTAAGATCTCCTAATTCTGATTTCATTTGGGCATTCAAATACTTAAAATACATCGGATGATCGAAGGAATCATTTCGAGCCGTCCAATGGAGTGGTTTGGATTTTGCATGTATTTCTGAAGCGTCGCTCTAATCATAAATAACTCCTTCTTGAGGGGAGGCGAAAAAAAAGAGAAGAGGCTCAAAGCGAAGATCCTCCAGTATAATCGTGCCACCACTCCGGCGCCACCACCGTCGGCCAATCACCGCCGACGTCGTGGTCGACCCGCATTGTTATCGCCCGTGTCAACCATCGTTGTCGGTCATCACCATAACCAGTCTCCACCGTCGCGTCAGCGTCGACGGCCGTCGTCGCCGTTGTCAACCACCGCCGGCCGCTACCGTCAGCCACCATCATCGATCATTGTTGTCATCACCAGGTCGGCGGTCATCACGCGACCAGCGTGGCGTCATTCACCATCGATCATCATGGTCATCACCACGTAGACCATCGTTGCCGGTCATCTCAGGTCATCACACCGTATCGGCTGTGCCATTGTTCATTATCGACTGCTAACAGCTATTCTGAATAATGATTATATAGTTATTGTCGATTCAGGATTCTTGTCAACCATTCTAATATCTGATTTTGTAATCGTTATCGAAAAAATTTTGTACTCTGAAACAAATAGTGGAAGATTTTTTTCTTATCTTTATGATTTTTCTCTCTTTTGAGATTTTTCCAGTAAAATTCAGAGTTTTTTTTATTAATTAACTCTCTACGTATGGGTTGGATTCCTCAAAAAAATTAAGACGCAAACTTTTATTTTAATACAACTAATTTTTTAGCACGCAATAATTCTATTTTTAGTCATTCATATATATATATATATATATATATATATATATATATATATATATATATATATATATATATATATATATATATATATATATATATATATATATAACATGAATGTTTTTTTTATGCTGTAAAAATTCTTCATATTTACTGACATATATTGTTGAAAAACAAGATCCGTTATAATATTCTAAAATGTGCAGTTACAAGGGATAAATTTTTTATAAAAATTCAAATAAATATATTTTTTTTTCAAAAGAGAGCAATTAATATAAGAGCAAAGATCAAACCTAAAAAGAAATATCGTCAATAATGACTCAATAATGATCATATATTATAAAGATCAAATTCGTGTCGCTCATACGCGCCGTTCTCCTCTTGCTCGATATTCCTTCAACTTTTAAAGCTTATATATTTAGGGCTGTTTGATTTCGAGTACTTACGGTGTAAAGTAATTAATCTGTATTTTTCTTTTTTTAGGTGTTTGGTATGCGGTAATGTAATTCTGTAAATTTTGAGTATTTTATTTCTCTTTTTATTTTCTTTTAGTGTAAATGAAATCGCTGAAAGCGTATTCAAATACACGAAGCGCTTGAGAGCGGGCGGAGAGCGGAAATTTTTTTTTTTCTTTTTCGAGGGAGCAACGCGGAAAAGCAATTATTTTTTTTTCCTTTTAATTTTTTTTTTCGAAATTGCTGAATCCGTAAAGTTAATTCTAATTTTAATTAAAATAAATATTTTATAGCTTAATTAAGATTTAATAAATATAATTATATTTATTCAAATTAATGATAAATAATTTACGATAAATAAAAAAAATTAAAATATTTATTAAAATTTAGTTTATTTAGTACAAAAATAATTAATGATTAAACTATTTATTAAAGAAAAGTAATTTAATAAATAAATATTAAATTTTGATGATTAATTTATTTAATAAAAATTCCTATTAATTAATTAATATTTAATATAGTAATAAAATTATATATATAGATATATATATATATATATATATATATATATATATATATATATATATATATATATATATATATATATATATATATATATATATATATATATAAATTAATATATAAATATATATATATATATATATTTTATATATATATATATATATATATATATATATATATATTAAATTTGTAAATTAATTATAAAATAATAATATTCAAATTTTTATTTATTTTATTATTTTAATATCTTAAAAAATTTGTAAATTAATTACTAATAATTAAATATTCAAAATAAATTTTATTTATATTTGATTTTATTTTAATATCTTAGAAAATTTATAAATTAATTACTAATAATTAAATATTCGAAATAAATTTTATTTGTATTTGATTTTATTTATCTTAGAAAATTTATAAATTAATTACTAATAATTAAATATTGAAATAAATTTTATTTGTATTTGATTTTATTTATTTTTTTTGAAAAAATTTTATTTATATTTTATCTATATTTTATTTGATAATATTTATTTTTAATTGAATACTTTAATTAGTGAATAAATTCTATAATTAATTTACATATAATAAGGTGTTAATACAAATATTTACTTTATTCATCCAAAATATTTACTGATCTGATTATTTCTTTACTTTTCATATATCAACCAACGAAAATATAGTTTACGTGTATTTACTTTTCGTAGACCAAATAATTGTAAAGTCTCGGAATTCATTCTATTCACTTTCTGTTTGTATTTCATTTAGTCTAAATCAACCAAACCAGGGATGTTGGGTTTCTAGATTTTAGTAGAATTTAGGCCCAGGGAAACAGGATTTTGGACAATTTAAATCAACTGCTTTTGTAATCCCGTTAAACCCCGCTTTCTCGAGTTAAATCCGGATTTAGTAAATCATGTTGGTAGGCAGATTTACGAGATTTAGAGAAGTAGAAGCGCGAAAAAGGGTGGGAGGGAAGATGAGGATTGCCTTCGCGATGCCATCCTCTTTTTCGGGCAGCAGCGAAGCGCAAGGGGTAAGTACAAAGACCACGGTATTCCTCAACTTCTTTCCCAAGTTAAATCCGGATTTACTAAGGTATGTTTGATTTGAAAGCAAAATGAAGTAAAATAATATAGAAATTTCATATTTTTTTATAATTAGCATAATATAAAGTAAAATTTTAAAGTGATATAATATATTTAAAATTTATTAGAAGGTTAAATTTTAATGTATTTTGGAATTCGTCAAAATTTGGTGAATTTTAAATCATTGTGATATAAAATCTTATGGCACTTCTCGACACGGCCCACTCGGCACCCACCGCTTGTCGGCCGCCACCCAAAATTCTCAAAATAATTTATATTTTTTTTATCAAACATAAAAAAACTCCTACATTTGTAAAATTTTTAACCAAATAATCTAAAGTAATCCAAATATATTGCATTCTTTTTACACTGTATTTTTTTATACTGCATTTTTTTTTTCAGACAATCTAACAATCCCTTAATTCTTTTGGTTGGTGGATTAATGGGGTTATTGTTTTCTTTAGTGCGATTGATTGTATTTGAGCTATTTATTTAATATTTAGGATATACTATATAAACTTAGGCTCAATGAAATTAAATTTGTGTCATGCTGAGTCTATAGTTGAGAATTGATTTAATGATTAGTTAGAATAACTAATTGTAAACTAATCATTTGGATGCTGACTTTAGGTTGCCACAGATTCATTTTTATAATTCACAAGTAATTTGATAATGGATTTCTTTGGGATTAATTACTAAGATAACTTGGCTCATTTGTTAAGATTGAATGAGTTGGTCTGATTAGTAGTTCAACAAAGATTCCTTAGTTCATAGTTCTTAAACAATTATTCAAATAATAAAAAATTGACTCGTTTGCTACGAGTGAATGAGTTAGCTCATTTTTTACGATTCAATGAGTTGGTCGGATTAGTAGTTCAACATGCTCCGATAGGTTGTCGGCATGTTGCGATGCCAAAGCAAAAGTATGAGTGTAAATAATTGATATGTTCTACAATTAAAATTAGAAGTATTTAATTTCCATTGCTACCATTTTTGGCTTGCAAACTCTTATTTGCTTTTGTTATTCTAGTTTATGTATACAATTTTATTTACTTTAACAATGAGTCAAGAGTTAATTTTGTTGATCTTATTCTACGATGAAGAACTGAGTGTTGCTGACTAATTTATTACAACTTGCACTAGTCAGAAAAATTATCCCATTAAAGTTCAATGGCACATGAACTTGGACAATTTGAAACACAAAATTTTGAAGGTCACTACATATTGATTCATGAAATTACACAATTTATCGGACATGTTGTTTTCCTGTGGCAACGACTTTATAGAATCGTTCATTTTTGAAGATGAAGTTTATGATGTCATATTAAATGAAGCTTCTCGTCAGACATTAGTTTCATAGAAGCATAACATTCCAATACTGCTTTCGCGGCAACTGGCACTTTCACAGTGCAATGAAATATTTCATCAAATTATATATAGCACTTCATTTCACTTACTACAACTATGACACGACCAAGTTATGAGGTATTGAATCTATGATAATTTGTTTTCTCATATAACTTAATTTTGTTACTTCGCAAACCATGTGTAAAAATCTTGTTAATTATGTATAATATTAATTTATAGATCAATAATGACTGTTGACTTTCATTCATAGGAACAAACTATGACACCTTGTTCACCTCCATTTGATGACTATAAGATAATGAATAGTGACTCAAGTTGTGCATTTAAGAATAATGATAGTGATGATGACTTTGCAACTGACCTACCTACCTCAAGTGAGGATATTGTTAGTAATGATCTTATAAAAATCATTCTTTCAAAAATATTGAACAAGAAACTGTGATGATATCCAATAATGATTATGTGCGTATTTGTCAAACAACAAGAGAATAGGATGAGGAGGTTATTTTTTATGGCCATATGATAGCACTTTATTTTCAGATGATATTGATATTTCAACTTGTTGAAGAGATGTGTTTTTTTTAGTAAAACAAGTCTTCTATTCGTTATTACTGGTTGGTCGATACATAATAATAATCAGTTCAAAATAAATTTGTCAAATCAGAAGAACTTCATTGTAATTTGTGCACAATATAATAACCTTAATAGAGCATGTTAATGGCTATTGCATTGTAGTCGTAACAAGCTTGTGAGAGGTGCTTAGAGAATATTATGAATTGGAGATGATCACATATGTATAAATACATTAATAAGCAGTGGTCATCATCTGTACACTTCCAAATTTATTGCTTATTTATGTCTACCTGTGATAAAACATCAAATATATTCAAATATAATAAAAATTTAATGTCAATGTATCTTATATGAAGGTTTGATATATAAGATATAAGACTATAAAGACAATTTTTGGCAACTAGGAAGAGTCCTTCTAGTTGCTCAATATTTTCATGGAAGCAATGAGCTCTGTTTTACTTGGTAAAATTTATAAAATACAATCAACAACCTCCCATCATTTTTAGAGAATTTTCTAGGCTTTCGGTCCATTGATTTTACTTTGGGGATATTATTTTCTTATCTTGGGAACATATAAATATTGCATGTGCCAATATCTTTTATGAAATTATGATTATTCTTATTATGTTGCTTCAATAGGTGGAACAAAAGATATGTGCATCAAATGCCTATGGGGAACATAAAGCTTTATAGAAATCAACTTGAAGGTTTGTTATAGAGTCAGGTACAAATATCAAAAAAAATTAAATTATAGTTATTTTCTTAGTTATTCTTCGTGATCGAATTCGACTTGTAGCATAAACATGCTATTTGGAAGCCATGCACTTAGAAGATTAGACAATGTGTAATATACATTTGCTTGGTATGCGAAGAAATTTGACTGACACTTGTTTCACTTATCAGCTGGAAGAAGGTGGAGTGGTACATACCTGATAGAGTTCTTTGATAGTTTGGATGGTCGTGGAAAAGCTAATGTCGATTGGGTTGAGTATCATCAACTTTATATATTTATCTAGGAGAGGATGAGAGATCACATAGTTTATATTACAATGGGAAAGAGGACAAACATCTTGTAATTAATCAGTACATGTCATGATTTAGATCATAGGCATCACTTTATTTGTTAAAGACCCTAACAAACCCTCCCACCACATATTATCACAGATCATCTGTAGAGTGAGCATATGTGAGTAATTACAATAACCATATTTAAAAGAACAAAGTAAGATCTCTTTGATTTGATTTGAGTAAACAAGAGCTTATATACTCTTAAAATAATGTGATGAAATCCCATATAAGAATATAAGCATAGAGTCAAGTCTGTGGATATTTAAACTACTCACATTGAGTTCTAAATAATCATGAATTGATTGAATCAAAACTGATTAAATTGACCATCATATCCCTTACATGAATATCTTCTTACAATAGAGAGAGATTCATGTGTGATTCCTCCACTATTTGAGGTTAAAATAGAGCCTTCAATGAAGCATTTGTTTTCTCATTACTATTAATAGCCTCATTGAATTATTAAATTTACTAATGCACCTTTTATATTACATTATTTTGTGAATTGTTCATTTCTAATTGCTCCCTTCAATGAGAGACATTAAAGTATTATCACTCATGGCCTTCATCTTCTTCATCTTAGTTGGATGTAGGCAAGTTTAGAAATTGATAAATAAAAAATATTAAAGGTAATCATCTATATTTATAATGCTTAATATCAAAAAGCACTTGAATACAACACTAATGTTCTTTTTCATGATATATACTCTATAATAGGAGTGATGGTATTGAATCACATAATAAGGTTGACATTTGCTTCTTCATCAACCACATTTCATAATCCTAGCAAATAAAATGTCCACCATCATTGCTATTAAATATGGTCAAAAAAATTTCAATGTATTAAAATTGTGAAAAAAAATTATAATACTAGCAACTTTGTCTTAATAAATTCTAACATAAAAAATCCCACTACACCATTGCATTAAAGTTCATTTGCATCAATATAATAAGTAATATATTGAAATAGAATATAGATTACTGGTTGTAAGAATCGTATGAGATCTCCTATTTCCTATCCTAGGATTGTTAGATTTAAATTGGAATTGATTGTTTTATGTCATCATTTGTTTCCTATCACTTTAAACTGCTCTTCTTATTTTCAGTATCCTAGAATATATGATTGTATATCAAATAAATAGATACTTCTTTGAATTAGAGTCAAGCTCATCTCTACCATGCATTTTTTCTTCTTTTAAGATTTAACCTTGTAATTCCTTACTAATATCCTTGAATCAAGAGTTAGTAAACATTTTATGGCTGATTTTTTTTAACTGATCTGCAAGCAAGTTGCCTGATTAATAGGTGATTTACATATGTACTTAAGTCGCTCGTTTAATGGGTGATTTGTGCCGATTTATAGCAGTCCCGCTAAACGCGATTATACCTATTATGAAAATTTTTAAAGTACTTAAATTATTAATTACGTTTTAAATAATACTTATTTTCAAAATTTAGCTGCAGTACTTTTAGATTTTAAAGAATCAAGCGGTGACAAGTTCGGGTTGTGAATAATAACAGAGAAGAACGGGAGGTCGGTGTCTCAGCTACGAGTAACCTGCCAGAAAAGGAAGCACCTAGACGAGCAGCTGGCAAGCTCGAAAAGGCAGAGTTAATAGATTAATATTTTGATATTAAATTATTCATTTATGTAAAATTTATTTTCTTAGATAATTGAATAAATTCTAACAAAAAGTTGCGAGTTAATGAATGAATTTGAATATTAGTACATTATTATTTATCAAGTGGTTTGTTGGTAGGTCAACAAAATGCACATTTGATAATAGTTTAATATATTTTTACAATTTATTTTATGTTAATGTATTAATTTTCTTAAATTTTATATATTTTAAAAATTATTTATATTACTAGAAGTATAATTATAATTAGAACAATAAGCAAATAGCTATATGAATAGATAAAAAAACTAGTCAATCTATCTCAACTCTGCACCACTGTCATGGCCGATGTCTTCCCAAGAAGTCTGTATATAGACGAATCATCTAACCTTCACAGCCTATGATTTCTCCTCTTTGCCCATCACTTGGACTATGCCCTCTGAAGTTTCTTATAATTTTGTCGTGTGAGACCTCGACACCATCAGAGGGAAAAAACATCTTTTGTGTTATGTACAACCATGCAAAGAAGATACTGACTCCCTCGGTGCTTAGTATCTCATTCCTTCCCTCGTTAATCGCAACATGTACTTAAAGAGGAAAACAAATAAATAAACATTATAGTAGTTGAGGAGTTAAAGTGATAATGTAATGATTAAAGTGATATTATAATGACCTATAGGTAGGGGTGTAAAGGAAGCCGGTAATTTAGGTGTTCGCTCATTAAGAAATTTTTTTGTTCAATATCGGCTCTTTAACTCGTACGTTCATTGTTCATGTTGAATTTGTTCGTGTTCGTTAACATTTTGTTAAATTGAATTCGTTAAGTTTTATTTATTTATTAATATTTAAAAATATTAAATTTAATAAAAAAATTTTAATACAAAAATACAACTTTATAGTTGTCTATTTATAAATTATGGAGTGTGGAGGACTAACAATAAAAATGATCTTTTCAAAAATAAATTTTATTATAAACAAAATTATATAAATCAAAATTACAATTGAATATCATAATATGATGTAATAACATAATTTATTATTAACAAAAATTTGATTTACTACAAATATGATTTACTACATTTGAATATGATTGAGTACACAAAAAATTAAAAAACTAAAAAGAAATAAACAAATGAGTACAATCCAATCATACAATTATACAAAACAAAATGAAACTTTAACATCTTTCAAACTCGAAATAATGTTGATAATCTTGGCTTGATTATTCACTCTCTAGTCTCCATAAGTTATCAAATTTGTCATATAAGATCTGTTTTTGCCTCTTTATACTTGAATACTTCTTTCTGCACTATATAAACAAAACAAAAAAAATTTATGTTATATAATTATTGAATGTGCTTAGTTTGAAATTTTATATTAGATAATCAATGATGTCGTCATAGCTTGATGGGTTATGACTGCTTAAATTCTTAAAGAACACATAAATCCAAAATTCAATGAAACAACAAATAAAATGAAAGCAAATAAAAAAATAGAACAAAATAATAACTAAACAAGAGATATATAAAATATTTTATCAACGTTGCATCTCATATTAAAAAAGATTTAACATCACAACCCATTAAAACCTTAAATCTAATTCAAAGATAAAATCAAGAGTAGTATTGAATATTGATAAATTAAGAATTAAAATACAATGAAACAACAAATAAAATGAAAGTTGCAGTCAAAAAATAATTGAAACAGACCCAACTAAACAAGATATATAAGCAGATATTTTATCAAGTTAGATCTCATATTAAAAAAGATTTAACATCAGCCTTTAAACACCACAACTCTTAACAATTCAGCATAAAACCAAGAATAATATTGATAAACTAAGGACCAAAATACAATGAAACAATAAATAAAATGAATACATGTATGTAGCCAAATCTAATAATCTAGAAGAATTTGAGAGAATCAAGTAAATACATCTCATAATAATCGCAAGTATTTTTAGTTGTTGTATCATGGAAAATTTGATTTCTTTCTGAAGCATTAACTTGCCAATTTATAAGTGAGAAATTTGATGGCATATTGTGTATATATTCCATGTGGAGTTTCTCCCTCACGGCTAAAAAAACAAGAGAAAATAGCAACTAGATTGATCTCAAAATAACGGCAAAGATAGTCAAATAGTATTATGCAGTAAAACAAGCTCACAGCTCATTAATATTGATGGCTTCTTTAATTATAAAATGAGTTCAATTTGAAATTTTTGATAAAACCAACTTATTTGATAAGGTAAAGACCAAAACACAATAAAATAACCAATAAAATATGTTGTTTTGTAAATGGCTTCTCATTTAATTATGTTTTGCTTTCCTGGGATTAAAAGAAGAAAAGCCTCATGCTTCATGTTTATGTTGACTTTGTATGCTTAATATATCAAATTTACAAGTGCTGGAAGAATCCCTCCTAAGACTTTATCAGCTAATCAATGATGCATTCATAGCACGATGACTGCTTAAATTCTTTAAACACCAAGAAATGATAAAATCAACTTATTCAACACACTAATTTCGGTTTCATATTAAAAGGTTTAAAAAAAATTTAACAATGAGGCCAAAATGACTAATTTGAATCATATCATATCAAATATATTGAAGTCCATAATAGCAACCATTTTATCAAAGCTAAGTTGCATCTCATTTTAAAATTGGTTTAACATCACAAGTGTTTAGGGTTTACTATCTATATGTAGCTCGTGTAGTACTCGATTTCAATTTGGTATTGTATTTATAAATAAAACAGTAAATTAAATGAAAGCTGAGACAATAATAAATTAATAATTAGAAAATAAAATAAAATAAAGACTAAATTGATTCTTACCAAAGGATTCTTGATGTTGCTTTGAGAACATTTAATCCCCAAAACAAAAGTTAATAGTTTTCTTGAGATAAATAGCTTACGTAATAATCAAAACTCTCATGACAAAAGCGTTGTTATAGAATTGTCAAGACATCCCTAGCAACTTTGGGTAAGTATGGATACTTAAGAGTATTCATCCTCCACCAATCAAGAACATCAAATTATTCTGTACTACATTGATATAACTCTTCTTTCAAATATATTTGTAAATCTATTTTTGAAGGTTGAACGGAACCAGATGCAATAACAAAATCAGTAAAACCTAACATACAATCAAAAGGAGATGAAAATGATGACTCTCTTTGTAGTTGTGAGAACTCAAGTGCAGTTATTGTTGCTAAACTACAACTAGCATTATTAGAAACATACTGATTATAAATCTCCAAAATAACTGCTTCAGCTTCTTTTATTTTGAATTCTATCTTTGAATGTGAGTATATCTTTGGAAATGTAAAATTTATGAACTTCATCTTTAAGCATGGATCTAACACAGCTACTACAGATATTAGCAAATTACATTCTCCCCAGTACTTGCCAAATTTAATTTTCATAGCATTTTCCATTTTTTAAATATATTAAGTTGATGAATTGCATTCCTCCAACAACTTCTTAACGTGCATAACAATAGGTAGAAGAATATTTGCAGTAGGATATGTCAAACCAGAAATCATTTTTGTGACATTATGGAAAACAACAAGAAACTTCCTAATAAACTCATACCTTTGCCAATCAAAATCAGATGGCAATCACTTGTAATTGCTATCTCGGGCTGCATAATGGTGGAATACACTATGAAAAATAAATGCAGATTCAAGCATAATATATGTAGAATTTCATCGTGTAGGAGCATCAACAGATAAACCGTTTGAAGTGGAAATCCCTAATTGCTTTGCCACCTCCACAAACTTATGTAATCTAGCATGAGACTTTTTAAGATATTTTATTAAATCCCTGATTTGATAAACAATATCATGAATCTCTTTTAAACCATCTTGAACCATTATATTCAAGATATGAGCACAACATCTGACATAAAAGAAATAACTCATAAAATGTAACTTACCTCTTGGCTGAAAATTAGATTTGAGAGCATTAGCGATAATATCATTCTTTCTAGAATTATCCAATGTAGTTGTGGAAACGTTATCCTACAAATTCCACTCCAACAAGCATTCACATATAACATCACAAATAAAAGTACTTGTGAGGTTCAAGCTCAAAGCGATAATACACTTGTGTAATTTTCAAGACTCATCAATATAATAAATTGTTAAGCACATGTACCCCATTGTTTGATTAGAAGTCCAACAATCAGATGTTAATGAGACAATAGGTATACTTTTAAGATATGCCTTCAGCTTTTCTTTTTCTGCTTCATAAACTTTCATGCAATCATTTTTATAGTATTTCTAGAAACTCTTTCATAATTATGATTTAAGACCTTCAACAAAATATTGAACCAAGTATGCTCAACCATCATAAAAGGATACTCATGCACAATTATCATTTTTGTTATTATTTCTCTAACCTAAAGACGATCATAATTCTTTGGATCAGTAAAAATATAAATTTCAATTTCTGAACTAGCATCAGAAGGCATAAAATTTAACAATTTTTTCATTTTATTTGGCAACTCCACAACTTGTTTATTTTTAACTTTGATCTTATCACACTCCCTAACATGCCTGAGAAGTTGTGAAGTGGTGCGAGTCTTGGATTTATAAAATTTTGTACCACAACATATGCATTGTAAATAGGATGCATTGACGCCTTTCAAAGTTGAAATAGTTTTTATAAAGTACTCCCAAACTGTAGACTTCTTTTTCCTAGTCTTCTTAGGAGGGATTCCTCTAACATTAGTATCAAATGTAATTGCTTTTGAAAAACTATGTTGTGAAGAAAGATTAGGATTTTCATTACTATTTCTATCATATAAAGTAATCTCATTACTAGATGATGCAGTTTGAGATATATCAAAATTTGACATGGTAGTAGACTATATTGAAAAAAAATATGTGTCAAAACTAAAGGTATAATCCATATGCTTCAAGAACATTAAAATAATTTATTGTCACAATCCATATAGAAATAGAGCACTTGTAAATTTGACATATTAAGCATACAAAGTCAACTTAAACATGAAGCATAAGACTTTTCTTCTTGATCCCAGCAAAACAAAACATAATTAAATGAGAAGCCATTTACAAAACAACCTATTTTATTTGTTGTTTTATTGTGTTTTGGTCTTTACCTTATCAAATAAGTTAGTTTTATCATTTTTGGGTGTTTGAAGAATTTATCATCGCTATGAAGGCATCATTGATTAGGCGATAAAAATTTCAAATTGAGCCCATTTTATAATTAAAGCATCCATCAATATTAATGAGCTGTGAGCTTATTTTACTGCATAATACTTTTTGGCTATCTTTGTTATTATTTTGAGATCAATCTACTTATTATTTTCTCCTATTTTCTTAGTCGTGAGAGAGAAACTCCGCATGGAATATAAACATACCATGCCATCAAATTTCAGTCACTTTATAAATTGGCAAGTTAATGCTTCATTAAAAAGAAATCAAATTCTCCATGATAGTGACAGCTAAAAAATACTTATAGTTATTATGAGATATGACTACTTGTCTACTTGCAGCTATTTTGAGGTATGACTACTTGTTGTTCTCTCCAGATTCTTCATTCATGAGGACCATTTATCGGGCTACACCATTATGACTACATTAAGAATTTAGAGTTGTGATTTTTAAAGGGCTGTGATATAAAATCTTTTTTAATATGAGATGCAACTTAGCTTGATAAAATGACTGCTTATATATCTTATTTAGTTAGGTTTATTTCAATTATTTTTTGACTGCAGCTTTCATTTATAAATACTACACTCAAATCAAAATACTACACCATAGTAAACCCTAAACACCAAAATATGCGACATTACAAAATCAAAAGCAGAAGATGTACTTGACATTTCATTGCACATTTCAATCGGCGACACAATTAGATATCGAAATTTCAATAGCATATTAGTATTTTGAGTCATCGAACCCAAGCACTTCAACTCAAGAAGTTAGGCAAAAGATGGAGAAACTAAAAAAGTAATCGATCCGAACCGTAGAAATTAGAAAAGCGGTTTTAGCAATCAGCGGTTCTAATGCTCTACCATGGATTAGAGCGTCGCAGCAAGAATATCAAGTGCTTCTCTTGGTGATAGAAGTAGAGGCCCAGGAAGGAGATTGGGATAGCGGTCGCAGAAATAGGGCAACAGCTAACAGTCGAAGTCATCAAAGAGACGTAGAGATGAAGAGTCGAAGCGATAAAAGAAATTCGACCATCTAAAGCTTAAATAGTTAGGGTTTAGGAATTAGGTTAAGAGTTAAGACTTAATAGAAAATCTCCTCAAATCTGAACCGTTCACTTCAATAATAGAGAGTTTTAATGATTCTTATTTTATCCAAATCATTAAATTAATTTTAATCATTATAATATGTCTAAATTTATTTAATTTAAATATCATTAATTAAATTAATTATTCATGTAAATATAAATTAATTAATAAATAATTTAATGATAAAAATATATATTATATAATTTTTATATAATTATATAAATATTTATTTGTTTCGAGATCGAGCATGAATGAACAAAAGATTGTTCATATTCATCGTTATATATCGAGCCTAAAATAGTTGTTAGTGTTGCGCATACTTTCTGAATGGCGAACAGCTACTTAGAACACGGTTAGAACAAAGAGCTTTTTTGACAGCCCTACCTATAAGCTTTTGATTCTTGTTTTTAACTTAATAGCCATATAAGTTTACATACTATATCAACATGATAATAAGATGATTAGGAGGTTTGACTACAAAAAAAGATTTTTTTTTATAGGTATTTTTCTATATCTAAAGGATTATTACACTTAAATATGATGTTTATATTAAAAATAATTTCAAGCATTTAAGTGATAGAATGTAAATATTTAATATCTAAATCATTACTCAAATTAAATATTTTTGTGCCTATTAAAGATTATTCATTCGTTTATGATATATTATTTTAAAATTTGATCAATTGATCATGAATCTCAAGATAACACATGCATTGATATCTTCTAGAATTAAATTAAAAATCACCTGAACTTTGATTTTAACAAATTTATAATCGAATTATATGCTTCAATGAAATGAACTTGATGGCATCAAAGGTGATCTGATCAAAATACAAATGAGTTCAAGTCAACTCTTGAAGTTTAATTAGAAACTTTAATACATTTATTGAAGGATCAAATGATCTCTGAATTTGATATGACTATAATTGAATCAAGAGGTTTGATAAATGAAGTCTAATGTGCCCAAGATCAGTTAAATTTGATGTTGTTAAGGCATTTAAATGCTAAGAAAATATGTTATGATCGAGATAATCAATGTAGACTATTTGATGGAGTATTTTGAGTTTTAAGTTAAATTTATCAAAATATCCTTTATAAAATTTTATAGATAAGACCTCAATTTCAACATGGAGAGGGAGGGCGAAGGGACTAATCTTAAGAGTATGAAGTCAACTACCACTAAAAGAAATCACTAACTACCGCCAACAATTAGCATTGACCACTATTAGTATTGATCACTAACAATTATCAGTCACCATTATAACCAAGCATTTATCATATGACTATTGTGGTCTAAATTTTGCGCAACAAAAGATAAATGAGCATTTTAAACTATGCAACTCTATCTTCTCTCACTAATTTAAATTTTGATTTATATCTATCAGCACAAGTTTTTTCAGCATGGAACAATTTAAAGTAAGTCTAAAGAACTAGTTCATTTCTTAAATAAAGTTGATACCTAGCATGCCTTATGTGACACCTGTTAATTTAAAGAAATAACAAATATGATTTACCTACGCATTAGAACACCAAGTCATTATTTTATTCCTTTATTTATATTACAATATTTTAATAGCTAATGACTTAATTTAATTGATTGCAATTATATAATGTTGTATCTTATTTTTATTGAAGCTAGAATTATTTGCAAGATGGATTTGATGTAATAAGTTAATTTAGCTATTAACTTTTTATTGTAATGTTTCTTCATACAAAATAAATTTTTGTATGTGAACCATTACCTTAACCTTACATAATTATAAATAAAATCAATGAAAGTGTATTCGAGCATCACAGGCTAATTGTAATCACATTCAAAATAATCTGAAATCATGTATAATTGCTTAAATAATGATTCAAGTGGGAACTTAAATGATGGTCCACTTGTAAGACATAAACGATAACCAATTTATGTTAGTGGATCATAAAACTATATGTGAGCTCGGCTTTAAAAATGTATCCATCTTTTTAATGAATGATCTTTATTACTAATTTTGTTTAATTTATTAGATGACACAATAGAAAGATGCATATGTCATCTTTAATGACCCATCATATTATTCAATTACTTAAAAGGGTATAATTTCTTAATAGTTCCATTTAAACATGTATTTCCTAAGCAATATATTATGTACAATCAACAAATAAATCAAGTTGACCTTGGTATTATATAGTTGTGTTTAAAAATATGATGAGGACACCATGCAGATTTTATTGGGTATTTATTGAAATGATCAAGTATGGCATCAAGAAATAATATACTACCTGGGAAAAAAGAAATATCACCCTACGATGAGCTCAATCATCTAATAAGAACTCCAAAGGAAGATTGGTCTATATGTACTAGAGATTTTTTTTCTCTATCTTATATGGATGAAATAAGGCATGGTTTATTTTAAGTTGGGTTTTAAGTTTGCATTAGAGAAAAGCCCTCATAGTTAATTACATCTTAAGGGAGATGTGATTCCCTTAAAAAAACTTTTGATTAAAGTGATTGGCTAGTGTCTCTATGAATTTTAAAGTTTGACATTAAAGGATTGGGGATTGTTGGTAATCAAGTGGGGGAGCTCAGCTAGGAAGAGTTCTTAATGTAATTTAAGGAAAAATAAGAAGTGCTCGTGATACTAAGAAACCTAGTGAGAACTTCAATCTAACCTATGGTGAGGCATTTATATTTTTGAAATTGGTAATTATTATCATTTGAGTTAACATTTTCTTAGAAAACTTAGACTTATATTCTAATAATACAAGATTTTGAAAATGCCTAAAGGTGAAGATTTATATTTGTAATAAAAGAGAAACAGACTACCTTTGAACCTATGTCTAAACTACTTTAGCACAAGTTAAAAGCTCAACTTAATTTTATTCTTGAAAAATTGGGATTTATTGGTTCACTTCCATGAGAGTGAGTGAACCTATCTTGACTTTTTTGGATTTAAAATCGCTTGGAAGGGCTGTCAGCTAACAACTCCTACAACTTAAAACCTCGTAACCATGTCTTATAAATACAAGATAGTTAGGTTGTTATTTTTTTGAAAAGAAACTTAAGAACCTAAACTTGCTCCCTAAGAGCCTATATTATGACGGGCCTAAGCAATGTCTTAACTAATGTAATAAAATTTCATCTTTTATGAATTTTTAGACTTTTAAATTTTGTTTAAAGCTAAGTGGGAAATTTTTCCTATATACATGATGAAATAAAATTATGGGTTAAACCAATAAGAAGTGTGTTCTTCACTCATGTGGTTGATGTCAACGTCCTACACTCCCTTTAATGTGTGATGAGTGATGATCTCCTATATTCAAGAAGAGAAGAAAATATGAATGAATGATTTATATCCATATTCATAGACCTAGGGTTCCTAATTCTTTTAGTAGATTAATCATTAGGTATTATGGTGAGGTTATGAGTTGTATTATTTTTAGTTAAAGTTGATTTTAAGTTAGGGTAAAAAATTTAGGTCTTAAAAAGCTTACCAAAATCTAGGCTACATACAATAATTGTCACACTTAAATAAACTTATAAAAAGCATGCAATGTTTATTGTGCAAATAAAGTAAATAAACCAAAAAATCAAATTAAATGAATAATAAGAGGTATGTGCGATCTAGTTTCATTGTACACCATAGAAAAGAAAAAAAGTGGGTTGTTAAGCTAAATGCTTATACAGCTCGTATTACAATTACATAAATGAAATTAAAGCAAGCTATGGGGATCTTCATCTTCACTTATCTTTCAAATCTTGGATCTTCCAGGCATCATCGGAACTTCTAGGTCTATGCTTTATAGCCATTACTCATCCTAAACACATGGCCCTAATCATATTATATTATAAAATTATATTTAAAATTTTGAAAAGAAATCCTAACTAAACCTACACCAACACTATAGAAAAATTACAAATTTCTCGTGGCATTTTCGACGAAAGTTTTAGTCAAAAATATTTTTGATAAAATTATTAACTATGGAGGACATCGCACTCACCTAAACTCTACTAATTTTTTTGACAAAATAATCCATCATAACAGTTTTAGCATACTTTTGCAGAAATTCCACTAAAATTATTAATAATAGGGCTTTGAAGCCACTCCACCTCTCTCTCTCTCTCTCTCTCTCTCTCTCTCTCTCTCTCTCTCTCTCTCTCTACGAGTGCTGGGAACAGAGTTAGGGCTCACAAATTTGCATTTGAAACACATCTTTTATCTATGTTTTCTTCATAGAATCAAAGGTATACCTCAATCTCTTTCATCAATTGCTATTTTTTTCCTGATTTAATCTATTTATTTGTGAGAAATAGTAATTTGAAGTTTCATGGGATTTTTGTGATTTTTAGATTAAATCTTATCCAAATTTATTTTAATTTACTAAATCTTGGTTTAAAATATCTATTTGTGTGTATATCTTTAATCGTACATGTTAGATTTTAAATTATTTGTAAATTTTATTTTAATATTTTCTAGTTATTATTGTTCTAATTAGTTTAATGTGCAAAGTTATTAATTATATGATTATCAAATTTTTGATGTATTTATTTAAATTTCACAATATGTGTCGGGTCTAGGTTTTGTTAAGATTTTTTTTTTTATGATTTTAGGCTACTACTAACTACCAAGAAGTTATAAAAAATATCATATTGAATGACTTTGACACTTATGACATTATATGAAATTAGCTATTTATTATACAATCATAACTAGTTATGTAATTTAGGTAGAATGTTAATTGAATTCTCATATATTTTTTTAATTTATCCAACTCATGGATATCTGTAGTGAGTGATCATAGATGTACAATAAATTGTATCCAAGTAGAAAATGAATAATTGATGAATTCTTGAATAGTATTGAGCACTTCATACACGTGGCATCTCAACTTTCATCTTAGATTTTGAAGGAAAGTTTCAATGTCCATGTGCGAGGCACAAGAATCAGGCTTTTTAATTACAACCAAATTATTGGTTCTGGACTCAAGCTACATGTTGATATTGATAATGGTGCCTCAATGAGTCATGCATGCCCTTTAGGTGAATATGATACTAGCTGAACTTATAAAGAAATTATCTATAATTGCTGTTAGGTAGAGTATCCTACGGAGGAGGAGCCACCAATAAAGAAGCTAAAAAGTTCTAACCTACTAAAGGCAGCATAATGATCATTGTGGGAAGGATGTATGAACCACACAGTTTGTATATGACCATAAGAATGCTAAGTATTAAAATTGAATTTAATGTGTTACATGAATGCTTTAATAAATTTGTAGGGTTGCTAAAAGAGACAAACTCATAAGAAAATTTAGTTCTTAAAAACTTATATAGAACAAAAAAGTTGGTGTCAAAGCTAGATCTAAGCTTAGAAAAAATTAATATGTTATGTCAATGATTATATACTATATTATGGATAGCACACATAATATTGAACACATTTTGTGGAGCACCTAGGTTCAAGCCATATAGTAGAAAATAACACAAATAGAAAAATGTACCACACAAGCGTTTGTTCTACTTACCACTAACTCCACATTTGTAGAGAGTGCACACATCCATGTGTTCATCCTAGCATATGTGATGGCATCACAGAGAAACTGCATCACATATCTTGTGTCATCCATTAGGGGAGAAGTGTGGAAGTACTTTAATCATACTTATCTAGATTTTGCAATTGAGCCAGAAATGTTAGACTTGGCCTTTGCGCTACTAATTTCACATCATTTAGTCAGTTCACATCACCGGATTCATGTTGACCAGTGATAGTTACACAATACAATTTACCACTAGGGATGTATATGACAACTCCTTATATAATCTTGACTTTAATCATTTTTGGGCCACATAACCCTAAAGAAAAGATTGATGTCTTCTTGCTACCATTGATAGATGAGCAAAAATTTATAAGATATTGGTTAACTAACATATGATATTACTGTAAAGCAAACCTTTAATATGAAAGCAATACTAATATGTACTATCAATTACTTTCTTGAGGATGTAATGCTATCAAGGTGGAGCAATGCTAAAAGTTAGCTTGTTCATACTACATAAACTTATCAAAGGCATTCACTCTTAAAAATAGCCGAAAAAATTCTTGATTTGATTGTCATCGTATGGTCGTCCATGTTGATCATCCATTCAAAAGAAATAAGAATATTTTTATAAAAAATTGAGTTAAGAAAGCTAAGCCACCTCCAAGATTGAGTTAATATAAATTATGGCATATTGTTAGTTCTATCCCAACTATAATTGATTCTCCTATTTTGTCTAACAGTCATATTTCAGGTTATGGTGTAACCCACAATTGAACGAAGATAAGTATTTTGGGATCTACCATACTGACAGTCTAATTTGATAAGGCATAATCTTGATGTGATGTAAATAGAAAATTTTTTTGACAATATTTTCAATATAGTGATGGATGTTAAGGGTAAAACTAAAGATAATATAAATGTCAAGTTGACTTGAAGGAATATTATCATAGAAAAAAGCAAGACTTGAGAGAGACTACAACTAATACATTTCAAAAGCCTAAAGCCAAATGCTACCTCACATTAGAACAACGGAGAACAATATGTGAGTGGGTACATGCATTGAAGTTACTATATGGGTATGCATCCAATTTGAGTAGATATGTTGATTTGAAAATTGAAAAACTATTTGGAATGAAGAGCCATGACTGCCATATTTTTTGTAATGCTTACTTTCAATTACATTCAATATTTTATTAGAGAAAATTCTAAATTATTTAATCAAGCTTAGACTCTTCTTTAAGGAATTATCCTCGGTTGGATTAAATATGGAAGCTAACTAGAAATAAACATTCCAATCATTATTTGTAAGCTCAAATAGATATTCCACACCACCCAATCCCCGTGCTTTTTTGACTCCATGGAACATGTGCCAATATATCTACTATATGAAGCTAGATTGGGAAGTCCAATGTAATATCACTAGATGTACTCCTTGGGAGGTAGTTATTTATTAGCAGTAGTAATATTTAATTTATGCCTAATTATTTATCAAAATTCATGCAGATTATTGAACAAATTGAAAAGAACTAAGAAGAAAAAAGTGCAGCATGAAGGCTCAATATGTGAAGTTTACTTGGCCATGAGACTACAAATTTCTACACTACTATTTTGAGCTACATGGGTTCATATGATATCGATGGTGTTAGATCTTCACAGGATGTGTTAGATATTTTTTAATTATTCAAAAAATTATTGGATAGAAGCACATTAAGATATCTAAATGATAAGGTGCTTAGGGTAATGACAGTTAATGTTCTTATAAACTACGATGAGATTCAACCTTTTCTTGAGTAAGCATGTCAATGCCACAATATCTCATTTTTATTTTTAAGTGAACATATCTCTTATCTAATTATGTCAATTTAATTATTGAGTTCATGTTATTCGTAAACTTATTAAACTTAGATGACACTATTAATAAGAAGGCTGAAGTTGAATTCCCAATATGATTTAGATTACATGTGAGCGATCATCACTAAGATCTTAATATATTTTCTATATTAATTGCACAACTTTCTTTTTCTACCTAATGTACTAGGTTCATGATTGGAGAAATAGAGAAGAGAATTAGGACCTTCATAACCTATCTTGGGGTCCAATGTGAATTATAAGTGCATAAAATATTTATAATATCAATGGTTAAAAATTTCACACAAGTTCTTGGTCCAAAGAAAAGAAAACATATAACTGGTGTTTGTATTTGAGAAAACTCACATTTAGATGATGAGAAAATTACTATAGAGTTCTACAAGAAGTTGTGTAGTTACAATATCTTAGATCAAATGAGAGGAATATTGTTATATTCAATTATGATTGGTTTGATCTTCTGTGTAATAAAGGAATAAGAAAGCATGTCATATAGGATCACTGAAGTAAATTTGACTTGAAAATATGTTAAGTATGATCCATTTATCTTTACACATCAAGCTACACAAGTGTATTACCTAAGATATCTAGAAAGAATAAGAGAGAAAATGAAATGGGTTGTGGTAATTAAAATCAATCCAAGAGTAAGAGTGGAAGTTGAAAATACTATTGAACTTGCTCATCAAGAGGATGAGATGGCTGGTCTGGAACTTCTAGTTGATGATGTACAGATAGTTGTGAGCTTGATTGATACTAGTGTTAATTATGAATATGTTATTCAATATGAATATGAGAGCAATGAAGATGATGATGACAATGATACTATAAAATCAACTTCTGCTGATTCATCGGAGGAGAACATCTAACACATACATTAAAAGTATTGTGGTGCTTTAATTTGGAGTCTTGTAGACACCATGTACTTATTGAAGTGATTGGGTATGGCATTAATGTATGATGTACTATCTTGATAGATAGAAATATCACCCTACAATGGACCTAATCACCTAATAAGTACTCCTAAGTTAGATGGGTCTTCGTATATACTAGAGATCTTTCTCCTACTTTACAAAGAAAAGTAAAGTAAAGTTTATTTTATGTCAGGTTCTTTAGTTCCCTATGAAAACAAGCTTCCATAGTTAATTACATCCTAAGAAATGAGATTTACTAAAAAAACTCTCGATTAAAATAGTCAATTGTATCTCTATAGATTTCAAGCCTATCTATCAAATGATTAAAATTTTTTGAAAAAATCAAATGGGAATGTTCAATTTGGAAAGAATTATTTTAGATTTTAAAAGAAGATAAGTAGGGAGAACTCATGATACTAGGAGGCTTTACATGTTTGAAACAGAAGATTTATTTTAATTTGAGTTGAATTTTTATTAGAATGTTAGAGCTTATAATCCATCAACACAAGGTTGTAGAATATCTAAGAGATGATGATTTATACTCATAGGAAAACAAATGACCTCGGATCTTAAGTCTAGGATGCTTTAGCATAAGCTAAAAGCATGATTAAATCTATGAAGAAAATGGGTGATAAGGGTTTACCTCCACAAGAGAGGGAAAACCCATCCCAACACTTCTGGACTTACAACCGCCTGGAGTGGCCACCAGCTAACACCTCCTACGAGTTAAATCCATGTGGTCTGGTCTCATGTAATTGCAGGATAGTCATGCTGTTATTTAATTAGAAAGGGAACTAAAGTTCTAAACTCACTCCCTAGGAGACTAGATAATGATTTTAATAAAATTATGACTTAGACTAAATGCATAATTTAAAAAAATTTTATATCATTTTGATGCATAAATTTAGGACAAAGGCTTAGAACAATTTATGCTTAAATGCATGATGAAATAAGGTTATTGGCTAAATCAACAAAAAGAATGTGTTCTCCATTATAAGGGATGCCCTCATAGGTCAAGCATTCCCCTATCATGGAAGAGTGGAGACCCTCCCTATTTCAAGAACGGATCAATATGATATGCATGATGTTGAAACATACATCATTTAGTTAAGGAGTTGATAAATCTTTTGATTATCTTGTTTATAGCTAGGCTTTAAAGAGAGGTTATGTGTTGATTTAAAATTTGGTTATGAGTTATTAGTTGGGGTAGAAAAATTAATATTATCCTAGAGAGCTTAATGCATCTAGGCCACACATTTAAACATCAAGCTTAAGAAACATATGAAGAACATGCAATTTATATTGCACAATCTAAACACAATAATCAAACATGTATAGATTTCATGAAATAATAAGAGGCCGGTGCGGCCGGGTACCGCCAAACACCCTAAAAAAGAGAAAAAATTAGGTAACCGAGCTCTACTCTTAAACAACCCGGATTACAATTACATTTTACAATTACAATTAAATTAGATGTTATGGGGATCTGCATTCTTCATCTTTCTTTCCTCTTTTCTTTTGATTTGATTTTCTCCAAGGCTTCACAGGGCCTCCCAGGACTTTGCTATCTAGCTGCTACTCATCTAAACCCAATAGCACTAATGTTAATTCCTATTGCAAAAATTACATTTTTATGGAAAGTAAAATCTAACTACACCTGCAAAATAAATGTTAGCTAAACATACATAAAAATCCAAGCAATTATATTTCGTAACTTGGACTTAGCACCTTGCACATGGGTAACCAAGCCCACTTGTCCTAACATGGATTATGCTTAGGGAATAAGCAACCTGCAAGCAAAAGAATTTATATTTATTTTAGCAGCCCATTAGCATAATCCCCTGTAGAAAATAATATTAGGCTACCAATGGCCTAACATCCAGTCTATGCACAAAAATATCACAAAAATAAAAAACACAACATCATAATTATCACCATCTACCTAAAGCTAGAAGTGGTGACTTAGCATTCTAATGTGTGTTGCTTGGTGGTATGTCTTAGCTAGGCAGAATTATGACATTTCTAAGTTGAATTATTTAATTTAAACAAGGGTGGTTTCATTTTAAGTTATTTAGAGGATTGGTGGATTTTAATTTATATTTTTTTTTTCATTTGATATCATTAAATTAATATAAAGAGAAGAAAAGGTTTAATTTTCATCATCCACTAAGTTCAAAAGCATTTATTATGATTTGGTTTTTTTTGGTGAATGATTTATTAAACATTTTATTAATCCTATGTTTGGGTTAATCTTGAAGGATCTTATTCAACATGAAAGGCATCTTAAGACTAATAAAATTGAATTACCATTACATAGATAATGTTGCACCATTCCTTTTCATCATCCATAACATGCATATGATTTAGGGCTTAATATACCTATACATGCAATGTATTTTAAGCATACTTAAATGATAATGAATGCATAGATTTTGGTAAAAAAGAGGAATTTCTTTCCTTAGCTAAGTATGCATACACATGTATTAAAGTTTTAATCAAGTACGTGTCATTGTTTAAACTAGGGAAGTGAGATAATCTAAGACCTCCTTGGGGTTACTAAAGCCTTATATTCCCGGGATGTCTAGATTATATACTTGCTATCTTAAATACATATGAATGTACACACAACCATGAGAATGAAATCATGCAAAAGATTGTATTTTAGTGAGTTATTTATACATGTAAAGTAAAGTTATTCCCAAATTCTTATACAAATACACATAAGAATGAAATTAAATAAGTACATGCCTTTGTTAACTAGGGAAGTGAGGTAATCTAAGACCTCCGTGGGGCTACTTAAAGCTTTGTATTCAGGATGTCCAAACTATATACTTATTATCATTCAAACATATGTAAACCCATACATGAATCATAAAGATAAAAGAGTGCTTTGACATGTTTAAGCTATAGATAAATGTAAATCACATAGATTATTCATAGCCAACATCAATTTAAATTTTCATTATTGATTTATAGCTTTGAAAGTAATTTTTAAAATTTATTAGTGATAATAGCCACAAATATCATAGGATTAATCCAACACATGCAACTTTGCATAAGTATATTCATTTGATTTATTTGACTTGAAAACATGGATACATGATACAAATAACATACAATTTTATAATGATTGAAAAGGAATAATTGAACACTTCCATATAGTTCATTCAACTACATTAATTCTTAAGGACAATCAAGTTGAATAAAATAATTTAAGGAAAACCAAAGCTTCTATTAAGTTAGATTTTGGATTTGAATTAATAAACTTAAAGAGGAGAAATTACAATTGCTACTTTTACCCCATCCCATGGTTATGATTTAATATGTTTAAAGAGAAGTAATTAAGTTGGTTTTATGAATTAATTAAGTTTGAATCACTAAGCAATTCATTTAATTATCCTTTACTATGCTTTTTTATTTAATTAATCATTTAATTGTGAGCCTCCAATGGTATGCAAGTGAGAAATTAAAATTGCAATTCACTTAAAGACCTAATGCAATGAAGCTCAAAATTAAATATTAATTAAATTAAAGAATCTAATTAAGTACTTATATGATTTTCCCACACCCATAGGTTAATCATAATTTCCTTAAGGGTTTTATGTTATTTAACACATAAAGAGGAACACAAGTTCAACTTAAGTTAGTAGGAGCAATTATCATTTTGAATTTGATTTAATTTGGCCATTTAAATTTTTTAATTAACCTTGATTAAATCTTGAATTAATTACCCTCCTTAATGAAATGGATTTAGGAAAATAATTAGAAAAATTCTAATCACTCCCCCTCATCATTTTACTATTAATCAATGATTAATAATTTTTATTTAATTTTTTTACTATTTGACATTTCAAATTATTATTAAATTACTTAATGAGGGTAATTAAGGCTTGAATTTAAAATTCCCCTAATTACCTAACCAACAAATCTCAAGAAAATTATGGGAGGAGGAGGACATCCCAAAGAATCAACACAGTCAATTTAAGATTAATTAGCCAAGTAATTATGGCTTAATTAAGCTAACTAAGAAAAATTCAAACCTTAATTAAGCACTATTCACTATTCAAACCTTAGAGATTTTATTTTTATTAAATTCTCTATTTACCTTTTCCAAAATGAGTTTACTCATATTTTTAGGATTTTCTACAATTAGTTAAGAATTTTTTAAGTTTAGAGCAATTAAATACATTTTAATCTCTAATTAATTCCTGATCTTGTCGGCACCATGCAGGAGCTGATGTGATGATACTTTCCATGTGGCGTCATGAGATTGACCACTTAAACTGTCCGACATGGCGTGCTGAGTCAGCGACGACGGACGCGCTTTCGTCCCCACTATTTGATCTCGGATCAAACGGAGGGGATTAATCCAGTAGATATTAAAGGATAAAATTGGATAATACTAACAGATGAATTCATGATCGTCTATTCCAATCACACAGAATGAATGATGGATGATCCTTCGCCCGAGTGATGGAAGATGGATATCGTCCGCCCTCATCCACTCGATCCAAGCTCGCCGGAGCTCATGAGACATCGAGATCAACTCCAAAATGTTTAGGAAAGAGATCTAAGGAGATCTTGGTTGGAATCAAGCGAAAATAAGATTTCTTTAATAAAAGACCAACACCTAAGGGGCTTTCTATAGTTTGCCAGAATTTACCTCGTCGGAGCTCAAGACCGGCAGTCCAACAACTAAGGTAGCTTCTTATTGAAGAGATGAAGCCCTGTGAAAAGCCTGTGAGTTGCCTCCTCATCGGTGGCTCTGTAGACTAAAACACCACCGCTAAGCTTGCCAGAGTTGGTCTAGGAGTGGTCTCCGGTGCCTGAATCGATGGAGAATTGATTTGTTTCACCTCGCCGGAGTTTGTGGAAGGTGTGGGAGAAGTTATATGAAGTTTGGTGAGGTTTGAGTGGATTTGGATGGAGAGGGGGCTCAGTTTCGCTTAGGTTCAATCTCATTGGTGATGCAAAGCTCAAAGGAGGTCGGGACATTGTAGAGATGCTCGTCTCGACTCACTGAATCTCTATGTGTGGTTTGAATGGATAGGGAGGATTATACTCTCATCCCCAATTGATCCAACAGTTTGGATTGAATTAGCCTTTAGCATGCATCCGACTGCTCAAGCGGCCGAAGACATCAAAGATTGGCTGAGGTGGAGGTCCATGAGTGGCTAAAGGTCTGGGATGGGCTGAGGTGGTGTGTACCACCTCCCTCAAGTGAGCTAATGAGAGGGGATGGGTTAACTCACTGCCTTTGACCCATGGTTGATCCCAATCATTTTGGGTTAGGTTAGCTAATGGGTCAGAGGTCCAAATCAAGCTTAGGGTGGCTACTAAGGGTTGAAGGGTAGGTTTGACCACCCAAATGGGATTTTATCTCATTTGGAGGGGTATACCTAATGTGTTTTAGCTTAATTTGGGTCAAGCATGGGTTGGGTTCATTTGAGCTGACCCATGGTAACCTAAGGATGGGTCATTCGAAGTTTGGTTGGGTTTAGCTCAATTAAACCTATATAGGTTAATTTGGGTTAGGTTGACCCATGGGTCAAGTCAGGTCAAATTGATGGTTGGGACAAGTTCAAATGATCATTTGAAATGTTTAGTTTCAATTAGTTTCATTTGATTTGAAGTGAATTTGAATTTTAATTTGGCTCATGTGAGTTCATATGGGTCAAAGGGGCTAAGTTGACCAATTTGGTCAAATTTGCCAAATAGGATTGAGTTAAGGGTTGGTTTAGGTTCAAATGATGATTTGAAGATGATTGTAGGTGTTGGTTTCAATTAATTTGGATATGTGAATGATTTAGCTCAATTTGACCCTTTAGGTCAATTTGGGCTAAATGAATCAATTGGGTTGGTTTGATCAAATAGGTTCAATTAAGGCTGATCATGTTCAACAATCAATCTGTGATTTATTGGAGGCATTGGTTTTAATCAATTGAGAATAGAGTTTGGTTTAATTTGGTTCATATAGGCTATAATTGGGTCAACTTGGGTCCAAGTGATCAAATTAGCTTAGTTTGGCTCAATTGATTGTAATTGGTCAATCAAGGATAATCAACAATCATTATATAATAGATTGTATGGGTTGATTCAATCCAATTTGAGTTGGATTGAGGTTTGGATCATTTTGATCATATTGGTCACTTTGGGTCAAGTGGACCAATTGGGCTAATTGAGTTGGTTTGATGGAATTGAGTGTTGAGTTGAGTTCAATGATGGGTTTGATATTGATTGTTGGCTTTGATTATAATTGATTTGGGTTTAATTAGATTTTGTCTCATTTGGACACTTTGGGTTCAAATGGGCTAACTTGGACTAATTGGATTGGTTTGGTTCAATTGGTTTGATTGTAGATTTTGTAAGAGTTTGAAATGAGTATTGAATGGTTGGGGTGCTTTTGTGAAAATCAGTTGGCTTTGGTTTAATTGAAGGAGCTTTGGGTTGAGTCCATAGGATTGGATCATGGGGTTAAGATGGGTTTGGCTTTAAGTTAGTTTGGCTTGGAGCTTGAATATGAAATGGGAATTAAATGGGCTTGATTTGGTTGGTTTGATGTTGAATTTTCATGAGTGGATAGGCATAGGTCTTAGTCTATGCCATAGGATAAGTAGGTTCCCTTAGTCCTAAGGTATATCCTAAGCCTAGGTATACTTTCCTAAGTCTCTAGGCATGGGTTTAGTGTTTCCTTAATCACTAGAAGTGTGCTATGACTAAGGAACCCTTAGTTTCTAGAAGACTCCTAGGTCTAAGATAGTAAGGATGAATCCTCACTTCAAAAGTGAGGTCAATAAGTACTTGGACATTTTTTTTTTCTAAATATGCATTAAAAATAGTTGTTTAGATATACATATAATCTTTTTTACATACTTTAATTTTAAAATAATTTTTTATATACTATACATGTTCATTGCAATTCACATGTTGCTTTTAAACATGTTTTTAAATAAAATACCTGCAAAATACAAATCATGTAATGTTCTTTTAACATATTTTTTTATTTATTGTTGTACTTGCATAATATAATTCACATATTGCTTTTTTTGCATGTACTTTTATGTATTGTACCTACATACTATAACTCACACTCTGTACTTAATTTTATATATATATATATATATATATATATATGTGTGTGTGTGTATATATATATATATATGTGTGTGTGTACATATATATATACACTATATCTACATACTGCAATTCTCATTATAATTTTTTTAATGTTCCTGTTCAATTCTTTAAGTAACATTATTTATGATTAATTTAATCATTTTTAGTTTTGATTACTTACAAATAGTATTAGGTGGTAGTGATGATGCTCCATGATGCTTATTTATGAGCATCTTTAACTGGAAGAAGAAGCTTGTGTCTCGACCCACTATTCAGACTACCATCATAGTCACTACCTTGACCTCCATTTCGATATCATTACCTCTTACTTCTAGACTTGTCGATACATGTGCCTACCATTCTTTAGAGCCTAGAAACACTACTCCGTTCTACCTATATAAGGCACCCATAGGTTTCATAGAGCCCAAGTTTCAACATATGCCTTCTGATAAGCCTGGTACTTATACACCCATTGAATTGTCAACGACACACATTTTTATTAAGTTAGAGGATGAAACTTAAGCATATTTTAAATTTTTACTTTTGGCATATTATGGTTCTAATCTTAATTATAATTTTTAGGTTCAATCCATCTAGGGAAGCTATTTATAAAACTAGGGAAATAATAAGGAGCAAGCATGATGCTCTATATATTTCATGGAAGAAGGTCTCAATTGAGGTTTGGGACATGTGGTTCAAGGAGTTTGAGATATTGTAATAACTATTTATAAATTTTAAATGCATTAGTTTATCTTCAAGCATTTCTAGTTTGCATTAGTTTGTTTGATGTTATAGAAGGATTTCAACTGATTGTCGGAGCACAACCCAAAGATCAGAAGAAGTTTTGAGTCCAGAGGTGCTACCCACCTATGTGATATGCTCAGACACACACAAGTCCAAGACCTCTTTAGATTGGAGATGACATGTGGTTGACCTTTGTAAATTACGGGCCTTCCCAGTTTATGTTTGCAAGTAGGGAGCAGATAAAGCAAAATTGAGCTTCTGATTGTGGGGGCATGAGCACCTCTCTACATACTAGAGGCTCAATACCACACACTGAGTACATGCGAAGGATGGTAATTCATTCATTACTTGCATTAATTGAGCAAATCACAGTTAATTAATTTCAATGGAATGTTTACATGTTAAAGTTCTAGGACGAGAGGTAACTAAAGCTGAATTACATAGTATGACAAATCAACATTAGGTTGACCAATAGTGAGTTGATGTGGGATCATGAAGAGCATATGAAAGTTAACTCTTAATTTCATGAAGTATAACTTAATTAACAATCTATTATGGTTAACTCATTTTCTAATTAATTTTTTGTAGGATGGCTGCATGAGGTTGAAGGAAGTTGTTAGTTATGGCTCAATTGGTGCAGGAAGTTCTCGTGGATAGTCATAGCAGTCAACGTATGACATATGGAAAGAGGTTGTTGGAGGAAAGAAGAAGGGATAGATTTATGTTTTAGGTTCACATGGGTTAGCCTATGATGCACATCATTCCTTCTCTAGAATGAGCAGTCAGTCGATCGATGAGATCATTTAGAGGTGTCGCTACAATGGCTGAGGAGATGGAAGTGATGTTGACTGCTCAGATGAAAGTCCGACGGCTACAATGGAGGGTAGAATGGAGAAGATGCGTAGAGATAGCCATAAGGGGAAGGAGCCAGTGGTGGAGACAAAGGAGGAGCATGATGTTGAGGAAGAGATTGATGAGGATTAAGTACCATTATACTTTCTTTTTATTTGTAAATAATTTATTTATATATTTATATTCCAAACTATTTTATTTAAAATTTTGAAACTATTATTTCAACTCAATAGTTTTTAAAATACTAGAATGAAATGAAAGAAATGGTTGAGATTAGCCATTTATTAGTCTTATATATGCTGAGGGTATAATATTATTAGTTTAAACATAGTGAATTTATTTTGAGATTTTTCTGTAGGTACAAAAATCAGAGTATATGCAAAGCTTCAAATTTTTTTTATTTCTATATAGCTTTCTGGTGGACTTTGACGCAATTTTCATCAGTAAGTTCGATACAAGACGTCCGAAAAAAAACTGCCGGAAAATTTTCAATACGATAATTTCCAATGGACCATTCCCACAAGAAATTTTATGCTAACAAGTCCACCAGAAATGGTCGTGTCCGACATTTTCGGCTGCATTTCCAAAAGATATTTCCACCAATTCTTCTTGAAAACTTTGCAGTTTACAATCCACCGAAAATTATTTTTCATCAGATTTTTGGTCCTCCGAAAATCCTTTCTAACCAGGGTTTTATCTTCGGGTTAAAATCCGTCAAAATTCCATCGAAAACCTATTTTACCGTCATATTTTGGTTGATTTCTTATGGATTGTTCCACCAGTAATCTACAGTTTCCTTTAGTGCAAGTAATTGTATTTCACATAATTGAACTTCATACCCATGGGTGTCTAATGATCTACGTTTAAGGGGCAAGCAATACCTACAAGCAAAAGTATTTAATTTATTTTTATTACTATAATAACCCCTTTAATTAAGTGTAGTTCCCTATAGAAAACATCATAAGTCTAATAAGTAATTCCTTATCATCTAATTTAGCATATAAATAATCTTGAAATTCAGTCTAAAATATTATAGCATAAATAAGAAAATGCATATATCACAACAAAGCATCAATCTAACTTAAGTCTAGGATTACTGACTTATCATCTTGTTATGTGTCCAAAGGTTAGTGTGGTATGACAAAGTTGGGTTTTAATATTTTAAGTTGTGAATTAAATGACAAGTTCAAATAATTAATGAAATGATGATTTTGATTCAATTATTTAGTGATTTAAGAAGTGAATTCTAATTTGTAAATTCAATTTTTATTTAAGTTAGGCTTAATTTTCTAAGAAGTATAAAAATTTACAAGTTTCACTTAGAGTGAAATTTATTTCTTCTCAACACTTTACTGTAAGGTTAGTTATAAAATATATTTTATGATTATTAGATCTTCTTAGTGGAGTGTTAAGATTCCTAAGTTTGGATTAAGCTTAAATGGAATTATAATCACATGAAAGACACTTTAAGGCTAATAAGGATAAGTGATGACTTACCTAATGATGTCATTT
The DNA here is from genome assembly GCA_021442155.1 of Cymbidium sinense. Classification (NCBI taxonomy): domain Eukaryota; kingdom Viridiplantae; phylum Streptophyta; class Magnoliopsida; order Asparagales; family Orchidaceae; genus Cymbidium; species Cymbidium sinense. The sequence goes on along the minus strand of CM038221.1, from coordinate 119,412,754 downwards.
AATTCTTTATCATTTTAATATTTTATTTTAAAATATTTAAAATAATTATATATTTTTTAATCACTTTAAGAATCCATTTTTAAATAATTATGTATTTATTTATTATTTTAATACTTTATTTTAAAATAATTATGTATTTATTTCATCAATTCAATAGTCTATTTTTAAATAATTATGTATTTATTTTACCATTTTAATAATTTATTTTTAAAAATAATAATGTATTTATTTTATCATTTTAATAATTCATTTTAAAAGTTCATTTTAAAATAATTATGTATTGATTTTATTATTTTAATATTTTACTTTTAAATAATTATGCTTTTATTTTATCAATTTAATATTTCATTTTAAAATAAATATGTATTTATTTTATCATTTTAATATTTCATTTTTTTAAAATAATATATATTTTCATGCATCAATATAAACATGAATTTGGGTGAAATAAATTTTAAAATCTTTTTTATATAAGTTTTAAAATGATATATATCTTCACATATTTTTTTTCATATACTTTTTAGGTATGTGTTATTATTAAACCATAGCGATGATGTATCTAAGACCTCCTTGGATGAGTAGTGCCTAAACTATATACCTTCAAAGAGTGTATATTATACACATTAATTATACATAGGGGTTTAAATTTACTTTTTTTTATTTAATTGAGATTTAAAAATATATTTTGACTTATATGGTGAAATAACTATATATATATTGATTTAATAATAATAATAATAATAGTAATAATAATAATAATAATAATAATAATAATAATAATAATAATAATAATAATAATAATAATAATAACCACACTATTTATATATCATGCACTTACATAATTTAATCTTGAACACAAACATAAATGAGCCATGAATTAGCCATGCCTCATTTATAAGTGAATAAATAATATCAAATGGTCATCACAAAGTAACCAACTTAGGCTATTAAACCTTAAGAACATTCATGTTAACATAACATCACTAAAGCTTAATAAAAATTATTTACTTAATACATTTTAATTACAATTGATTAGACCTATTGAGGAGAGACCAAATGATAAAATTATTTCACACATGCCCTACAATTATTAATAAGAATTAAGGGTGAAATGATGATTTTTATAAATTAATTAAATTTTATAATTATTTAATCTAGTTAATACCCAAAACCTTAAAAAATTTTGTAACCTAGCCCAAACATTATGAGAAAATTCATGAACATGCAAAATAATATGAAAAAATAGTAAAAATATTTTAAAGATATTTGGCCTAATGATTTAAAATTAATTAATTAATTAATTAATTAAGGTGAATCTTAATTAGACAATTACTCTTTAAATACCTTGAACCACTTGGAGATTTTAATTTCATTGATTAACTCTCTATTAGTTGAGCATAAAAACTATTCACTTGTAATTTTTAGAGATTTGTGAAATTAATTATGAATTTTGTAAATCTTAATTTAATTAATGCATTATTTAAGTAATTAAAACCCTTTAATGATGATTTTGAGAAATAATTAAGACAAGAGGTCCTAATGAATTTCTCTTGTCATCATTAGGCTTCTAATGTATTTTTAATCATCCATGAGAATTTTCATAAATTTTTTTATTAAATTTATATATTATTAAACCAAAATGGCTAATAATGGTTTGAAAATATGAATCTTTTAATGTGTTTATTCAATTAACTTGAAATAATTATGGGAGATAGTGGTCATCCCATTGAACATTCACCAAAAATTTCAAATCATTTGGACAAGTAATTAAGGCTTAATTGAGATATTAATTAATATTTGTAAACTTTAATTAGTCTCTATTTATTTAAGTTGGGAATTTAAAAAAAATTGGGGATTTTAGTTTTTTTTAGTTCTCCTCTATCTAATCTTTTCAATGAGTATTTATCTATAATTTTTAGATTTTTTTTATAATTAGTTATAATTTCTAAAAATTTTATCTATTTAAATCTATTTAAAATCTTAATTAATCCATTTACACAATTAGTGATAACACAAACATGCTTTACAGCCAACACCCTGGGATTGATTAATAAACTAATTCCACATGACATCTAACTCGGATGATGGTGCACGTAACTTCATCCCAGGCTGTTCGATCAAATATCGAATGTCTCTGATTAATTTTGTGTTTAAAGGGATTAAATTAGAATTTATAATGCAGACTAATTATGATCGTCCATTCTAATCACAATTGATGGATGACTTATGATTTATCATCTTCCTACAATAAGAGATGAATATCTTTCATATTTTCCACTTAATTTGAGCCAACCAAAGCTCATTTTATGCTCAAATAAACTTCATTAGGATCTAAAAAGGAAATGCAATGGATTCTATGGCTTGATTATGATAAAATGACAATTTCTTTCATAAAAGACCTAATAGAATTTTCTATAAATTTAAGAAATTTTATTCGCTTGAGCTAAGATTGGTAGCAAAATTCACCTTAAAGAGGCAATGCCCTAGCGTTGAAGTACCCCTCTACCTCCTCATCATTCACTCCCGAAACCAAATGACACTAAAAGTTTTTCGGAGCTTAATTGAACTCCTATATCCAGTGCTCTGGCGTTTCATAATTCATCCTTACTTTCCAAAGCGTGAGGAAAGTGTGGGAGAGATGAACTAGGTTGAGGTTGATTTTTGGTGGAGTTGGGTTTGAGGGACATTCAGTTTGATGGTGCCAAACCTGGGATGCACGGAGACCTTTAGAGAGACTTAGGTACTAGCTCTAGAAGTGTTGTGAAGTAGTGAGTTGAGTTTCGGGGGTTGAGGAGGTGTATACCCTCCTCTCCATGTGAATCACCCGTTTGGCTGGTTCAGGCCATGAAAACTAGACAAGCAGTGGGTAGGGCCAAACTTGGCTCTAAATTGATGAGCTTGACCTCTTTCAATCTTGAGGGAGATTATTGGCTAGTGGTGAAGTAGACAAGTCATGGTGGGTGAACCAAGGGATATCCAAAGTGAGGGTGACCTCTCTTTGGTCAATGGCTAGACCAAATAGTCATGAGTTAGGATGGTCAATGGGGAGAGCTCAAGGCATGCTAAGTTTGCTACCTTAATTAAAGGGATGGATTAGACCTTCTCATTTTAGGATGTTGTCTTATTTGAAGCTATTGATTAACTTGGTTCAGCTTGAACTGGGTTCACCATGAGTTTGGTCCACTTAGGCAAGTCAAGGGATATGTAAGAATGATTCATGTCGAGTTTGATTGGGTTTGGCTCATTTGAACTTGTATAGGTCAATTTGAGTTCAATTGGGTCAATTTGATCAATTGACCAATTAGACCCAAGAGGTTATTATGTTGTGTTCAAATGATGATTTGGAGCACATTGGTGCAATTAGTTGGAAGCAATTTGAAGTGGATTTGAAATTCACTCATATATAATTATTTAGGCTAAATGGGTAAAGTTAACTAAATTGATCAAATTGGGTGAAATCAAAAGTTGATTTATGTTTAATTATTCATTTGGGATTGACTTTAGGCTTTGATTTGATTTAATTTGCATAGGATTGAGTTTTTGTTAAATTTGAGCATGTAAGACAATTTAGGGTAAGTAGGCCAATTGGGTTAGTTTGATCAAATTGGCTTTAATTGGCTATTGATAAGTGTTCAATAATTAGTTTAGGATTAATGATAAGTGTGGATTCAATCTAATTTGAATGAGATCAAGAGTTGGTTCAATTTGGTCATTTTAGGTCAAATTAGATCAAAGGTTGAATTGACTAAATTAGGTTCATTTTGGTGTTGGGTAATGATCAATAATCATCTTGGGATTGATTATAAAAAATGGTTTGTCCTAGTTTGAGTTGGATCAAAATTTGATTCCATTTGACCCTTTATGTTAAATTGAGTCAAATGGGGTTAAGTGGACTAATTAACCAAATTGACCTATTTGGCATCAATTGGATGCTGGAATATGATCAATATTCACTTTGAAAGAAATTATAGAGATTGGCTTGGTTTAATTTGATTGAATTGGAGTTTTACTCAATTTGACCATTAAATTTATATTGGGATAGGTTTTGTCACATGATTACAATTAATCAAAAGAGTTGTCCAAGTATGTGATTAGAATGATTGTGAAGCTTTGAATTTGCTCAATTTGACTTGGATCAAATTATATTTGATTTTCACTCTATTGGGTTCAATTAGGTTAGCTTAGGTTAAGTTAATTAACTAAATTGAATCTTAATGAGACTTCAGACAGGTTTAAATAGTATTTTAAGGAGTTTGGGTTCATATGGGTTCATGTTGGGTTTTATTGACCAATCAGTCAAATTGGGTCAAACTAAGGCTTGGGTTAGGTTCAAATGATGATTTGGAGAGTTTTAGTTCAATTGGTTTTAATTAATTTGGCTTAGGTTTGATTTTGGCTCATTTGGATTCAAATAGGTAAAATTGGCTAACTTGACCAATTTGACCAATTTGACCAAATTGGGTTGGGTTAGGTGTTGGTCATGTTCAATTGATTAATTGAAAATTATTGTAGGCTTTTGTTTGATTTGATTTGGGTTTAATTGGGATTTTGGTCAATTTGACCTTTTAGGTCAATTTAGGCTAGGTTGGGTCAAGTTGACCAATTGGTCAAATTGGGCTCAATTATGGCTTTGGTCAAGTTCAATAAATGATTTGGAATGAACTTGAGCCATTGGTTGCAATCAATTTAGGTTAAATCATGATTTGACCCATTTTGGCTTTTTAGGCCAATTTGGGTCAACTTAGGTCACATGGTCAATTGAACTTGGTTTAGCTCAATTGAGGGTTTGATCATGTTCAATCATTGAGTATGAACTGAATTGAATCAATTTGGTATATGGTGGTTTTGGCTAGTTTAGGTTTCATTTGGGATAAAGGTTGACTTGGTTAAAGAGACCAAGTTGACTTGGTTTGACCTAATTGAGGTGATTGATCATCCCAGGGTGATTGTTGATCATGATATAAGGCTAGGATGGGCTTAGTTCAGTCCAATTTGGGTTGGATTATAGCTTGGCTCAAAAAGGTCTTTTAGGTCACTTTGGGTTAAGCGGACCTAAATGGGTCAATTAGCTTGGTTTTGGTTTGATTCAAGTTTAGTTGAAATCATATATGAGCCTAGGATTCAAATATGAATTCAACTGTAATCAATTTGGAGTCTAATGGATTTTGGCTCATTTGAAGTTTTGAAGTCAAAAAGCCTAACTTGGGCTTGACTTGATAATTGTAGTTTATGTTTATATTTGGCTAAATGATTGAAGGAATGATCGGTTCAAGAGATAATCTATTGGTTTTGGCTTGATTTGGATAAGATTTAGCCCAAGTTCAACAAATTGGCTAAAAGCTTAAATTGGGTTTTGGTTTTGGCTATTTGGATTTATATTTCATTTAAATTTGGGAATATAATTGAAGATATAAAAGATCCATGAGAAAATCATATGAGTTTGGAGTGATTTGGAAACAAATTTAACTAAGCTTATGGATGTTAGTCAAAAGGGCTTAAGGAGGGAATTGATTTATTTTGATTTATTATTGATCATTGGAGGATGGGTTTCATTTATATTTGTAAATATAAATGAATGAATAATTGATTTATAAAGAAACCTATTGATTTATTTTCTTTATAAATCAATATATTAAACCTAAGAAGAGGCTATATTAGCCTAAGCCTGTCTCAGATTTACAAATCCAAAGGGATAGTCTACCGGCCATTAGGTAGGACTAACCAACCTAAGGGTTGCCTTTCGGTGTGCAATGGTCAAGTTAAGAAGAAAGCTTGTAGACTTACATCTTTTAAATAAGGAACCACTGGGGTGATCAGTTGATAGCACAATAAATCGAACATGACCTAAGGCAACTATTTAGCGAATACCGTTGCAAACTCACATCGACTCAGAAATAGTCTAAATTAATTTTATTTTAATTTAACATGGACCCTGCCGGTGTGCAATGGATCTACTAAGAAGGGGCTAATATCAGCCATGGCCTATTTTATATTTACAAATCCATAGGGATAGTCTACTGGCCGTGAGGTAGAGCTAACCAAACTAAGGGCCGCCTTTCACTGTGCAATGGTCAAGTCAGGAAGAAAGCTTGTAGACTTACATCTTCCTAAACAAGGAACCAGGATGATCGGGTGATAACAATAAATCGAACTCGATCTAAGTGCCATCGGCGGTCATCTTTGGAGAGAATGCGTGATAGACTTATATCTTCCAAAGTAAGGACGACCGCCGGGGTGACCTGTTGGTGGCACAACAAGTCAAACCTGACCTAAGGGTGACTACTGAGAAAGTGTCGACCTGGGGACTTATCTTAACTCAAAAGTAGTCAGGTGATTCCAATAGGGAGTTTTGCTGACACTGCCCTAAAGATAGGATGCTAGCTTGGGAAAAAGTACCATTGGGGTTTTCTGCCTAATCCACAAGTGAAAGTATATATTTATTTTATTTATATATTTTCATGGACCCTATTAGTGTGCGAGGGACCACATTGAGAATGGGCTTATGTCAGCCTAATCCTATCTTAGACTTACTGGACCAAGGGAGAATATGCATTTCTGTAAGACAAATTCTTCAACCATAAGGGTGACTATTAGGAAAAGAGGACTGTCCAATCTAAGAGTCATCAGGATAGTGTCTAAATGGGGTTGCTAAGAATGTGATTCAAATAGAATGACCACAGGGGAGGTGCTGCTAGGGGCTTTATCCAGGACCCTGTAAAAGAAAGCCTATAGGTTATAGTGGCCAACTCCAGGAGAAAGCTTGTAGACTTACATCTTCCATGAGTGGTGTATCCATCGGGTGGGTCACCGTCAGCATGGCAATAACCAACCAACCTAAGATGCCCGTCAGTTTGTGATGATCAATCTGAGAGGAAGGCTTGTAGACATGCATCTTCACAGATGGAAATGATCATCGGGAAAGTCTTTCGTCGAAGAGATAGATGCTGTATGACCTAGAGCGACTATGAAATTGGGAGTCTCGTGTAAGAACTAGACCCAGACTTGAAGTAGTCAGAAGGAAAGGAGCCACTAGGGGACTTATCCTAAGCCTCAAATATACTCGGCCAAATGAGTGTATGATGGTTAGTTCAAGAAGAAAGTGTGTCGGCTTACATCCTCTTAAACAAAGTCAACATGAGATAGCTTACCAGTTGTGTTGTAAGGCCTACCCAACTAACAATGTGCTCATCGATTTGTAATGATCAAGTTAGGAAGAAAGCTTGTAGACTTACATCCTCCAGACAAGTAACCGGGTGACAGCAGGTAGCATGTACCTAAAAGTAACTAATGACTAAGTGCCATAGGGGGGCTTTATCCCACATCAAAATAGCCCGAAATAAAAGATATATGTTTATTTTATGTGGTTGTGTATAGTTTGTGTTGGTGTTGTGTTGCTAAATGATAGGATGCCCCTTGAGTTCCTTACACTGACGCTACACACATTATGGTGGATTCGCAAGCAAATATATTTCTAACAAATATGAAGAGATGTAGATTGAGATGAAAGAAATTTTATTGATAATTAATTTAAAATAAGATTTATGGATAGTATTTTTTTTAGGTAGAGCCCATTGATTAGAAGCATTGGGAACTCTCCCTTACAATTTATAAGTTGATAAGATTCTCCTTGGTAGGCCATCTCTATGGAAAAAAGGTCTTCCCAAGTGGGTTCAAACTTGCCTCTCATCTTTCGACGAGCAATAATTGGTCTCCTTAGAATTAAAATAAGCTCTCCTACTTGAAAAGCTCTAGGATGGACCAACTTGTTATGAGCTTGAATCATTTTGGTTTTGTAAAACTCGAGGTTCTGGCATGCCTAGAGGTGTCTCTCGTTCAAACCTTTGAGCTCCTCTAACCGTAGCTTGGCATTTTTTTCAACTATGATTTTACTACCCACAACTATCCTTAATGATGGAGTTAGACTTCTAATAGTAGAACTATTTCAGACCCATACACTAAGGAGAATGGGGTAGATTGAGTTGGAGTTCTGTATGTGGTGTTGTAAGCCCATAAAGCTTCAACTTATTGCTCATGCCACTATCACTTATTATCATCGAGTATCTTCTTTAATATCCGGATGAGAGTTTTGTTGAAGGCTTCTACTAAGCCATTTGCCCCCGGGTAATAGATGGAAGAGTATCTCCAATCTATGATGTGTCTTTGAGAAAAATTGTTTATTTTAGTGCTCTTGAATACAGTACCATTATCAGTTATAATTCATCAAGGCACCCTGAACCTATATATGATATAATTTCTAAAAAATTGGAGCACATGTTGAGCTGTGACCTCTCTGAGTAGGATTGCCTCCACCCACTTGGAAAAGTAGGCGGTGGTAGTTAGAATTAACTAGTGACCCTTGGAAGAAGGAGGATTAATTAGACCCACTATGTGGTACCCCAACACTCAAATGGCTATGAGGCCAATGTAGGATGTAGAATGTTTGGTGGTTGGTGTAAGACCACACCGTGCACATGATATTGGTGGCATCTTGTAGCTACATCCATGCAGTCTGTGATCATCGAAGGCTAGTAGTATCATAGTCTCTTGATCTTGGCTGTCATCTTCAGACCGGATTGATACGCTCCATATAAACCTGAGTGTACCTTGGTCATGATCTTTCGGGCTTCATGTTTGTCAAAATAATGTAACCACATATGATCGAAGGACCACTGATACATGGTGTCATCCACAAGAGCGTAGGAAAGGGCTCTTTGTTTCACTTGATGTGCTAGTGACTTCTCTTCAAGTAGTTTGCCTATATTTAAATAATCTATGAATTGTTGCCTCCAATCTAACTCCTCATCCTTTTTGGCAATGACAGCCTCCCCTTCAAGAGAGAGTTTCTCGATGAGTTCATCATCAATAAGGGACAAGACTTGCTATTTTGGACCCTTATTGGTATGGACTCATCTTCTGGACATGCCTACTCTTTGGCAAGCTTGGCTAATGCATCTGCTACATCATTTTCTCCTTGAGGAATCTTATAAATGGTAATCTCTAAGATTTGATCCAACAACTCCATGGTGTACTTATGGTAGTGATGAATCTTAAGCTTCAGAACCTTGTAAGACCCAATAATTTGGTTGATAACTAACTGAGAATCCCCAAAAATATTGATACTCTAGACACATAGTGTAATAGCTAACTCCAGATCAGCAATCAGAGCCTCATATTCAACTTCATTGTTGGTGCATGGATTGGACAGGTGATATAAGAATCTCATCACATGGTGGTCCAGAGTTAAGAGAACTATTCCTACCCCAACCTTTCCTGGAAGAGTAGATCATGATTCTTCTCCCTTTTGAAAAGAAGCTGCACCATCAAAATACATCTTCCAATGATAAATGCTAGTGTCCCATGAGTTCATGATTTATTTATTGGGGAGTTCATGACTAAGCAGAGAATCAGTTGGAAGTGGGTGTACTGCTAAAAAATTCACTAGTGCTTGTCCTTTCACCGCATGGAGGGGTACGAAAGTGATGTCAAACTATGATAAAATCATGGACCAATGCACTAACTGTTTGGATAGTGTTGGATGTGTCATGAGATATTTTAGTGGATTGATCCTAGAGATCAGGTTCACCTTATGGGAAAGCATGTAATATCGTAGCTTTTGGGATGCAAAAGATTAAGCGGTGCTTTTTTTAGGTGGATAGTTTGCCTCGCGATTAGATGACAACTAAGATAGTAGAGTGCATTATCTTTCCTTCATCATTGGTTTGGGCCAACAAAGTTCCAAGAGAGTCATCTAATGTAGTAGTATATAATATTAATGACTTGCCCGGGATAGGGTTGTTAGAACTAGTGGCATCATCAAGTAGTGCTTAATTTCTTCGAAGGCATGTTGGCACTTATCATCCCACTTGAACTTGGCATCCTTTTTGATAAGTGCTGAAAATGATTAGCACCTTTCTGATAGGTTGGAAATGAAGCATCTTAGATGGGTCAACTGCCCTTGAAATGATCTGAGTTGAGTTAGACTTTTAGGGGGTGGCATTTTTAATATTGTCTTGATCTTTTTCTGACCAATTTCTATTCCACGGTGCTAGACAACAAACCCAAGGAATTTTCTTGAAGCTATTCTGAATGCATACTTTAGGGGATTTCTTTTAAGGTTAAATTATCTTAACCATTCAAAAATTACTCTCAAGTCAAAGAGATGGTCTTCCGTTTCTTTACTTTTGACTACAAGATCATCAATGTAATATTCAATCGATGATGAATAAGTTCATTGATCAGTCATGGTCCACTTATGTTTTTAAACATTTTTTAAAGGCATGACCCTATAACAAATGATTTCGATCGGAGTTTGTAACGCAGTGTTTCTTTCATCTTCAGGGGCCATCTTTATTTGGTATAACCAAATGAGACATCCATGAAAGAGAAGACTGCATGAGATGAGGTAATGTTTACCATCACTTCTAGTACTGGTAGTGAAAATTCATCTTTTAAACATGCCTTATTCAGATCCCTAAAATTGATACATATATGAATTTGGCCATTCTTTTTCTTAGCTGGGATGACAATAGCCAACCAGGTAGGATATTTTTCTTCCCTGATGAAGCCATCATTGATCAATTTCTTGACTTCAAAAATGACCTACTATTCAATGTCTAATCGCATGCATATAGGAGCTTGTTTGATAGGGTTAACATAAGGCTTTATTGTTAGTTTATGAAATACTACATCAGGAGATAAACCAGACATCTCTTCATAACTCCATGCAAAGTAATCTTTAAACTCAGTCAATAGCCTAACTAAGTCATCAATTTTAGTATCATTCAACAAAGAACTGACGTATGTTGGATGTCGATTGTCTTCAATTTCTAAGTTGATTTCTTTGACCTCGTCGATGGTTGACTTGATCTCTTCTTTGGACTATGGCAGTGCATCTCAGACTTTAGAATCATTTGGATCATCTGAAGTTTCTAAACACACCTCCTCATATAAGTTAGCATGATTTAAAAAGAACTTATCAAATTTTAGATGATCGGTGCATCTCAGACTAGACAGTGATTGTCATCATCGAATAGACCCACTATATTGAATCCTAGTCCTAGTTTTGATTAAGGATGTCTGCTTTGGTTGTCCCATAATCTTTAAAAGTAGTCCAACCTATGTTTAGACCAAGTATGTGGGATTAATTCCTTCTTTGCTAAATTAAGAACATAAGTTGAATACCAATCAAAAGATAATTATATTAAATATTTATATGAATCATCCTCAAGTTCTACATCAGCTTCCTGACTTGAGGATGATACTCCCAAAAAGAACCTCTAGCTTCTCCCATCTGAGGATGACTTAGGAGCTTCCTTAACTACCAAACCTTTAACTTTTTGAGAAGAAAATGGAGTTAGAGTTAAGGTTCCCAACTGACTCCTGACTATCTCATATGTAGAGTTGGATATATTTATGCTTTGCTTTGAAGCCTGCTCTTCATCACTATCATGCTCTAACATCACCTCAAAAGAGATCCACTATTGGTAAGAGTTGGTTGATGAGCTAACCACATAATATTTATCCTCTGAACTAGATTCTAAGTCTATGTGGATAGCAGGTGTACTCCTGGTGGCTGAGACATACCTCATACTAGGTGGCCAATAGGGAAGCTTTTCACCTCAGCGGTTGCTTTTGAACTATCCTCTACGTCTGCTTGATGGAGGTCGGGTCATTCTACCCATGTGTTCAGATGGAGTAATGAACTGTGGGTAGAATCTAATGTCAAGCTCTATGCCTCCCCCTAAGTCCATGTCTTACTCTCTTTTATTTTCTTTTTCTATTCCTTTTTTATTTTCTTTTTTAAATTCTTTTCCTTTTTTTCTTTTCTTTCTTTTTGTCCCTCTTGGGGATCTTGACTAGATTCGCGAGAATAGACTTGTTGGTTTTAGGGAAGAAAATAGTTTGCATCCTCATATATCCTGACCTCATGAACTATGAAAGGCTTGAGATCTCCTTTGATGCAGTACTCCATTTCTCCTCTCATGAACTTCATACATTGATGTAGAGAGGATGGAACTGTGTTGTTTTCATGTATTCATGGTCTCCCAAACAAAGCATTGAAAGATGCATCCAAGTCTATGATATGAAACTTGGCTTCAATCTTCCAATCATCTATCTCTAATGACAGCACTGTGGAGCCTAAGGCCCTCTCACCTTGTTCATTGAATCCTCTCAACATCATCCTCTTTATTTGGAGTTTAGAGATGTTAATACTTAAGTAGGCAATGGTTCTTAAACTCATAATGTCAACTAATGCACCTTGGTCCTTGATCTTGATATCTCTACCAATGTCTTAATGTAAAGAGGCGGTTGTATTTGGTCATTCCTAGAAGCAAATCTTCATCACTGAATGTAACTTCTAAGATTTCCTTTAAGCTGTGTGCTTCCTCTTCAGTAGTATTCAGTTGAGCTACGCATATCTCTGGATCAAGGAGAGGATTGATTAGAGATTCCCTCATCTCTTTTGATAAGACAAGGGTGTCATATATGCTTAACTTAGCTAGCTTCTAAGATGTGTTAGGACATTATAATCAATTTTGACTTGGTCCTCCACAAGCATATCCATGGGTGGATCATCTTGTGGAGGGGCTATCTGCTCAGTAGAACCAATGACTTGCTTACCCTTATAAAGAGGTGCTACCCTAGGAGGTAGAACTTTGTCACTATGTAGGTTGACTTCAGTGACTTCTTGGAATGATAAATTTATGGAAAGTTCTACCTTCTCATCAGGTATACCTACAACTTCTCCTATGGGATCCTCAGAGTTTGTTGACTCCAAGTTAATCTCAAGAGGTGAACTTGATTGATTCAGAAAAGGAAAGTTTGATTCTGAATCAGAAGAGAGTGGATCGAAATGACTAGAGCTATCATTATTATTTTCATGGCTTGGAGAGTTTTTCAGAGAAATAAAATCTAAAGTATCAAAAGTGGACAAGATGTATGTGAAAGCTTTCTTCATTGATTTCTTTTTAGGTGGAGGTACATGATAGAAATCTAACAAAGTAAGTGGGGTAAGGGATTTAATGCCCTTATCAACTGATACAATGCTCCTATTGGCAAAAGAGGAGCTAGTGGAGAAAGAAGTAGTAGCTGCAACTGTGGATGGAGTGCTAGACTCAGATGGTAGTTGAACTACTAAACAATCCTGAGCAAGTAAGGAGAACTGCTACTACTACTGCTGAGTTGTCACCTTTTTCAAGTTATATTTGGTAACTTGCAAACCATCCTTGGTGTTGGAGGCTTGAGTTGCCTCGGGCACCTGTAGAGAGAGTTTCTTAACTTTAGAAACTACTTTTTTAGAGACTCGAGATAAGGCCATGTCCCAACTTTCTTTAATCTTGAGAGGATCATAGGTTTCCTCAAGAATTACCCTAATATAACTGGAAGGTTGTTCTACTAAGTATTCCTTGGGGATAGCTACGGTGCTTGACTTGCAGCTACGCTCAAGCCAAACCTTAAAAGTAATACAATCCTCTAAGAGTTGCTAATCATGTAGTGGTAGGAGCAATTGTTAGGATCATTACTCTTGCCCACTTCCTCCATCCTCTTGGGCTCTGGTAATTAAAAGTCAAGTTTCTTTAAGATATTCTTAAAGATTTTCCTAACTACCTCCTTCTTGAATAAATATGGCTTATTCAATCTATCAATAAGAGTATGTGGGTAATAGCTACCTAGTGAGGGATAGGAATACCGTTGATGGGAAAGTTGTTGATGTGCCGAGAATGTCCACTGTGGCGGCTGACATGATGGCCGAGGTGGTAGTAGAGGAGGTGGCAAAGGAGGCTGTTGAGCTAAGGGTCTCTCATACTAGACTCTGGCTAGTTGTTTCCCTCTATCCACTGACATAACTATTCTTGGATTCTTCTCAAACACCTTCTGCAGCTTGGGCTAAGATGATTGGTCAGGAAAGGGTAACTATTTAGCTTCCTCTTGCAGGCTAGCCACCTCATTAATTAGTTTCTCAAATGTTTGGATGGTAAAGCCTTTAAGCATGAAGGCGATCGGACCATGAATAATATTGAGGAGAATCTCAATGGCATGTTATTCAAACAATTGCAACTCATATTTCATTCTCAGGTTGTGCCACCTGAGAATAAAATCAATAAGGGACTCATTTAAAACTTGTGTCTCTATAATAAGAATACCTATAGTCACTCTTTGATGAGCTCCAGTAAACCTCTTGATCAAGAGGTGCTCCAACTCATCAAGTCCCTACTGAACTATGGTTAGACATACCAATCAAATGCAACCTCTAGGCTTGACAAAGTCAACAATAGTGCATTACACTAGCATTGCAAGAGCTCTAAAATGTGTGATATCTTAGTAGAATCAAATGTGATATGATTTTTGAAAATGAGACTCTTACTTAACAAATTTGGTATGTTAAGTAGGAATTAAATGTGATGTGATTTGAAAATGGGATTCTTACTTAATAAAATTGATATATTAAGTAGGAATCAAATGTGATATGATTTGAAAATGAGATTCTTACTTAATAAATTTGGTATGTTAAGTAGGAATCAAGTGTGATTATAATTTGTGTTTTGAAAATGAGACTCTCACTTAATAAATTTGGTATGTTAAGTGGAAGCCAAGCGTGATTAAATTTTCTTTTAAAAATGAGACTCTCACTTAACAAATTTGGTATGTTAAGTGGGAGCCAAATGGCATGATTTGTATTTTGTTTGCCTTTAAAAATAGGTTTGGTATGTTAAGTAGGAGACCAAATTTGATATGATTTGAAAATGAGATTCTCACTTAACAAATTTGGTATGTTAAGTGGGAACTAAGTGTGTTTATGATTTGAAAATGAGACTCTCACTTAACAAATTTGGTATGCTAAGTAGGAACTAAGTGTGTTTATGATTTGAAAATGAGACTCTTGCTTAACAAATTTGGTATGCTAAGTGGGAGCCAAATGTAATTTGATTTGTTCTTGAAAATGAGACTTTCACTTAACAAATTTGGTATGTTAAGTAGGGGTTAAGTGTAATTATGACCTCTTTGAAAGAAGGGAAATCTATTTAACAAATTTGGGTATGTTAAAAAGAGTTTAATTTATTTTTGCGAATTTTGGAAATGGGACTCTTATTCGATAAATTTGGGTATGTCAAATGGAGTCCAAAATATGTCTTGATTTCGTGTGTGTGACCTCTTGCTTTTGAAAAGATGGAAAGTTCAACTCTAGAATATGTGAAATATGTTAAGTGAGTTTCAATTTTATGCTATGATTTTATTTGAAAATAAAACCTTCATCCAACAAATTTGGGTATATTGAATAGAGATAACTATTTTCAAAATGTTGCTTTTGAAAAAATGATTTTGACTTTTTTTTTTGAAAAGAACCTCCATGTAACAATCATGGGGATTGTTAGATGAGGTTCGATTATATGAGTTTTGTTCTTTTTGAAAATTTCTTATGAATTTTGTGCAAGATCTTTTATTATGTAAATTTTGAAAAAGTGCTTTTGGAAAGTGACATTTTGCAAAAGAGTTCATTTTTTTAAATATAAGATGAACCTTGCCTCACCAAGCTAGTGGTGAGGAGGTTCTAAGTTTTTTTCATCTCCTTTCATTAGTTAATTTTATATTTCACCTATTTGGGGACCCAATAGAGGTTTTAAGACCTACAAGGAGTGATGTTCTAAAACCTAGCGGATGTTGACTAGCTTTTCTTAAGAATGAAATAAGCTAACTGCCAACGGAAGGAAAGATAATCTTGGACTCATATGAAATATTAGTCCACTATCAATGCTTAGAGACAATAATTGTCTACTAGAGATGGAGAGAGGAACCATCCCAAACAGTGTCGCTAGAAAAATTTGTAGTGTTTATTTTCGATTTGCTTATTTAGGGGAGACCACAAAGATCTGAGGGTGTACTTATTGAGGTGATTTGGTATGACATCAAAAATAGTGAATTATCTTGAAAGATAGAAATTAATATCTTATAATGGACCTAATCACCTAATAAGGACTTCTAATGCATGATGGGTCTTCGAATATATCAGAGATTTTCCCCTACTTTACATGGATGAATAAAGTAGGGTTTATTTAAATCAAATTCTAAAGTTCCCAATGGGGGCAAGCCTCCAAAGTTAATTACATCCTAAGAAAGATGGGTTCCTTAAGAATACTCTCGATTAAAGTAGGAAATTATTATCTCCAAAGATTTCAAAGATAGGACTATCAATAAATTGGCTATGTTTGGAAAATCAAGTGAGATAGATCAAAAGAAGAGACTTATTTTTATCGAAGCCAAAGGAGATGAGTAGGGGATACTCATGATTCTAGGAAACTTAGTGAGCATTCCAAACTATCCTATGGTTGGGCTTTATATGTTTGAAATTGAAGAGAATTATATGTTTGAGTTGAAATTTTATTGGAAAGCTAGGACTTACAATCGCATAATACAAGATTATGAAAATGCCTAAGAGGTGAGGATTTATGGTTGTAGCCCGAGGGGAAACAACAACCTCAAATCTTAAATCTAGGGTAGTGAGGGCCAAAGCATATCCTAAAATTAAGGTAAAAATAGGTATATTATTTACCACCATAGGAGAGGGTACATCACTAGACTACTGGACTTATAACTGCCTGGAGTGGCAGCCAGCTAACTCCTCATACATTTTAAAACCATGTGGTCAAGTCATATGTTTTGCAATATGGTTAAGTTGTTATTATTAGAAAGAAAACTAAGGGCATTAAACCCACTCCCTAAGAGATTAGAGCATGAGTGGTATAAATAATGACTTATTCTAATGCAAATTTTATCAATTTTTATTTGACTTTGGACTCTTTATTTAGATAAAAGCCATAGGATTTTCACATGTCTAAATGCATGATAAAATGAGATTATTGGCTAAATCCTAGAGAAAGAGGTGTTTTTCACTACAAGGGAGACCCTCAAAGGTTAAGTCTTCCCATATCGTGCAAGGATGGAAACCCTCTCTTAGCAAAAGTGAAATAAGATGACATGCATGATCTTGACCATACAACATCCATCTAAGGGGTTACTAAATCTATTAATTATATTGATTTTATACTTAGGATTTAAATGAGGTTATGAGTTATTTAGAAAATTAGTTATGAGTTGTAATTGGGGTAGAAATTTTATTTTTCTCAAAGAGCCTAACCGGATCTAGGCCACACATTAAATCACCATACATGAAGAATCTAGGAAAATAAATGACATTTCTATTACACAAATATAAATAAAGCATCAAACAATCTATGACCCCAACGTAAAAGAATAATAGGCCAATGCGATTGAGTACCACCGTACAACCCGAAAAGAGAAATGGGTAGCCAAGCTCTACTCTTATACAACCTAGTATATGAAAGAATAATTACAATTACAAATGAATAAATGCTATGGAGGTCTTCTTATCTTCTTTCTTCTTCATGTTTCCTTATTTCCTGCTTCAAAGGCATCATGGGGCCTCCCAGAATAAAATCTTCTAGTCTCTGCTCATCCTAATCTCCTATAACACTAATCCTAATTCCTAATACATAATTACATAAAAAATAGGAAAAAGTAAATCTAACTACACTTGCAAAACAAGGTTAGCTAAACACACCATACAACCTAAGCAGTTATATGTATAATTTGGACATAACACCCTACGCATAGCTAACTAAGTCCACCTGTCCTAATTTAGATTATGCTTAGGGGTTAAGCAACCTATAAAAGAGAGCATTTATATTTATTTTAAGCACCCTTTAAGCACAATCTCCTAGAAAAAACATAATTAGGCTAATCACCTAACATTCAATCTAAGCATACAATAACAGTCTTCAATAACATCACAAAATAAACATACATCAAACCATGCCTTTAACATAAAGCTAGAAATGATGACTTAATCTAATGTGTATTAAGACTTGTGTGGTATATTCTAACTAGAGTTATCATTCTCTAAGTGTGAGGGGCATTTAATTATAAAGGGTTATATCACTTTAAGTGGTTTAATTGATTTATAAGTTTTACTTAATGTTTCCTTTATTTCACTTGGCTCTACACTAAACAACTAAGTATTATAAAGAAGAAAAGAGGGTCACTCTTTTATTACTACTAAGCCACATGTAAAGTAAATTAATTGAATGAATTCCCTTTAATGAATGGATTATTACATATTTTGATTAATCTTAGGTTTAGGTTCTCTTTAAATAATCTCATTCAATAAGAAAGGTATCTTAAGATTAATTGGAATTAATTACAATCACATAACACATGTTTGTTAATTTCCTTCCATCATATATAGCATGCATATAATCATGTCCTAAACATAACTTTACATGCAATTTATATCTTAGCACACTTAAATGATGAATGTAAGGAAATGTACTTAGAATTGATGTTTCATTTGGTTGAATTATTTGGTCATATTAATTTAAAGTTCTATCTAAATTCTTACACAAAATCATAAGAAAGAACTCTAAATCATATGACTAATCAATCCAATTACTTGAACAAAATAGGAATGCATGTCTTTTTAATAGAAAAAGGGGGTTTCAATTCAATAGCTAAATACACATTTAAATGTATAAAAGTTTTCAACTAGTACGTCACCATTATTTTACACTAGCAAGTGAGGTAGGAATTTCCTTGGGGCTGCTTAAAGCAGTGCATCCCCGGAATGTCCAGACTAATATACCCATTATTCTTAAATACATATGTATGTATAAATAACTATAAGAATAGAAAATCATGTAAAAGTAGAGTTTGATTTAATTGATTTATTTGTGTGAATGAATTAAAGCTTTATCCAAATTCTAATATCAAAATGCATAAGAATTAAATCAAATGGGTACATCGCCATTATTTTGCACCATGGGAGTGAGGTAGGAACCTCCTTGGGGCTACTTAAAGTCGTGCATCCCCGAAATATCCAAACTAATATACCCACTAACATTCTTACTTATGCATATCAACACATGATAGAAAGAAAGGAAATGTACTTCATACACTAAGCTTATATTCACACGCACCTCTTATGTATGTACAATTAAAGTCACAATATATATTATTATTCATCAATTAGCTTTTGAAATATGTTTGTAATTTAGTAGTGATAATAGCCGCACATATTTTTAATTAATCCAACACATGTTTGGCATAAAGGAAACCATTTTATTTAATTAATTTTTTGAAAGAAATGAATGCATGACTACAATTTGCATACAACATTTTAACATAATTAGGAAGAAATAAAGAAACACAAGCAAGCGATTTCATTCAATCCAACTAATTCCTAAGGACAATTACATTAAACAAGCTTACTTAAAATAAACCAAAGTTTCTTAAAGCCATTTTGATTTCATGTTTGATTTGATTTGAGGGATGTGAAAGATGTTTGCTAATCCTTAACCCATTCCCCATATGTGTGAATCAATTTAGTTTAATGAGAAGCAACTATGTGATTTTTATGGATTGATTAAGTTAAGTATGGATTAAATCAATTAACCCTTACCTATGTTACCTTAAGGTGATTAATTAAACAATTATGAGCTAATATGATGTGCAAATAAATTGAAAAGTAAATAACAATGTTATTGAGAAATGAAAGGGGCCTAATGCAATTAGCTCATAATTATAAATTAATTAAGCTTAAGGAACTCACTTAATTACTTTTATAGTTTTCTCATACATGTGAGCTAATCATAATTTTATTAGCTCTCTTTTAGGTTATTGACCACCCAAAGAGCTACCCAAGAGTTAATTAAGTAAAATAGGTTTAATCAAGTTAATTAAGTTCATTAATTACCTAATTAAATCCTAATTATCCTTAATCAACAATATGAAATGGGCTTAAGGCAAGAGAAAAAGAAGGAAGCCTAAGTCTTAATCCCTAAATCTTTCCATTAGTTAATTAAAGTATGATATGATTTGAGTTTTGATTGATTTAACTAATTAATGAGTTTTAATTAATTTTAAAGGGGGAATGAAGAAGACTTAAGTTGGAAGGGGTCCCAATCCATTTTCCTAAGTTTCTCCACTGTTAACAGAGGCTAATGAACTCAATTAAATGATCAATTCAAAGTTCATTTGATTAATTATCATTAATTAAGCTAAAAGAGCATTTAAAGCTTAACTAATTAATTATCCCAATTAATCAGGTAATAAATTTCAAGAAAAATGTGGGAGGCAGAAGTCATCCCCCTAAACATCTCAGGAAAGTTTGTAATTAATTGGATAATTAATCAGTGATAAATTAAGCTAATTAAATTTTAATTAAACTCTAATTAAGCAAAAATTACTATTTAAAGTTAATAACTAATAATTTTATTAGATTCTCCTCTGAAATACCTTTGAAATGAGCCCTCTTTTGATTTTTTACAATTAGTTAAATTATGGAAGTTTCATAAAATTAATTAAACATCCTAATTAAATCAATCCCATCTGCCGTGGTCGCTGCAAGGACGTGGTGATGATGGGATATTTAAGTTCCACATCATGCGGCAGTGACATCTCATGGGTCCAATCTAAGATCGAACAACCACGATTAAATCTCATGGTTAAGGAGAAATTAGAGGGGCGTGATTAGATCAAGGCGTCCATTGATCACAGAATGAATGGCGTGATCTATCTCCTCCCAAATGGGGGAAAGCGGATGTCGTCCATCTTTCTCCATTCAATTCAAGCTCACCAAAGCTCAAATTATTTCCAAAATGATCTCACACCATCAAGGGAAGAAGAAGAACACATCCAACTGTCAAAATTACATGACATGCAAATTCTCTTCGAAAAAGACCAACCATTTTTCCTAAAGCGGATTTTGAGGAATTACCTTATCAAGAAGAGGTGGTGGGATCGATGGAGGTAGCTTAGTTGAGGCAAAGCCCTTTTGGGGAGCTTGGGCCTTGATTTGGGGTAGCTTACCCCAGGAGACCAAGATCATCCTATGGCATTGATTGAACTCCCCCTTCTGATGGCTTTGGAGCTTGGGAAGGATTTGTTTGGCTTCGATATCATGTGTGGAGGGTGTGTGCAAAGTTGATTGATGTTTGGCAGAGTATCGAGCAAATGGGACTTCAAATTGGCTTCCCTTATTTTATCTTGATGTAAAATCGAGCAAGGGAAGAATGGGGGAGCTTGAGCAAGGTGAGAGACTCTCCTCTCTGCTTAAACAAAGTTGAATGCTTGAATTCGTTTGAATTGAGGTATAGCCTCAATTGCTGAGGTGGACGGAGGAGATTCAATCTCATTTTCTCAGGCCACCACCATGAGACCATGGACTTATCTCCATCAGTCCATGGCTCAGAGTGGGGAAAGCTTGGGAGGTGACTCAAGGTCTGATATGGGGAGATCTTATTTCCTTTGTTCATAGGGCGCTCGGTTTGGAGTGAAGGGGAGGAGGTTGGGTTTCTTTTGGTCCATGACTGATCTTAATGTGCTTAGAGTGGGCTATAAAGATTAGGCTTACTCCATTTGGCAATTGGATGGCTGTCCATGTGATGGAGGAGTGGACTTTGCCAAATGTGTGAAGAATCCTATGTGAAGAAGTTTTTCCAATGGCTAATCCCCTTGGGTGGGGTCCACTTTGCTTTTGGGCAGACTTTGGGCTGATCTAGGGTCAATTTGGGTCAAGTTTGGTCAACCACAAAGGTCTCATGGGTTGGTCTTGGGTGTTTTGGCTTCATTTGGTCAAATGGGTTCATGTTGGGTTCGATTGATCAATTGGTTAAATTGGGTCAAACCAAGGCTTAGGTTTGGTTTTAATGATGATTTGGAGAGTTTTATTTCAAGTGGTTTCAATTAATTTGGCTTAGGTTTGATTTTGACTCATTTGGATTCAAATAGGTCAAATGGGCTAAGTTGACCAATTTGATTTGATCAATTTGGGTTGGGTGTTGGTTCATGTTCAATTGGTTAATTGAAAATTGATTGTGAAGGCTTTGGTTTGATTTTATTTTGGGTTTAATTTGGATTTTGGCCAATTTGACCTTTTAGGTTAATTTAGGCTATGTTGGGTCAAGTTGACCAATTGGTCAAATTGGGCTCAATTATGGCTTTGGTCAAGTTCAATAAATGATTTGGAATGAACTTGAGCCATTGGTTGCAATCAATTTGAGTTAAATCATGATTTGACCCATTTTGGCTTTTTAGGCCTATGTGGGTCAACTTAGGTCAAATGGTCAATTGAACTTGGTTTGGCTCAATTGAGGGTTTGATCATGTTCAATCATTGATTATGAACTAGTTTGAATCAATGGTTTCAATCAATTTGGTATATAGTGAGTTTTTGGCTAGTTTAGGTTTCATTTGGGCTAAAGGTTGACTTGGTCAAAGGACCAAACTTGGTTTGACTTAGTGAGGTGATTGATCATCCAGGTGATTGTTGATCATGATATGAGGTTTGGATGGGCTTGGTTCGTCAATTTGGGTTGATTAGAACTTGGAAAAAAGTCTTTTAGGACACTTTGGGTCAAGTGGACCTAAATGGGTCAATTGGTTTGATTCAAACTTAGTTGAACTTATATATGAGCCCAGGATTGAAATATGAATCCAACTGCAATCAATTTGGAGTCTAATGGATTTTGGCTCATTTAAAGTTTTCAAGTAAAAAAGACTAACTTGGGGCTTGACTTGGGTTGACTTGATTTTGGTTTGATAATTATATATATATATTTATGTTTATATTTGGCTAAATGATTGAAGGAATGATTGGTTCAATAGACAATCCATTGATTTTGGCTTGATTTGGATAGGATTTAACCAAGTTCAAGAAATTGGATAAAAAGACTAAAATTGGGTTTTGGTTTAATTTTGGATTTGGTTTTGGCTATTTGGATTTATATAACATTTATATTTGAGAATATAAATGAAGATATAAAAGATCCCTGAGAAAATTATTTGAATTTGGGGTGATTTAGAAGCAAATTTGACCAAGCTTATGGATGTAGGTCAAAAGGGATTAAGGAGGGAATTGATTTATTTTGATTTATTTTTTGTCATTAGAGGATGGGTTTCATTTATATTTGTGAATATAAATGAATGAATAATTGATTTATAAATAAATCAATTAATTTTGGGTTTATTTGGTTTAAGATTTGGTCAAGCCTATGGAGGTAGGTCCACAGGGCTTAAGAAGGGATTTTGGCTTGGTTTGATTTAGTTTGATTTGGTTTTGGCTATTTGTTTTTGGATTTTATTTATATTTATTAATATAAATGAAGGAATAATTAATTTATAAATAAATTAGTTAAGTTTGGGATAAGTTTGGTTGAGATTTGGTTAAGCTTATAAGAGTGGGTCATTAGGCTTAAGAGGAAAATTTGGAATTTTGGAATTGATTTGAAATTGATTTGTTTGGTTTGGAATTTGTTTTTGGATTTGGTAAATGATTGAAGGATTGAATTGATCTTTGAAAAAATCAATTGAATCGGGATTGATTTGAATTTGGTTAAGGCTAAGTCCATAGGATGAAATCAAAGAGCTTATGAAGGATTTTAAATTTAGTCATGAGGTTTTATGGAGAAATCTTGAACTTGAATTTGATCATGGGATTGATTATAAGCCTTGGAAATTTGGTTTGGTCTGAATTAGAGATTTGGTTTGAGAAGGAAAGCATGGATTGGGTTTAGGCTATAGGATAGGCAAGTTTTCCTAAGTCCCTAAGGCATAACCTATTCCTATAGCTAACACTCCTAAGTCTCCAGGTTTATGTTAAGTGTTCACCTAATCACTAGAAGTGTCTTAAGACTAAGGAGCTTTTAGTGTCTATAAGAGTCTTTGATCTATGATGAGAAAGTTGAGGACTCGCTCCAAAAGTGAGGTCAACACGTACTAAGCATTTGGGTTATGATTTTCTAAGAATGTTTAATTTAATCATGAAGGTTGGTTTCATTTCAAGTTGTTTAAGTGGTTTGCAAATTTTAGTTTATATTTTTCTTAGTTTCATTTGATTTACACTTAGCATCTAAGTGTTATAAAGAGAAGAAAGAGGATTACCCTCTTTCATCCCTACCTTAGGCCACTTTCTAAAGCACATTTTTATGACTTAATTCTTTTTAGTGAATGACTTATTACACATTTCTATTAATCCTAAGTTTAGGTTAACTTTAAATAATCCTATTCAATGTGAAAGGCATCTTAGGATTAATATAATTGAATTATTATCACATGACATATATCAAATCATTCATTTCTATCACATGTACAATGCATATAACTTTGTGACTTCATATCTATACACACATATGTATTTTGGCACACTTAAATGATGTTGAATGCATATGTTTGGAATTTATATTTTAGTTAATTGAATTATTTATACATACAAATTAAAGCTCTATCCAAATTCTAATAAATACATATGAATGAAATCAAATAAGTATGTATCATTGTTAACCAAGGAAGTGAGGTAATCAAATGACCTCCTTGGGGTTACTTAAAGCCTCATATTCCTGGGATGTCTAGACTATATACTTATTAGTATTCAAACTTACCTAAATCTATATATGAATCACAAGAAAGAGAACACTAACTTACATGTAATGTATGCTAATGACTTAGATGATTATGGATGCATGTATTTTTAATGATAAAAAGGGATTTTCATTTTTTAATTAAGCACACATACACATGTATAAAAGATATGAGTAGATACGTGCCATTGTTAACCAGGAAGTGAGGTAATCAAATGACCTCCTTGGGGCTACTTAAAAAAGTCTAGGATGTCGAGACTAAATACTTATTAACTTAAATACATATAAATGTATACACCATTATAAGGATGAAAATCATGGAAAGATTGTATTTTTTGTTGTTGAATTATTTATGTATATGAATTAAAGCTATATCAAAATTCTAATACAAACATACATAAGAATGAAATCAAATAAGTACATGTCATTATTAACTAGAAAAGTGAGGAAATCAAATGGCCTCTTTGGGGCTACTTAAAGCCTCACATTCCCTGGATGTCCAGACTATATACTTATTAACATTCAAACTTATATAAACTTATATGAATTCAAGAAAGAAAGCTTCACATTCATACTCAAGCTATATGACAATCCTATGTATATTCATAATTATCATCACTCTACATATTATCAATAATTTATGAAGTTTGGAAAATAGATTTGAATTTATTAGTGATAATAGCCACACATATAATTAAGTTAAGTCCACACATGCAAGCTTACATAAATAAGTTTCATTTGATTAACTTAAATTTGAAAGAGTAAATGCATGACTTCATATGACATACAACATTTAAAATGATTGGAAAGGAATAACTAAATATAAACACATGATTCATTCCAATTCATTAATTCCTAAGGACAATCACATTAAATAAAATCATTTAAAGAAAATTAAATCTTATTATTAAGTTGACTTTGAGATTTGGATTGAATTTAAAGAGGATGAATTACTTATTGTTTTAATCCCATCCCCATATTGGTGATTTCATTCAGTTTAAGAAAGGGTAATTAAATTTATTTTATGAATTAATTAAGTTAAACCATTAATTAAATCAATTAACTACCCTTACTTATGCTTCTTTAATTTGATTAATCATTTAATTATGAGCCACAAATGACATGAACATGTGAAAATAAAATTACAATGCTTCTAAGGACCTAATGCAATTGGCTCATGATTAAGGATTAAGTTAAAGAATCCTAAGTACTATAATTTTACACTTATGGGTTAATCATAATTTCCTTAAGGGTCTTTACATTATTAAACACATAAAGAGGGACTCACATTTTAAACATTCATTATCTGAAGTGATTATGATTTTAATTTTATTAATTTGATTAATTTATTTCATTAATTAATCCCTTTAATTAAATCCTATATTGATTTCCTCCTTAATGAAATGAACTTAGGAAAGTGATTAGGAAAAGGGCCCAACCACTCTCCCTCATCCATTCACTATTAATTAGTAATTAATGAGCTTAAGTTAATAAGTTTTTACTATTTGGGTGGTTAACTAATCAATTAAATTAATTAAAAAAGTAATTAGTAATTAATGGTCAATTTTCCTAATTACCTAAGCAATAAATCCCAAGAAAATCATGGGAGGTAGAGGTCATCCCATGAAATTGATTCCCCAAGTTTGAGATCAATTGCTTAAATAATTAGGGATTAATTAAGCTAATTAAGTTTACACTTAAGCCCTAATTAAGTCTTAATTATTATTCAAAATTAAAAAAATTATTTTTAATTAATTCTCCTCTGAATTACCTTTAAAATGAGTATTTGTTTATTTTTTTAGATTTTTCTATAATTAATTATGATTTTTAAAGTTTCAGTTATTAAAATCCATTAATTAAGCCTAATTAAGCCTAATCCCGTTGGTGCCACACAGATCCCTGATGTGGCACGCTTTTCACGTGGTGCTGTGGGATTGGTTACTTAAACCCATCCAATGTATGCATGGCGGGGTGGATCATTGCCGATCTAAGATCGATTGGGACTAAACACTGGTTTCTATAAGATAAAATTAAATTAATCATGGTCATTCATTTTGATCACAAGGAATGGATGATGTGCGATATGTCGTCTCCCACTCGATAAAGATGGACATCATCCACCTTCCAGCTTGAACTCTTGGCTCGTGAGACATCAAAATCGATCCTGCACCTTCAAGAGATTAATCCTAGAGGATCTAATGGTGGATTTTGCATGACATTAACATTTTCTTCAAAAGGCCCAAAAAAATTTGGAAAATCTAGGTTTATCAGAAAATTACCTCATTGGAGCTTGGATGGCGACTAACCAGGCGAGGTAGCCGCTGACGAGGAAGCCTGTTGAGAAGTTGGTGCAATTCCTCACTGCTTGCTCTATGGACCAAGCACCACCGCAATCCTAGGAGTTAGCCTAGGATGTACTTCACGTGGTCAGGGGAGCTCAAGGATGATTCGTTTCACCTCGTTATAGCTTGGTGAATGTGTGGGAAGAGTTAATTGAAGTGGAGTTGAGTTTTGGGAAGGTTCGATGGAGGGAGTGTTTTCCTTCAGGTTGGTATTTTTCAATGATGGGCTGGAGCTCAGATTACTAAGAATTTCTTTAGCTCCTATGGGGCTAGGCTGAGGTGGCTCGATTTGGTTGGCCATGGGGTATGGGTGGTGCCTCGAGGTGGTCTCCTTCATCTTGGGTACGGTCAATGATGGGAGGTGGGTTAAACCACTTCCCCTTGGTCCATGGCCGACCAAGCCATCATGGGCTAAGTCATCCACATAGGTAGGGTTCCAATTTAGGGTAGCTGGCAAATGCAAAATGTGGGGAGTTGACCACCCAAAAGTGGGTTTAGTTCTATGTGAAGAGGTTTATCTAATGGGTAATAGGTCAAATCGAGTTCCAATTGGGTTGGGTTGGTTTTGGGCTGACCTAAGGTGAGCCAAGGATGAGTCAAGCCAAATTTCATTGGATTTGGGCTTAGTTTGAGTGGTTTGGCCTAATTTGACCCATGTAAGTCAAATTGGGCTAGGTTGGGTCAATTTGACCAATTGATCAAATTGGGTCAAACCAATGGTTGAGTCAAGTTCAAATGAGTATTTGGAGTATTTTTGGTGTAATTGGTTTAGTTCAATTTAGCTTAGATTTGGATTTGACCCATTTGAGTTCAAATGAGTCAAATGGGTCAAGTTGACCAATTTGACCAAATTGACCAAATTGACTTAGGTTATGCATTGTTTCATGTTCAATTATCAATTTAAGATGATTGTAAGTTTTGATTTCAATTAATTTGGATTTGGTTTTGATTTAAGCCTTTTAGGTCTAAATGGTCAATTGAGTTCAATTGATTAAATTGGGTTCAATCAAAGGTTCAATCATGCTCAATGATCAATTTGGAATGAACTTGAGCCATTGGTTGCAATCAATTTGAGTTAGATCTTGATTTGACCCAATTTGGACTTTTAGGTCAAATTGGTTCAACTTGGGTCAAAGGGCCAATTGGGTTAGGTTTAGCTCAATTGATGATCAAGTCATGTTCAAGGATTGATCTTAGGTTGACGTGAATCATTGGTTTTAATTAATTTATCTTAGGGCAAAATTTGGCTAGTTTGATTTAAGTAGGTTAAGTGGGTTGACTTGGTTTGACCAATTGACTTGATTGATGATTAATCAATCAAGGATGATCAACAATCATCATAAGAAGTTTTTTGGAGGTTTGATTCAATCCAATTTAGGTTGGATTGAAGTTTGGCTAATAGGTCATTTAGGTCACTTTTGGTCAAGTGCCTAAAGCTTGATTTTGGGTTGAATTGAGTTGAGTTGAGTTCAATATATGATTTGGAATTGATTTGAGATTTTGATTGCAATTGATTTGGGTTGAAATAGATTTTGGCTCATTTGGGTATTTTGGGTAAGATGGGTTAAGTTGGCTTGATTTAAATTGATTTTGGGTTTGATTTGGCTTGCTTGTAGATTGTAGATCTTCATTTGGAATGTTGATTGGAGGATTGATTGATTCATGAGAAAATCAATTAAGCTTGGCTTGAATTGAATGAAATTTTGGCTAAGTCCATAGGATTAAATCATGGGCTTAGGGTGGGTTTGATTTGATTTTGGTTTGGTGACTTGAGTTTGATTGTTGCTTTGAGTTCAATTGAATTTGATTGTATAATTTGGAGGTTAGGTTTAGGCTAGGGAGGTAGGCATAGATTGGTTAGCTCATAAGGTATGTGAGTTTTCCTAAGTCCTAAGGCATTGCCCAATCTTATGATTAACCCTTCTAAAGTCTTTAGGCTTAGGTTAAGTGTTCTCTTAGTCACTCGAACTATCTTAAGCCCAAAGAGCTCTTAGTGTCTAGAAGACCCCTAAACCTATGGTGGGAAGATTAAATCCTCACTCTGAAAGTGAGGTCAACGCTAGTTTAATTACATAATAGATAAGGAATTCATCCAATCACATTAGGATAATAAAAAAGATCATGAATTCTTTTAGAATAATAGCTAATAATAGTAAAAGGAATAATAAAAGTTATGCCTCATAATAATCATTAATTTGTTTATTCCTAAGTTCTTTTTTATGATAAATTTATAATCAAGATATAAAATAAATTTATTCTCTTTGTTTGCATTAAATTCACCAAAAATATTATTTTTACTAGATAAAATATTATATATGCATATCTTTAATAATCATTTATACTTACATATTCACATTTTTTTCCTAAGATAGTTACACTAATTGATTCGAATGGATCCATGTGAAATAATTTTAATGATTTGATGTTATAATTACATTAATATTCTAAAATAGTTCTTAAGATCGTCTACTACAAATTCATGAATCATATATGATTGAATTTATAGTCAATTTTAGGCAAGTCTTTTACAAGATCTAATCTATAAAATTTTTTGAATGTGCCTATGTGTGTATGCTTATATGGTATAATCTCTTATTTTAAAAATCAAGCATAATCAATGCAACATTTTAAGCACATTCAAGTAATATTGTCAATCATTTTAATTTGAAGCAAATATTTGTTATGTTTATAACCTTCAAGTAAATTTTTCATTTTTTTAACTATGGAAAGCAAAGGATGAAGCGAAACATCGAGTTTTTAAATTTTGAACTAATTACTACATTCATTTATTAGTCCTACTGTAAAAGCATTCTTATAAAATAAAATTAGTTATTTTTAAAACCTTAATTAATCCATTTAAAATCTATCTAAAATCTTAATTAATCCATTTACACAATCAGCGCTAATACGACCATGCTTTACACACAACACGGTGGGATTGGTTATTAAATTGATTCCACATGATAGCTAACTCAGATGATGGTGCAAGTAACTTCATCCCAAGCCATTCGATCAAATATCGAATGGTTCTAATTAATATTGTGATTTTAAAGGAATTAAATTAGAATTTATAATGCAGATTAATTATGATCGTCCATTCTAATCACATGTGATGGATGGCCCATGATTTATCATCTTCATACAACAAAAGATGAACATCTTTCATCTTTGCCAGTTAATTTGAGCCAACCAAAGATCGTTTCATGCTCAAATCAATTTCATTAGGATCTAAAATGGAAATGCAATGGATTATGGCGATCGTGATAAGGCGATAATTTCTTTCATAAAAGAATAACACCTAATAGAATTTTCTACAAATTTGAGAAATTTTCTTCGCTTGAGCTAACATTGGTAGAGAAATTGACTGACATGACTTCACTTTAAAGAGGCAATGCCCTACTGTTAAAGTCCCCAACTACCTCCTCATTGTTCACTCCTGAAACCAAATGCCACTAAAAGTTTATCGAAGCTTAATCGAACTCCTATATCCAGTGCTCTATTGTTTCATGATTCGTTCTTACTTTCCAGAGTGTGAGGAAGGTGTGGGAGAGATCAACTAGGTTGAGGTTGAGTTTTGGTGGAGTTGGATTTGGGCGTTCAGTTTGATGGTGCCAAAGTTTGGGATGCAGACTTTTAGAGACTTAGGTACTAGCTCTAGAAGTGTTGTGAAGGAGTGTGTTGAGTTTCGGGGGATGAGGAGGTGTATACCCTCCTCTCCACGTGAATCACCCATTTGGATTGGTTCAGGCCATGACAACTAGCCAAGTAGTGGGCAAGGCCAAACTTGGCTCCAAATTGATGAGCTAGACCTCTTTCAATGCTTGAGGGAGATTGGTGGCTAGTGGTGAAGTGGACAGGTCATGGTGGGTGAACTAAGGGATATCCAAAGTGAGCTTGACCTCTCTTTGGTCAATGGCTAGAACAAATAGTATTGAGTTAGTTGGGGGAGAGCTTAATGCATGCTAAGTTGGCTACCTAAATTAAAGGGAGGGATTGAACCTTCTCATTTTAGGATATTGACGTATTTGAAGCTATTGATTAACTTTGTTCAACTTGAATTGGGTTCACCATGGGTTTAGTCCACTAGGTAAGTCAAGGGTATGTAAGAATGATTCATGCCGAGTTTGATTGGGTTTGACTCATTTGAACTTGTATGGTCAAGTTGATCAATTGACAAATTAGAAGAGGTTATTAGGTTGTGTTCAAATGATGATTTTGAACACATTGGTGCAATTGGTTGGATTTAATTTGAAGTGGATTTGAAATTCACTCATATAGATTAATTTGGGTTAAATGGGTAAAGTTAACTAAATTGATCAAATTGGGTGAAATTAAAAGTTGAGTTATGTTTAATTATTCATTTGGGATTGATTTTAGGCTTTGATTTGATTTAATTTAGCTAAGATTGAGTTTTTGTTAAATTTGAGCATTTAGGCCAATTTATGCTAAGTTCGCCAATTGGGTTAGTTTCATCAAATTGGCTTTAATTGGCTATTGATAAGTGTTCAATAATCAGTTTAGGATTAATGATAAGTGTGGATTCAATCCAATTTGAATAAGATCAAGAGTTGGTTCAATTTGGCCCTTTTAGGTCAAATTAGATCAAAGATTGAATTGTCTTAATTGGGCTAATTTTGGTGTTGGGTAATGATCAATAGTCATCTTGGGATTGATTATAACAATTGGTTTGGTCTAGTTTGAGTTGGATAAAATTTGATTCAATTTGACCTTTATGTCAAATTGAGTCAAATAATGTGGATTAATTAACTAAATTGACCTATTTGGCATCAATTGGATGTTGGAATATGATCAATAATCACGTTGAAAGTAATTATAGAAATTGGCTTGGTTTAATTTGAATTGAATTGGAGTTTGACTAAATTTGACCATTAAATTTATATTAGGCTAGGTTGGGTCAAACTAGCTAATTGGCCAAATTGGATTATAATTAATCAAAAGAAATGTCCAAGTATGTGATTAGAATGATTATGAAGCTTTGAATTTGCTCAATTTGGCTTTGATCAAATTATATTTGATTTTCACTCTATAAGGTTCAATTAGATTAACTTGGGCTAAATAAGTTAATTAACTAAATTGAATCCTAATGAGGCTTCAGAAAAGTTCAAATAGTATTTTATGGAGATTGGGTGAGTTCAATTTCAAATAGCTTGAATTAATTTTTGAGTTTAGCCCCTTTAGGCCCAAATGAGTCACCTTAGACCAACTTGATTGCTTGGCCAAATTGAATACCAATTGGGTATGTTTTAGGACTTTAGGTGACATATGATCAATTGGGGTTTAGTATATTGTGTTTGGCTTGAAATCATGGTCATTGGGTCCCATCTAGTCCAAGTCAGGGTCTAGCCCTATGGTTGAACCTTATAAGTCTTCTAGGCTTTGGGTTAATGACCCTCTAGCCACTAGAAGTATATTAACCCTAGGTGAAGAAATCTTAATTTATTAGGATTCAACAATATCATGCACTAAGTTCACTATGTAAGAATAATTTTCTTGCTTCATTAGAAAGTTAATCAAATACTTTTTTAGACTAAAATGAATTATGACAACTATAAGGTTTACCATAATAAGGTGAGTTTAAATCCCATCTAGATTATGGTAGGTCAAAGTCTTATTAAATTAAGAATGTAAGGTCTTGTTATACTAAGGTTTACCAAGCACTATTAGGTCCTACGTAGCATATAATTTTAGGTTACCTAGTTTAATGACATAATTGATAAGGAACTCATCCAATCACTTTGGAATAGTCAAAGCTAGATCATGAATTCTTTTAGAATAAAAGCTAATAATAGTAAAAGGAAAAATAAAAGTTATGCCTAATAGAATGTTCCTCATGATAATCGTTAATTTATTTATTTCTAAATTTTTTTATGATAAATTTATAATCAAGATATAAAATAAACTATTCTCTTTGTATGCATTAAATTCTGCAAAAATATTATTTTTACTAGCTAAAATATTATATATATATATATATATATATATATATATATATATATATATATATATATATATATATATATATATATATATATATATATATAGAGAATAATCATTTATACTTACATATTCACATTTTTTTCCTAAGATAGTTACACTAATTGAATCGAATGGATCCATGTGAATTAATTATAATGATTTGATGTTATAATTACATTATTATTCTAAAATAGTTCTTAAGATCATCTACTATAAATACATAAATCATATATATATGATTGAATTTATCAATTTCAAACAAGTCTTTTACAAGATCTTATCTAGAAAACTTTTTTGAATGTGCCTATGTGTGTATGCTTGGATGGTATAATCTCTTATGTTAAAAATCAAGCATAACCAGTGCAACATTTTAAGCACATTCAAGTAATATTATTAATCATTTTAATTTGAAGCAAATATTTTTATGTTTATAACCTTCAAGTAAATATATTCATTATTTTTAACTATGGGAAAGCAAAGGATGAAATGAAAAATCTATTTTTTTAATTTAGATCTAACTGATATATATATATATATATATATATATATATATATATATACTTTATTGATGATTATGAAATTTTTTACATATAGTTATAAGTCTCTTAACTTTTTTCTCTATCATTATCACCCAACACTATTAAATCACCATCCATTGATTTTTGTGATGCATACTTTACTTTTAGCATTTAGTATTCAATTACTACATTCATTTACTAGTCCACTATAAAAGCATTCCTACAAAATAAAATTAGTTATTTTTAAAACTTTAACATATTTGGGTCTAAATTCATTACAAGAATGTGTGCTCTTAAGGTGGTGTATATAAAAATTATACCCATAGGTTTCCAAATAAATATCATGTGTGAACAAAATGTATAATAATTAAATGATATATAAATATTTATTGTGAATGATATTCAAGCTTCTATTGTTCATCTATATGTTGAGTTTTATGCTATCATATAATTTACTATAATCGATTCTAATCAAAATTCCAATAAAACGCTATTTTTCTTTTTAGTTAGCAAATGGGGGAAGAAAAAATAGATAATGATATATTTTGTATTTTTTTTAAAAAATCAAGTTTATTTTTAATATCAATTAAAAATTTATCTGTTTTTTTTTTTTTGTAATTTGGTAATGATATATATTTCTTTCAAAGTTTATAATCATAAGATGCATTTTTACGATACATTTTAAAAAAAAATTTAATGATTTTAAATTAATATAATATATTTTTAAAGTAAAAAATAATTAAAACATATCAAATAAATATATATTTGAAATAATATAAAGATATAAAATATAAAATAGAGTTAATTCCAAATGAACCGATATGAAAATTTATTATGTGGCACTACCCCATGTATATATTTAATCAATAGTCGAACCACTGTTATCAAATTTGTCCATTAAATTAGTCCGACTTCAGCTAATGATTCAAGCTTTACATTATCAAACAATCAAATAATCCGATAATCTTAAATCCCAATTGTGTGTACGGTCTGTGAAAATAATGAAACCTAGAGAAATAATCAAATACAGTGCTAGTGGTTCATAAATAAAAGCAAAGAAAGCTGAATATCTTGAGGAATAAAAAATTAAAGGGCCATTTAATTGCAAATATTTATAGTTTTAAAGTCTCAAAATATAATATTAAATAAATTTATGTGCTTCAAATACTTTATCTATATTTGATTGTTTATAAAATAAATATAAATGAGAGCCCTTCCTTTTTTTTTTTTTTAAACTAGGCTTAAAAGTAAAATGAATGCAATATAAAACCTCTTGATGGTGGCGATGATGTTCACAATGAGATAGAGATAGCTGTTGATGAAAGCAATGTTTATTTAAGGGCCATGATGGTCATCGAGGGGCAACAGTGGCGGTGATTGTGGTGGATGGTGATAGCTGTGATAATGGCCACAACTAACAGTTGTGGTTAGTAACTGATAATTAGCAATTCTATACGATAATGATAGTGATAATATTCGATATGGAATGTGATAGCAGCAATAGTTGGAGGTTGAAAATAATAGTATTTTTGTGGAAGTGGCTATAAGTGATGGCGGTGGTAGGTACGAGTAGAAGCTGATATTGAATGATGGCATTAGGCAGTAGTAGTGATGACAATAGTATTAGCTTGTAGTGTCTTTAAAAATGATCAAATCTATTGATCATGGCATATATAAAAATGAACTAAGAAGCTACTTTTTATCAAATCAAATATAAAAATTTTTAGAAGTTTCTACGCTTAAAAAAATTTTAACTAAACAACATTAAAGTGAGATAGACTGGTCACTGTAGCTCTGCAAAGGTATGTATGTCAGCTGCAACTAGAGTGGTTGTCTTGATGGCCTGATCCAGTCGGACATTGTTGGCATATAAATGGGCTGTTGGTCTTGGGTTGCCCATTAAATATCAAATATTATAGGGCTGGGACAATAGGTTTGATGGGAAGCTCAATTCAATGATCCACAAAAAGCAAGCCTGAATGATAAGGACTTTTGTTTGTGTAAAATTGGGCCAACTATGGAACCATAAAAAAGGTAGTATTTTGAGAAAATTTTCGAAGATTAACTCTCTTTTTTTTTTTTCTTTTGGTTTTTTATCAATATAAGGTTCTTAAGTTATTTCTCTCTTAGTAATTATAAAAGATATGGGATTTCTTTTATAGTAATTCTTGGGTTTTAGGAGATGTGAATCAGCTTCCCTTTTTTTTTTTTACATTATTTAAAACATCTATTTATTAGTGAATATAATTTCCTCTTCACTAGTAGAAGAATATGATGTGAGTTTCATTCATTTAAATGATCCACTAGGAATTGATTTCCTTTTATTATTTTATTATTCATTATATTCTTCTTCTTATTAATGCTTTCACACCTAACAAGAGGAATCATAAAAAAAAATAATAAATAAGATCGAGAAAATTACTCAAGAATCACGAAAAAAATTGGATTTATTCAATTTTCATAATAGTGTTGTTGTAGGAAGGTGAGAGTTATGGTTAAAATATACTTTATTTAATAGAAAAGAGTATATAATAAACAAGATAAAAAAATATTATAAGCTACAAATAATTTTATTTAAGAGCATTATCTTAACAAAAAGTTGTGACGTACATTATCAAGAAAAAAAAAACTAACTTCTAAAAAGAAAGGGGAATACACCCTAAAAATATTAACAGTTAGCATCCAAAATAACAGCTAATATGAGTAGAGCTGAAAGTTATGTATTACTTAATCAGGACGGATCCAGAAACTTATTTTAGTGAGGCATAATAAGATAAAAAATAATTCACTTTTATATAAAATAAAGTATCTCATATAACAAAATAAAGAAATAAAATCTCATAATAATATAATTTTTTTCACATTACATATTATTTATAACTTCTCTCAGAACTTATTAAATATTCTGATCAATTCTTTTGTCAAACTCTTAAATAAAAATTATTTATATCTTGTCGATTGTTAAGATTATTCAACTTTATTTTGATTATTCTACTCCTCTAAGATTATGTAATAGAAATTAAAAGTAAAGAAAATATTTGAAGGATGTATATAAAATAAAATTATTTGTATAATCTTTGACTATTTAACTTATGCTTTATCAAGTATTTAAAAATTTATTCTTCTATCTTAAATATATATATTAAATTTACAAAAATATTATATAAGAGATAAGAATGTTAATATTTTTATATTATTCTCATTTAATTTATTTACATAAAGATAATATAATCATAAGTAAATTAATTAAATATAATCATCATAATATAATACACCAATTGATTTATAATCTATTTTTTAATTATAAAATAATAAGCCTATATCATTTACATCTAATTTCATTAAATTATAATTAATCTAAAATGATATATTAATTAATCATTATTTAAATAATATAAAATTAAATTAAAAATAAACCAAAATAAAATTAATAAATCATAAAAGGGAAGAGATTGAGAGAATTTCAAAGTGAAATCTTTCATTTTGCTATAAAGAAGGAGGCATCGAAGGCAATCCTCGTCGCCCTCCCACCCTCTTTCTCGCGTTTCAACTTCTCTAAATCCCGTAAACCGCCTACCAACAGGATTTAGCAAATTCGGATTTAATTTGTGAAAGCGGCTTTAACGCGATTGCAAAAGCACCCGATTTAACTTGTCCAAAAATACCGTTTGGCTAGATTTAAGTTAAATCCGGCTTAAATCTTGCTCAAATTCAACAACAACATAATTTGGAAAAGTGCGAGGAGGGCAAAATACGAGAAAAATAAGGGTTATCTTCAGGTGGTTTCACGTCAGGAGTCAATGTAGTGACAATGCACGACATTCAGATTTAGATAACCAGAAATGCGCCGAGGGTGAGATGAAAGCCGGAGATTTTGAGGTCTCGATATCATAAGCACAATAGAGTAGATGAATCAAAAATCCAATATTTTTTTTTTTTTTGAAGTAGAGTTTGAGTCATAAGTTATCTTATTATCAAAAGAAGCAGAAGACAAAGGTGTTGATCGAGAGGAAATAAATAAACTCAAAGCGGTGCTAGTGGTGGAGGATTGGGGAGGTGGCGATGATGGGATAGGGCTGCAGTCCTGGCGGGTAGTGTGAGTTTTTCCTGGGGAATTTCTTTCCGGAAGAGAAGAAAATAAGCAGATAGATTGAGATGGAGGAGATGAGAGCTAAGATGACTAGGGGAAGAGCTCGGCAGCCCAATCGATTCACATTTTCTTCTTTTTGTAACCAGAGGGCCGTAGATATCCAGTGGGGGCACGTGCCCCCAGTGCCAATATTAGTGTAATATCTATAAATGAGGGTTATCATTTTTGTTTGTAGCCCACAAATGACATTTGGAATAAGAAAAGTAGCTAATATACTCATTAAAAAAAATTTAAATTCTTCGTTCAAAATAATGTGATCCAAAACCTCTTGAAGCTAAAACCGGAAAATATCAAAAAGAAATACATAGAATCTAAAAAAAAGATGGGAGTTAATCAAGGCAATATATAACATCTTTGAGATCAAGCTCACGCCGAAGGCTTCGACTCAATCAAGTATCACTTGAGCCTAAGCACAATCTCTTAAGAAATGTCACATGAGCTACTTAATTATTGCGATTTTTAGTGGTCTTATTTGGAATCAATTTTATTTTATATTATTTTTAAAATATAATTATTTAGTATATTTTAATTTATTTTTTTATTTTTAAAAACAATCAACTTATTTTAAAAAATATTCAAAATAAATTTTGGATATTTTAAATTTTTTCAAAATAATTATCACCAAAATATTTTTTAAATAAAAATTAAATAGAAAGAAGTAAAATAAAGAAAATGGTCTCAATTTGTTTTTATATGTGTAAATCATTTTAACCTAATAATTGAGAAGGCATCAGTTCA
This sequence comes from Cymbidium sinense, assembly GCA_021442155.1. Lineage (NCBI taxonomy): Eukaryota > Viridiplantae > Streptophyta > Magnoliopsida > Asparagales > Orchidaceae > Cymbidium > Cymbidium sinense. Next base: position 119,374,582 of record CM038221.1, on the reverse strand, counting down.
AATTTTATATATATTATGCGGGTGAATTTATACTAAATTAGTCCAAATATATATATATATATATATATATATATATATTTAAAAGGGGCCTTTAAACATTTCTATTTTAGCCTTGCGAGCCCCACTGTTTATAAGCACTAATTCAGGTTGCAATCTTTAAAAAGCTCATATCTTATCAAACTCAAAAATGGAATGACACCGATTAAGACACTCGTAATTTTGACTATTAATTAATTTAGTTGATAACAAATTTAAGATGTATTATCGTATTTTTATCATCAAATTTTATTCATACTAAATTTATAATTTTACTTTTTTAAAAAAAAAATAATATTTACAAAATCATAAAATATGTGTGACTTAATTTATGTCCATTAAACACAGTTAAAAAAGTGCTTTTATTTATATTGATAAAATAATAATATTATTTTTTTAAGTAAAATATATCTTTTTTATATATAGAAAAATTATTATTTTTATAAATATAAAAATTTAAATACTAAATAAATAAAAAATTTATACGGATATTTTAATTTAAGAAAGTCTTAAGATGACTTGCACATTTATGAAAATTTATCATTTAAAAAAATAAGTTGTATCAAACGAGTACAACTTTTAATATTTTAT